>JAOPJL010000001.1:21855712-21868678 GCA_027123545.1 Trisopterus esmarkii
CCGAGGTGGGCCGCCTCCCCACCAGCCCCCTATCACCCCCCCCCCCCCCCCCCCTACACGCCATAGCAACGTGACGCCAATGTCACAGCAGCTACACCGTGTGACTGGACTGCTGTCGTCACCACGGCTCCCCGTCTCTGTGCCTGCGTCAGCGAACCAAGGGCCGGAGGTCTGAGTACTCTCAGAGCACCCGGCTTGCCGGGAGAAAGTGATGACGGCGGCACCCTTGGGTGAAGGATTAATCAAGTGGAGTGAGGGCAATACAAATGCAACCGACTTGACATGGACTGAATTTGACATGTTTGGGAAGGTTAAGTCACGATGGATCAGGGGGCAGTGGGTTACTCTCTCCCGTTGTGTTACTCTCTCCCGTTGTGCGTTACTCTCTCCCATTGTGTTACTCTCTCCCGTTGTGCGTTACTCTCTCCCATTGTGTTACTCTCTCCCGTTGTGTGTTACTCTCTCCCGTTGTGCGTTACTCTCTCCCGTTGTGCGTTACTCTCTCCCGTTGTGTGTTACTCCCTCCGTTGTGTGTTACTCTCTCCCGTTGTGTGTTACTCTCTCCCGTTGTGTGTTACTCTCTCCTGTTGTGCGTTACTCTCTCCCATTGTGCGTTACTCTCTCCCATTGTGTGGTACTCTCCCATTGTGTGGTACTCTCCCATTGTGTGGTACTCTCCCATTGTGTGTTACTCTCTCTCATTACGGGTTACTCTCTCTCATTGTGTGTCACTGTGCCATTATTATGTTTTAAAATCATCACAAAACTACATTTTCACATGACAAGGGCGGGGTTACAGATACCTTCCAATCATGATCTACAAAAAGGTTCAACACCCGGATTCCCATTGGGTTACCGTTATACAGAAAACCACTTACACCCAACCACCTCCACCCAGCCACCTCCACCCATACATCCTTAGGTTTGAGTGTCTGGCGTGACTCCTGGGGAATATCACCCCACACCTGTTGGGCAGCGGGGATCTGATTTAGGACCCTAAGAAAGAACGGCCCTTTGATGCTCAGACCGACCCCTCAGTCGCCCCCGCGATCAAACCCTTTAAGACCAGCAGGGGGCTAGAGACGGGTCCGGTCTGGTCTGGTCTGGTCTGGGAGGGAGGGAGGAGGATGAGAACAGGAAGAGAGCAGGATGGTGGGTGAATCCACATCAAGTGTTTGATCAACCCCATCAGAGCGGTGGGACGATACACAGAGCGACAGATGTTTGCCAGGGAGGGGGGGGGGGAGGTATGAAGGCGGAACATATTTTACCGTCTGATTAACTAACTAACAGCGGGGGTCAGAGACTGGGCTCTGGCGGGGAGGGGGATGAAGGCAAAGCAGGTTCCTCCTCGATAGCAGTGGGGGGGGGGGGGCGGTAAGAGGCAGATGTTTGGCAGAAGGAGTAAAACCCTATCCCCCCCCGGCTGGGAACGAAGACATTCTTCGTCCGGAGCTCTTTCCAGAACACGATGTCGACGGAGCGCCGTCCTCCCTTACCTCCCCTCCATGTCCACCACGTGCAGCGTGTCCTCCAGCACCTGACACTTCATCTGGTAGTCCTCCTGGCTGCTGGCCGTGAGCGACGGGGAGGCGTTCACCTCGATCAGCCACCTGGGAAGACGGCGAAGGGGAGCGCGGCCGTCAACGACTACTGAGCCCGTCGCAGGTGAGAGACCCCCCCATAACCCCCCCAGGCTTAGTACTCATGTTTCGGAAAACACGGGACTTTGTTCTCTGGACTGCGTGGAATGAAGCAGACATTTTGAAATGCGTCTTTCGGGTGATTTGTGTGGAGCCGAAAAAAAACGCCCAAGTCCATTTAACGTTGCACTCGTAGTTCGGTTACGTACGACTTGATGCATTTGACGCACAGGGAGAAGCAAACGAACGGGAGGCTGCTACACAGTGTGCCAATTTATGAAATTGATTTTCAATGTTATACGTACATGCGTGTGTGTGTGTGCGTGCGTGCGTGCGTGCGTGCGTGCGTGCGTGCGTGCGTGCGTGCGTGCGTGTGCATGTCTGCGTGTGTGTGGTGTGACAGAGGGAGAGAGCGAGATAGGGAGAGGGAGATATGTAGAGAGCAAGGTAAAAGAGGTAAAGACAGAGAAAGCTCTCTTACGGCTTCAGGCTGTCATCCAGGAGGATGTCGTAGCCGTAGAGTTCAAAGCAGTGCTTGTCGTTGATGATGACCTTCTGCACGCTCTGCAGGCTGCGGACGAAGATGTTGTCCATCTCCTTGAACAGGGTCTCCACCGTCTCTCTGCCGTGCCTGGCCGTCAGGTACCTGCGAAGCTGCTGGATCTGCCACTTACAGCCCTGCCACCACCACCACCACCACCACCACGGCAAGACAATTGGACATCTCAATGAAGCTCCAGCAGAAAGCGACCAAAGAACATACACACGCACGGACGATGGCCCCATCACACATTGCAGGGTTGTGAATTTCTGACCTTTTCAGGGTCGTAGTCGGGCGCCGTCTTTTGAACAGCTACGTTCGTGAGATGCACATCTGAGGCGACGCATTAAGGAGAGTTCACACACACACACACACACGACAGCATTATCACCTCTTATCTGTGTGGCGCCAGATGAGAGGGATTATATTGGAAACGGAGTCAGCCAGAAACTTATTCAATACATCATTTTCCTCAGAAACAAAAAAGTTAACAATAAGGTGAACAGAGTTGGCACGGATGCGGGATGTTGTTCTGTCACACTCCGCGGCGGCGGTGGCGGCGGCGGCGGCTCCCTGCTACACAAAGCACTCCTCATCCCAGACCACCAGGGTGAGCGTGAGCAGAGGATACACTGGTCGTCGATGCTGCTCAGAGAGAACCGCGTGTTGGAGAACCGTGCGAAGCCGTCCCGATACAGCCATGCTTTCAATGGAATGTACTGAATCACACACACACAGACACAGACACACACACAGACACAGACACACACACACAGTTATGCCGGTGGGGGGGGGGGGGGGGGGTTGGTAATGTAGGACGTGCATGAGTCACGTTGAATTCTAAAGCTCATCACTCACTGATGTCACCATCACATAGACCCTCAGATCAAACTTCCTGCCTGCGGGAGAAGAAGTGCCTTCAGTGAAACACGCAGCGGCAGACGTGATGCATGGAGGAGGATATTGAGGCTATGTGTCCGCTCACACAGCTACAGCTGTGGATTTGAGCTGGACTGATTCCTCATTTTTTATTAGATGATGTATGCGATAGTTTGCAAAAGCGCGTATTTGTGAAATGTTGAGAATGTGTACTTATTTGTGTTTTTTTTGTGTTGATTTATATTTGTTGGTATGATCACCGCTGATGAGGTAGGGGTTCTCTATGTAGCGCTGAGCCACGTAGCTCTCCACGTGCACGTCGTTCTTCGGTTCCTCCGAGCGCGTGCCATCCTACAGACAAACATGGGTTCACAGGTTTGCTCAATTCAACGGTTGCTTTTGGAACGGGCTTCTGGGGGCAAACAGAGCCTTACCTTTTTCCAGTCCATGATGTCTTTAAGTTTCCGGAACAGAAAGATACCCTTTCCTTGAGACCTTGCTACCTTTAAGATAAACATAGGGTGATGTCAACAGCAGAACCAGCACCTACTTATGAAGCACACAACACAACCAGTGACCATATGTTTCCACACTATCAACAATAAACCTACAATCCATAGCTGACCCATGTATCACGGCTTCTAGCTTCTGTTCACCTACTGAACCCCCCCCCATTATTCCTCACAGACCACAGACCAATCATGTAGGTTAATATTTACATACTTAACCACCTGATCCATGTATCATGTAGCCTTATGGGGCTTCAGCGGGGTTTAAGGTAAATCACAAGACTGTTCTGAGGAGGATCCTCACAATGTGCAGATCAGAGCTGTGGGCTGTGCATTTGACAACGACAAGGAGCATTGTTCTGTATTGTATTAACACTGCATAACCATGGCAACAAAGGAATTACAGATTGCAGTG
Organism: Trisopterus esmarkii; assembly: GCA_027123545.1. Taxonomy (NCBI): domain Eukaryota; kingdom Metazoa; phylum Chordata; class Actinopteri; order Gadiformes; family Gadidae; genus Trisopterus; species Trisopterus esmarkii. The sequence goes on from JAOPJL010000001.1 coordinate 21,859,700, forward strand.
TGCGTGTATGTGTATGTGTATGTGTATGTGTATGTGTATGTGTGTGTGCGTGCGTGCGTGCGCGCGCGCGTGCGCGTGTGCGTGTGCGTGCATGTGTATACATAATGGTGCTCTAATGGAGGAAAGCAAAGCGGTGCAAAGGGTCAACCGGTAGCGCAGCTCACCGGCTTCATGATCCAGGTGCTGCCGGCGCTGCGTTTGAACTCCTCCACAAACAGGTGATACTCGCCGGGCAGCTCGAAGGTCTGGGGAAAGAAGTCACACTTGGCCGCCTCACTCCGGCCCGCCTCCCGCTCCAGGTTTTTGCGGTGCCTTTTCAGGTTCTTCACCATGAAGTTCTTGCGCGTCAGCTGAAACGTCAGCCTGATTTAATGGAGAGGGATCAACCGTTCAACCGTTTTTTATCGGTGCCGTTGTTTCTCATGATTCATGCATCGGCATCACCGGGGTTTTGATTACATACGGGCAGGACGGACGAGCCTGTAATGGACTCCGAAGGGTTCTGGGTTCGACACCCAATGGCCACAGTCTACCTGCAGGCACCCTTGGGCTTAGATGCCGACCCCTATGTGTGCATGCATCTACGATCATCCACTCTTAAGGCACTTTGCATGAAAGGCATCAGCTACATGACTGATATGACAATATGATGGTCGCATGAATGACCCTGGCCCACCTCGTAATGGTTGCGGAAGTGACAAATCCTCACATGCTCCTCCATGTAAGAATTATCAAAGTTCTCTCTGAGCCAGGCCACGTCGCACCAGTTGAAGTCCCACTCTCCATCCCTGTAGGTTTGACACGACACTCTCACGTTCAAAAACAGTGAACGGTGACACACAAAGCCCACATTGTTTCAGATGACTTGCATGACATACACAAAAGTGATGGCAACTATTTATTACTATTTAGTTCGGTTTTTTTTTGTTTTTTATTCACACACCAACACTTACTCCTTGACTTCGGTCCATCCCGGCCGTTGTCGTAGGACGTCCTGGATCGTGTTGAGAAGGCCGCACTTATAACTCACACACGGCCGCTCCTCCCTGCAGAGACACCGCGCGTCTCTCGTCTCAGTCAACATTGGGGTGTTTTTCATTTTTTTTTTTATTGTAATGCACACCGAGTTACCTCAGCACTCACCGATCTCTGTCTCTCTCCCCCTTGGGTTGGTAACATTTGTATCCGGATGTCTGGAACAAATGGGGTATTGTTGTTATCAGCACCTCACAGAGCAATGACCACCATGAATCATGAAGAGTAACTAACTAAAGACTAAGACTAACTAACTAAAAACGAAGACTAACTCACTAACATAACTAATCGAGCTCATTCATTATATAACTAAAATAACTAATGTAGCTCATTAGTTATACAACTAAAATCACTAATGTATCTCATTAGTTATATAACTTGCCTGGAGCATTGCCAGGACTAGTCGTTTTAAGATAAGTAAATGTTGTTCATATTCACCTTCATCTTTGTCATCCTTAGGCCTCCTAGGAACTCCTCCGCTGCTGCCCAGGGGGTCGAGTTAGCACGCTGTTAGCACGCTGTTAGCATCACGGCCAGCGCCACTCCTGCGTGTCAACATCCGTTGGCATGGTAACGACGCAACGCCTGGGCTGCACGTTGCCAGATTGGGGCCAGATTGTGCGGGGGAAACTGGCCCCAGTAATGTCACCGCTGGGTGGGCGTTTCAAACACCCGCACTGATGTGAGATATGTTTATATAACTTTTTAAAATGTTCTTTAATTTCTACAAAGTTATGGTGTAAGATAAGTTCGTTCTTAAGTTACTTCGGCACGCCCGATCAGTGACAGCAAATGCCTTTTAGATATTTCTAAATGTTTTTGGAATAATTAAACTCAGAAAAATAATCATATGAAATGCATGCATCCAAAATGCCTATAAATAAATAAATAATCTGCAATTTATGCTGTATGTCGCAAAAAAATGTAATTCACGACCGGGCTGTACGTCTTGGCACCACAGGATGGCAACAAAAACTCGCCATGAGGAGGAAATGCCCTCTGGGTCCTCTGAGCCTGCAGTCTGCAGAGCCCGGCCGCTGCAGATGAACGACGGAGCCTAGTCTGAGCATTCTAACTAACATGGCTGGCATAACATGGCCTGCATAACACTGGCATTATCTATATATTATTGCATTGCTTTTTAATGAAATCCCCATCAACAGCTCATGTTTTTCAACCTAGCACGTTTAGATCATATCAAATAATTTTGGATTTTTTTTTTCAAGAAAGCCCAAGTCTTATCTTCCTCCATCTGCAAACTCATAACATTAGCACACTATTATTTGGGTAGGTGCTAAACAGGTAGGCTAATGCCATTATCAAATTCCGAAGCAAAGCTAATTAAACAATCACACTAACACCTACCTAGTGGGTGCTCCAAGCCACCCAGGAGAGGGAAAACATAGCCTTTTGGTCTTCTGATTAAATATATTTAAACAGACGAGGGTTGAAATGTTTTATGAACCTGGTTTGGCTTTAAGCCTAGCTTATGTATAAACATAAACGCTATAGTTTGTGTACACATCCCCGGTCGCTCGAAGAAAACTAAGGATCTGGAGACCAGCGAGAGGTAATGTGTGGGGCCCCAAGGATGGCTCCGATTTGTCCAAGCACTCACATATCCTGTTGGAAATCACTTAAGAATTGCACCTTTTTTCTTGGTCAGACATCCAATAACTAATAAACAGGGAATGCATTCGAATGCCATGCTGTAACAAAGAATACATTGTCATCGTCGATATATCCTTCCCATTCCTCCCAATGCAGCATAGGTGTAGAATTTACGACGCAGCGGGATTGGAACTTTATGGTGGGGAGAAACCTGCCTCAGGTCCACAGGCACCCAAACAACCAGACAGCCTCACTGGCTCGGGATTGGGCCATTATATCCAAATAAAATGGAATTCATTGCCTTTTTCTTTGGGTGCTTTTTCAAAGAGGCAATCTCAGGAGCCTTACGTTGAGCTGGCAGCGAGCCTCCATCCCAGTCGTTAACCTCAACAGGTACAGTACGAAGTGAGGTCAGGGAACTCCGTCTCCTTCTCTAATCATCCCTAGCTTCAACGATTTCCACTCAATTGATTTGAAGTGTCTTCTACACGATGAGTGCACGCAACCTGCGAGCCGTCCAACGTTATAAAGCCAAAAAGATGTCAATAGCACATTCCATTCGTGAACAGATCTGTTTTGAACATGGCACGTTGCTTATTGGTGAAAATATCATTCTGAATTGAAACATCACACCGGTAGACACCAGATGACGGTTCTGAGTTGCTGTTTGCCTCGCCACCACACATCTCATGACCCAATGTGGGGACGGGGTCAGCGCCTCTCCAAGTGTTCACTCCTGCTCCCTCAGCGCCCCCCACTCACCCCTGAGTCCCATTCCTCAATGTTAACAACCGGATAAGCAGTGGGGAGCCATAGCACAGCCCCTCTTCCCTCAGCCAGGCACATGTCTTCAATTTGTGTTCATCAATCTGTGCATTCATTGGCTTTTGAGGTTTGGCAGACAAATCCACCGAGAATACCTTCAACATCAATTCATTTTATCCATCACAGTAATAGCATACTGGCGGTTTACCGCTTGTGTCAGTGACAAAACCGACCCACTGTGGTACCAGTGTTCCTGGAAGCTGTTATTCCCCACACAATCCACCGTACGTGTGTGTGTGTGTGCGGGAGTGTTTATCAGTCGATTGATACATCATTTGAATTCCATCAGTTCATCGGATCCGCAGTTCGGCGTTGTCATGTTTTATTCAGAAGGCCTTCGCTGATCGGTCTCTCACACCGCTGGCCTCCCCTCTGTGAAGGATCTGGTTCAGAACAACGGCGCCGTTCGCATGTGGGAACACACACAGGGCGGAGGCAGGGTCATCCACTGGTTCCAGCGGGAATCGCTCACCAGCCACTGATAAGCCTGCGCCGCCACTGGTGAGCCGTGAAATCCGTCCGGGCGTTGGCACACTTTGCAGTCACGGTTGAGGGCCGGCTCCCATTACAACGGGAATGTGTGGGAGAGCACAACCTTCATCACCTCTGGCCGTCTCGCCCACAACTCTGACCCCGGAGCCGTCCGAGGCATCAAGGGGGGCTCAGGGTTTTTCAGGAGTTGCTCGATGGGTATTCACTTACATGAAAAACCTCCCCCAAAAAGATCAGACGTCGTCAACATCGGACAAAGGTCAGAGTATAGAGTTGGGTCAGGGTTTCTCTATGTCTAAAATAAGCCGCTTATTGAAAGGTCATGGCTGATATGCTTTCAGAAAGTCAGCGACAAAACGTTTAGTTTGCCTTTGATAAATCATCAGTTGTGTTAGGCCTCTTATTTGATCTGAAGTTATCGGATCTTAAATCATCAAGTTATTTGATCTTAATTGATCTAATCTTAAATGATCACAGTGTTTTCCTATCAGATTAACTGGTTCGGGTGTTAGTGTTTGAAGCCTGTCATGTGCTACTCTAAAGAACAATGTTGTATTTCACGGTTAAATATGCTGTAAAATAAGCCGTATCAGTTGATTTCAAAGTTTCAAAGTTCAAAGCCCAGTGTGTCCCAGTGCAAGCATACCAGGTCTCTAGGTTCTGCCCTCAGAAAATGTTTTCTGAGTAAACTTCCAAGCCAATGAAAACATAACAAATGTATAGAGGCAAATCATGTGACCTTCAGTCCCACACCGTGGGAGGTGCCAGAATCAATGTGAAAGCTTTCAATTGATCAGTTCCGGCACGGTCTAGGCAGGTAGTGTCTACCCTTTGCATAACACTAAGATGTAAAGGGTATCATTTGTGATACTCAATGTGAGGCCACATACCTGTGGTTGACATCAATGAACATGAATCAGCTCTGAATAATATGAACAGCATCAGTATCAAACATTCTCATTTAGTGTTGAATACATTGAGTTAATGCTACTCATAAAGCATCATTGAACTATTAATGGTTTCTTTTGCCAATGCCGAAATAACAAACATTATAATTTCTTCACCGCTTTGCTGTGACTCAGGGTTGAACTCCTCCGGCCTCCGAATCACCCGTGTTAGGCGAGCGAAAGAGAGTCACTCATCATTGGACTGCTAAACCACACACACAGTCCAATCTCAGAGGATCTCCCGCTGCTCTGCCAGCTCAGAGAGGAACAGAACAGGAACTGAATATGGTCTTCATTTGTGTGGAATTCTCTCCTTTCCCAGCGGGGTGGAATGCGAACGGGACGAGGAGCGTGACACATGACGGGAATGTGGGTCTGATCAGGCGAGGTGTGATGAGTCAGTGTTGCGTGAAAACATCGCACCAATAATGATGGACACATGGGACACCCATAATGAGTCAAAGGGATTTACCGAAAAAAGGGTTTACCAAATAAAGGTGGATGGGGAAACTTAAAAGAAAGACCACCTACCTGGATAACGCAACAGGCACTCATAGGGTGTTCTTAACCTGGAAAGAATGAAACTATCATATAAGCTATATATAATAGAGAACAGAGTGGTATTTTTTCCTCAGCTTCTGAGAGCTACCATTTTTTCAATGCTTTGTTCAACATTAAATCTCACCGGCCTTTTTCTTTAGTAGAAAAACAATCAGGGCGAGATCATTGCAGATAATGAGTCAAGTGCCAATTAGATGTTCAACTCAAAGAGCCATTTAACAAAAAGATGTGTAGATTGTCACTCCCCAGGCAACAACTGCAATTTCATCCATGGTTCCAGCTGACGGATCCATACGGCCTCAGCAGATATGTGCGCACGCTTTTGCTACATGCACACTCACTTCCCCCTTCTGAAAACGTGTCTGAAAACCGATACGTACAATCACTCCACCATTAGGAGGCGGGTCATGCTTCACATTACGTACACATGATACGTCTCCAGACCATGTTAGCATTAGTCTGAGGAAATGAACGTTTGGGGCTCAGGTATACACATCCACTCGCATGCCCTGTTGCTGCGGGTCAGGACGACTCCAGCTCCCCGGGTTTCTGCCACGTGTTGTTGTGTTTGTTCTTCAACAGAACCCCACTTTAATTTCAACGGAAATTAGTCATACGTCGTTTGAGTATTGACAAACTGTAAAATTACTATCAGAACAAAACAATGGGAACCGGGTTTTGGTTACACACACAACTTTGATTGAACAAACAACTAAGCCTACGGTGTAATATGGAATTAGTAGTATAATTTGTATAATTAGGGATTAGTTTTTCTGCCGATGCAAAAGTTTCCCGAACCCTATCAACCAACCTGTTCCACCACATACACGCACACACACACACACACACACACACACACACACACACACACACACACACACACACGCACACACACACACACACACACAAAAGAGGAGACACAGAGGAACACAGGTGACCGACCATTTGACAAGGCACACATTCTCGTCGCTCTACACAAGAAAGTCCTTTTTAATAGACTATCTTTACACTTAACGCGGTTCTCAATGCCTCTGTTTATATGTCAGGGCCCTCATTGTTCTACCAAAGAAGTGTCGGGCTACGTTGAGCCTTGTTAAATGGAATTCTATTTAAGGTCGAGCCAGTGAGGCTGTCTGGTTGTTTGAGTGCCTGTGGACCCGAGGCAGGTTTCTCCCCACCATGGTGAGTAGTTCCAGACGGGACGGGACTGCTCACGGCAGTCCTTGAGCAGAGATCAGACGCAGGCGTTCTGCGTCAGTGTCTGGCTGCGACCACTGCCTGCCTCGGGAAACAACGGTTCAGTCCGGCTATAGGTGGGCTACACTGAAATCAGTTTGATGTAGAACCACTGTTGTTGTATGTGTCCGGGCCACCTGGGCATGCACGGGCTAAATCCTTTTGTTGAATTACTTTAAATGAAACTATATCACGATTGGAATTTGCTAAGGGTAATCAACACGGATGTGAAAGACTAAATGTCCCAGTTACATGTTTCATAACTAATCTGATTAGACACGGTTAGACATCCAAGATCACATTCCTGGAAGGTAATTGTTGTCGTTTGGTAAGGTGCGCAGGGGGGCGTGGCTTGTCACGTAGCCTCAAGTGCTCCGTCTTCTGGCGATGCTGTGAAGGTAGGCCTCTGTCTGTTTCTAGATCCTAGGGTTCGAACGTACAGTGGGCGGTCCCTCGATCAACTTGCCGACCAATGATTGGCTGGTGTTGGAGAGAGGGCCCGCCCATTGTACACACGGACCCTTGGATCTGGAAAGCATTGCACTTTGAAATGGCAAACGTGGAGTCAAGTATCGTAGCACCGTCGCGCACACTTCAAAGCGGTGAGGCAGACTGGAGTTAACGCACCGCTGGTTTTTCATACAGGCTATCTAAAAACAATAATACTTAAAAGAGTTACAGGGTAAGCATATATTCAGAGATCATTTCACTCAACGTAAGGATTTATGTGGGGCACTAAAAAAAGGAAATATATTGTGGAAAATAAATCGGCGCATTGAGGAATTATGATGGACCCGGAGCACATTGACTGACTTTTTTTTTTCCATCTCTTAACATCTTTGAACTGGACTTTACGAATGCCTTCATGGGACATTAAATTGTGTGCTGCATCTTCATAATCGGAAATTTGGCAAATTGCTGATATGTCAAGGATATCAATTAACCCACCGATCGTGTTTCTCCTGGGACTCGCGTTCATGGTCTTACAAGGTATGTATCACAATGGATAGGCCTATAACTAATCATTTGTGACATGTTTACGGTGTTTACGAGATGGAGGTGGTTGGTGATGGAGTTGGGAAAGGGAGGTTTTTTCCCTCATCCCGGTTGATCGTACTAGTGTTAAACTGCTGTAAGAAGTGGAATATCGGAGTGAGTTGATGATTAAAATCACCTCCATCAACACCAGACCGCGCGCAAATTTATAATAATAGGCCTACTAATACAATAAGTATAAGTAATAATGCAATAATACAACAGTAAACCCCTCATCTTATTTTACTAGTTCACCCCCCAACATTACCCCTTGTTTGACTCTTTCCCTGAACACACATGTTCGTCTCCAGGTGTCTCCCTGGCCCCGGTGGAGTCCGGAGGGGAACCGAGGGGCCTAACGGGGCTCCGACCGGAGGAGCCGGGGACCCCACCACCCGGGCTCCGGGGGTCCGCGGGGTCCCGGGCAGGGACAGGGGCCAAGTCAAGACCCAAACGCTGCACGTGTTACTCCTACAAGGACAAGGAGTGTGTGTACTACTGTCACTTGGATATTATCTGGATCAACACTCCTGAGTAAGGAATGTTTTCAATTAATTAGGCGCACACCGCCCAAGGGGGAAAATATAATTGGTTTGAACCGAGATAAACGATAAGATCAAGTTATTGATGCTACCCATTGCTCTCGCACTCTGATGAGACTGTGAACTAATGCCAATCGTAGAATAGAATTCCAGAAGTTCAGCCCTCGGGGCTGCTGACACGCTGCCACACTTCAGGTTTAAACAAGAGCAGGAGATAGACTTTTGCTTCTGTGACAGCTCTGAGCGCACGGGATACGGAAACACCTATTTTCACCAGTGGTTAGTGTTGCCTATTGCGCGCCCGTTCTTTCCTCCTCGTCGCTATTTTTGTCGTTTTTAGTATCGTCTACCGTCTTCCCTGGCTCTTCTTGTGCTGTTTTCTGGGCTGCATGTGGACTGTAATCCCCCCGTGGGCGTTGATGCTTTGATCGCCTCATTCAGCGCTAATACTGAACTGTCCATGGTGCTGATGCAGGGAGAGCCGAATGATTTAGGCCAGAGACCACGGGGGGGCTTATTAGTGTAATAATGTATAAATAAGTACAAATATGTTCAAAATAACCCCGAAAAAATCGATATATAAATAATATATATATAAACCCTAGTAAACATACAAATACATACATTCAGACACACGCGCACACACACACACACACACACACACACACACACACACACGCACACGCACACGCACA
>JAOPJL010000002.1:93946-105081 GCA_027123545.1 Trisopterus esmarkii
GTTGTTTGGGGGTGGGGGGGGGGGGGGGGGGGGGGGGGGCGGGGGCGGGGGCGCGCCCCCCCCCCCCAGGCTGAGACCCTCAAGAGAAAAGCCATAGAATGCTGAGAACACAGCATCTGTGTATTAATAGCGTGACTTTGAGAGGTGCACGGCCGTCGTTTAAATGAAAGGCAAGTGAAACGTTTGAAGGCGGGCAGAGCGGGTCAGAAAGCAGCTCGGTTTAATGGTTTCCAGGACTCAGGGTGGCATTAGGGAAGAGCTTGAGAGAGAAGGGGGCTAGTGGAAAGAGCAAGGAAGTGAAAAAATAAGAGAGAAGAAGAGAGGATAGACAGATAGGGAGAGAGAGGAGAGGTGGAGAGACAGTGGAAATAAGGGTTGAAAATATAGATGCAAATTACAGAGAAGGACAGAAGCGATGGAGAGAGAAAGACAAATTGCAGGATACATTTTTAAATAAGATAAATCTTTTTTTTTTTAAGGGTAACAAAAAAATAAAAAGAGTGTTAAATAAGGATTTGTTTGGGTTGCTTTTCACCAGGTCTGTTTAAGAATGGCAGGGAAAGGGAACTTAAGAGAGAATTCAGAGAATAATTTGCAGTATTTTGATAGTTTTGAAGAAACGTGAAAGAGATCAGAAAAATAACAAGAGTGAAAAAGACAAAGAGATAGTGAAAGAGCGGGTCAGAGGGAAATTATTTGTGTGATAGTGCGACAGGATTGGACAAAGGAGAGATCTAGGGAGAGGGACGGAGGGAATGACAGAAAGGAAAGAAAGAAATATTGAAAAAAAGAGGGAATGATTTTGAACTGTTTGTCTATCAGGTTCAGAGAAGAGAGAGAGAAGAGAGCGAGAAGACAAGAGAGAGAGAGAGAGAGAGAGAGAGAGAGAGAGAGAGAGAGAGAGAGAGAGAGGATGGGAGGGATCATTCAAGGGGATATTTTTCAAGTTCAGATTTGTCAGGTTCAGGGAAGAAAGAGATCGAGAGCGAAACAGAGAAGGAACAAAATTGAAAGGAAAAAGAGACAGAGAGAGAGCGAGAGATATGAGAAAGAAGAAAAGAGAGTCAAGAGAGCGAGAGAGAGCGAGAGAGAGCGAGAGAGAGAGAAATAAAGAGGGAGGGAGGGGATGACTTGCGGGCGTATTTTTCCGACAGGCCCGGAGAAGTGAAGCAGGGAAAGGGCAAAGTCTCTGTAGGTGACGTTCATCAGGCTCACTGATAAAGGTCACCCCCCCCCCCAGCTGGTTACCCCCTGAGAGAGCTCACTCCTGGGGGGTCGGGGGCTCCTCCAAACCGTGGGTAAACATACCGCCATATACAATGAGGCGTACACAATTACTAATTGATATGCGTTTATAATCTCATCGAATGTGCGTTTTGCCGATTACCGATTACCTTTGATATATTGTGGTATTTTACTGCATATCAACATTGGCCTGCATACAGATGTATTTATAGTTCAGGCCTTCCCCTCTGTTCCGTATTCCTTTGACTGCGACGGCTCCTTTTCAGGGATCTGGGTAATCCATCCTATTCCTAAATCAAATTGCTACACTTATTCATGCATTTTAATATTACAATTCCAACCTCAAACAGGTTTAAAGGAAAATGTCTCGACCTGATAATAATATAATACAATAATATAAACCTGAGATAATCCCCGAAAATAGCTGTGTATTTGAGAGAAGGAAATGTTAAAGTGTAAGTCCGGCGAAAATTTAACCCATTGAACCTTTCTGCATGAGAACATCAATTAGGCCGTCCAGACATTTCTTTTCATTTTTCATTGATCAACTGATACAGAGCTTGTGCAGATGCTAGCAGCCCAAATGGGTAAGGGGCGATGCGCCCAACACTTCCAACACTTCCAAATCTGCATTATTTTAACCACTTATATTGCTCAGAATAGCCCCAAACCTCTAGAATCTACAGTAACCCAAGAGAGAGAACGTGTTTTTAATTCATATTTATATATTTATTAAAAAAATTGTACTGTCGTGTACTGCAGGGGTGTTATAATGACCGATGTTGTCACGCCCTCCACCTCTGTCCCCCAGCCTCTGCTAGGATTCTCCTCCGCTCTCTCTGTCTGTCTGTGGGTGCTGTTGGCTGTGCCTGCAGATTCCTCCCCGGGACATCATCTGCTCCTGTTCTGGCTTCACACCTGTGGTTCATCTTCTCATAACCAAGCAGTTTTTCCGCTCCGGTTTTCCAGCCACTCTTCGCCAGATGGTAGGAGACTCTGAACAGTTGGTATGGCCTCTTGGCCCCTCAGTAAAATACTACTTTTCTACAAATGATCCTGTCCTACCTGCCTCACCCGTGTTTCCTTGTTCCCCAGTTCCATGCTCCTCAGTGCCTCTGTTAGGACTTACCTGGACCTGTTCTCACCGTTCTCCAGCCCCCAGTCCCAATCAATTCCTCTGTACAGTCAATCTTGTCCTGCCTACCCTGTTTTGTGCGTTTGGATCCACTACCTCCCCCTCAGATCGTAACAGACGTTGTCTATGAAGTGCGTCACACACCATGGCGTTATGCTATGCTTTGTCGGAGGAACTTAACCCTTTCTCAGACGTAGACATAAAAATCAAGGGCTCACAATACAAAGCCCCACACAGTTTCACACACACCGTCACGTGGTATATAAGTGTCTGAGAGGCTTAACCCCTCTCTTGGACCTGTCTGATATAGCCTAGTGAAGAAGAGCATGCTCCGTCTTTTCTTCAAAATCTCATGTGCATTGTTCATTTTCATTTGACTAATTTATTAGCGGGATAAAGCTCTCAAATATCAACCTTGGTGCGATTAATATCAATATAGCCTTTTCCGCAAAACGTTAATTAAGTGTAGTTTACAGTCCCATTCAGCTCCCTGTTGTTGTTTTACGTCCTCATTTACCTCATCACTAGACAGGTGGGCCCTAGATGCTATCGTAGACTATTCAATCATTTTGGAAGTAGCAACCATACACGATACAGACCATTACAGTCCAACGTATTGTTTGGGAATGAAGAGGTGAGGGGGGGATTCAATTGGTTGCAATTTGCAACTTCACCACTAGATAATACCAAATGTTACACACTGGACATCTCAACATTTCACATTAGTCACAATGGTGGAACAAACTCCCTGCTAATATTAGGACAGCAGAGTTGCTCACCAGCTTCAGCAAGAGCATCAAGACTCAATTCTTCTTCTTCAACAGGGTTCTGCATAACCTCCTCCCTTACCCCCGCCGCCCCTTCTCCCACCTTGCTTTATTGTGTTTGTACACGTCCAGGTTCTAAATGTATGCACTTATTGTAAGTTGAACTTCCTGGCATTTGGATAAAAGTGTCTGCTAAATGCCCTAAATGTTAATGTGAATGTAAATGTACACAACAATTATTATATTATTATAATAGACTGCTAGAGCATACAACTATGACATCAGTGAGTATAATATTATATATGTTCACACCTAGTACGCAGGGATTATTCTGTTTTGACCTTTTTATTTAAATAGCTCAAAAGCAATTCATGACATATGAATGAGTTACTTTTACCTTGTCACTACAGAGTCAACAAAACAGCTTATGTCCTCTTTAATGTTGTATTATTGAAGTTGCTTGTTCTAGCAACAGAATTAAATCGTAAATCCAGAAAATTATTCATCTTTTATAAAACGCAATTCTGAAAGTTCATTCTTTTCAGTCTCATAGACACATTTCCTATATCTCAGGTGCACTTTGATTTCGTCACCCAATTAGTTCCCTGCCAAGCGTAATTGTTGATTTGATGACCAAAAACAGCATGGAGTTGATAATGGAGAAAACAGCTGCAGTGATTGGGATGGGTAAAAGTAGAAGCGCCAACTGCCGTACCAAAATGTTGGAACGTAAGCCACAGATAGCATAATTTGTGCTATCTTTGATCATGCTATATATCCCTGTGGGTATGAAAAAATAACTAAAAACCACGTTGGAGAACTTGACTTTCCCCATTCGTTTTTTTACAGAGTTATATACACAAGCCAGGTTTCTCTGAGTTTGCTGGCATTTGAAGGTCAAAAACAGTCCAAAGGTTTAACAGCTAACTTAATCTTGCTACTCTGTATTCAGGTATCCATAGAATAACAAATACATCAGAGAGACCTGAAAACAAAGTCTACAAAAACAAAAAAAACGCAAGAAAATACAAAGGTTCAGCTATAAATGGAGAACATTAGAAACACCTTTTCATTAAAAACAATGATTCAAAAGCCTTGGTTTTACAAAAGACAATCCATTGGACATTAACTGATAGTCCAGGCAAAGTAGCGTTTTACGACAAACTAATTGTAAAATAATTTTTCACATCTTAGATAATTTCTATGAGGTGTCCGGAACAACATATTATGTCCTACTGGTCCTAGTTGAGGAAATATGTTAAATTCTCATGTGTGTCAATAAGGCCAGGCAACATTACACCCCAATGGGGCTATTTTTTTCCTTTACTCCTATCAAAATGAAACTTTACACAATGAAAGTACCCATGAAAAGCAAGTTTCTATGAAAATGAATGTTGATATGCAAATTAGCTTGATTATACACTTATCGAATATGCCCAAAATACACCTCAAAGTTACTTTTATTGTATTCCAAGTTTCTTTTGAAATGAATTTGAATATGCACATGAGATCCACACTTATTGAATATGTCATCATTTGCATAGGCAGAAACACCATTCACATGTATGACAAATACATCGGCCCAATCCTCATCCAATCATCCTACTGCCAATGGGTATTGGCAATGCTGCTTTTAGACAGGCCTCTAACCTGAAAACTGCCTGGCTTGGTAGTATCTGCCAAGGGTATAACCCCCACTGGTAGTCTTCAGGATCACAGAGGAACACAAGCCTCCCCACCATGACCAGGTAGCAAAAAGGGAGGTTTTTTTTGTGTGTAGCCCGTCTGGTCTGAAATACTTGCTTAATGCAAAAAGAGAAGCAGTTTTGGTGTCTGGCAATATTATTTTAAAGAGCTGGCATGTCTGGAAAGTGTGTCTATCTGGTTTGCTGTGTGAGAGTGAATCGTTTAGTTGGTAAGACTGACTTCTGCCTGTATTCTCTCGTCTGACGAGCTGCAGCAGATACTCATCTATGATAGCTTTGAATGAAGCTATCATAGATGGTGATGGTAAGCTTTGTATGAAGAGCTTTGGGTTACAGATGTCATATGACAAGACAGAGACAATGGTGACACAGCTCACCATTAGTGACACAGCATTGATGGTACAGGAAAGCATAGTTTCCCTCAGTAAAGAGGAGATCAAGAATGTCAGGAAATTTAAATACCTTATACTATCACAAATTCAGATAACAGCATGTCATTCCTTCATGCAAGAATTAGCTCTGCCATCCAAAAATGGAATGAATTGAAGCACATTCGTACTGACATGCGAAAAAAATGTGTAAGATCATGCCTCTTGTACAGCATAAAAGCTTAGCGTCTATACGAGGGTGAACTGAAAAAAGTAAAAGAAGTCATCTGGCATGGTTTTCTCAGGAAGATGGTACGAGGGGGATTTGAAAGAAAGAATGCACCTAACAGAATGTCATCAAATACAAGTACCCATAGTCCTGATGAAACTTGTTCGCAAATAAAAAAGAAAAAAAAAGAAAGCAACTGGAGGCAAGATACTGCAATCAATTCTTAAGGTCAATATAAGTATTTTTGTGGCCCAAGTGACCCGGGTAAGTGTGGGAAAGGACTTCAAATTGATCCTGTTTATGCATAGGTTAAATGGTTGAATGGACATGAATGTGTTAGTTATTTGGCCCCTGTTTTTTTTTTACTTTGACTTGACTTTAAGGCTTCTTGGCCATAAGTCAATTAGGACTAGTGTTGAGTTGCATATTTACAACAGATTTTTCCAAGAAACTTGTAAAACAAAAATGCTACTTTTCATGTATACTTTCACTGAGTGAGGTTTGATTGTGATAGGAGTAAAGGAAAAAATAAGCCCATTAGGATGTATTTTGGGCATATTCGTATAGCTCATTTGCATATTCAAATTAATTTAAGAAAATACATTTTCAAGAAACTTCTCATACAAAATGATTTACTTTTCATGTAGACTTTCATTGTGTAAAGTTTTATTGTGATTGGAGTAATGGAAAAAATTAAGTCTATGCGGGTATATTTTGGGTATCCTATGTTCAATAAGTGTATAGCTCATTTAAATATTCAAATTAATTTTGAATAGAAACTTTTAATACAAAAAATGTTACTCTTTATGCATTCTTTCATTGTATAAAGTTTTATTTTGATAGGGGTTAAGGCAAAAAAATAGCCCCATTGGGGTGCATATGATGTCTAGCCTTACTGGAATACATCTTGGATTGATGAGAATTAAACATATTTCCTCAACTAGGATTTCTTAGGACTTTTAGTACAGGTTTGATTTGTACCCCTTGATGGCAGCAAATTCCCAGAATAATCCTGCTGTGTAGTTGCTCTTTAAGAGCCATGTCCTTGACCCTGAATCATTCACTGGAGCCGTCCCTCTCATAGCTTTGTACGGTGGAACCTTTCCACAGAGCAGTTGGCGGTTGGTTAGTGGCAGTGACAGCAGGCTGGTTAAGATGATCCCAGTTAACTACATCAAGAGCCGCATCACACCGTTTTCAGAGAGACGTGATTTATGAACGACACATAAAAGGCCAGTGTCTCCGTACTTTTCCATCATGGCTCCCAGGACATTTCTATCCTGCCAGCTCAGCCTCTAGAATCTCCATAGCTCATCTCTATGATGAATAAAACCTTGGTCCAAGGTGGCAGAGGTTCAGAATCCTGACTTCCGATTGGCTGACCTGGCTGTAAAATAGACCTTGTGAATCTGAATCTACACATTTATTTTCCTTCACATTCCATTATATAGAAATCTTCATCCTCTGCGTTTGACTTTGATATTTCTACCCTTCAAGCCCAAGTGTAAAGGGTCTGTAATCGCTTCCCTGTTCCGTGACACCAGTGAATTAGAAACATCATAAATATGTGCACATTTTAATTTGTGTCAGTTGCCACAAGAATTCTCCTCTCTCATTAATGCCGGGCTTTGATAGCCTAGCTGTCCCCATTTTTTATGCTCTCACTCAGTTTGGCTGCCATTACCAGCTTCCTGAGCCCATCAGTGTCTCTTATGTCTTCATAATAATAATAAATAAACATGCTCTATGGTTATTTATGGAGCAGATGGTAGGCAGCTGTTCCATAAAGCATTACAAAGCAACATCCCCCCCACACCAGTATGTACGGTTAAAAATGTATAACAACACACTATCCTTTTGAAAATGAGTTTGTAAACATGGAAACGTATGAATATGCAATTAAGAGGATTCATATATTTTAATTTTGTTTTATTGTAGAACCTCACTTTGATTGTGAAACAGTGCGGGAATCCATTGTTTCATTTTTATATCATGTCATGAAAAAAATGCAGAAAATTAACAACATTAACATTGGACTATGTCAGTATTATACTTCCTGTTCATTAAGTTCATAAATTATTTTCTTTGGATTCGCTGTGCTGCAGGGCCGAATCTACGGGAGGGCCTGGTTGGTAAAGATTCATGGAAAAATATATAATAATAACAATGTTTAAATGTCTTTTCTCATACAATATATGTTTTTTTCTTGAATACATTTATAATTTAAAGTATTTACAGTAGCTACCTCAGAAACCCCTCTCGTTCTCATTAATTAGGCTATGTCCAGTGACGTCTTTACGCAACACCATGCAGGTCGAAGCGGACCGCGGTTTCGTGCGCAATCAGGTAGCAGCCTCAATAGTAATTAGTAATGGCTAAGCAGGTCTCTTTGAGTCACTTTAAAAAAAACCGACGTCTACAAACAAACAACTTGACACTTTTGTCTTTTGAAAAACTCATTGAGTTTGGATTATGATGACACAATCAACTTTTTCATCTCGAACCCTCGGAGACGCCGCCTGGAGAAGCTCAGGTAAGACCTGGTTTCTGTATGTCGGCCCGCCGTGGCGTTATCGCTGTTTCTCAAAGTGTTTTCTGAATATTAATTCATTCGATTCGTTTGATCCATTTATATTCATGTAGGCCTATGGGTTGCAGTCACTAACGTGAGCTATGAAGTGTTGGGTTTGTGTTTTTATTTTGTTATTATCCTTCGTCTGCCTGTGTGACAGGAGCATATGGCATATTGAAATACTACAGATTTGCAAGTTCTCTCCACTTAATCATTTCATAAAGGCCTTGGTAGGCAAGACTCCGCCTTGTGCAGAAGCTCTGGTCAGACCGTTGTTGCCCGCCGTGGCTTTATTGCTGTTTCTCAAAGTTTTTTTTCTGAATATTAATTCATTCGATTCGTTTGATCCATATTCATGTTCGGGTTATTGTCACTATAACGTGAGCTATGCAGTGTTGGATTTGTGTTTTTATAATGTGATATTCTGACATGAGTAAAAGGCATATTCAAATGTACCACCGATCTGCACGTTCTCTCCACTTCATGACTTTATATATGTATACGTGTTTGTTTAATCTTTGAAAAAACCAAGGCCCATCCAGATATTCCTAGGCCCACCCATAAATGACGTTCTGAATCCGCGTCTGCTGCGCGGCCCTCTCTCTGCCTGCAGCCGAGCAACAGAGGATGATCCGGGGGTCACATTCAGTGCGTGTGCAAAACATTTCCCGTTCAGGTGCAACGGGAAGGTGCAACCACTTCACATTTATGGCGAAAAAATGCAACCAAACTGGAGTGGCTAACTACTAACTACTTTAACACAAACATTCTTGAGATATATATATATATATATATATATATAAAAAAATAAGTGAGCTGAGATTTTGGAGTAGAAATAAAAAAACATCTGTGATTTCTGTTTTGAACGAACACCTTTATAAAAGAGAGGTGTTGTCCACAGTGGGGCGGCCCACCCTGTAGCCCCCTGATCAGGCGGAGTTATGACCGTGCCAGGTCTCTTCTCTCCCAGGATGTAGGGCAGGGTTGGGGCTCCGCTGACTGCTAAGCTAGCCCAGCCCTGCGAGGCTGCCGCTGTGATTTACTACACGCCGTCGCACGGCAGAAATACACTGGCCTACTTTATCATCATTATTTTCATAGCCTTGACTTCGCCGAGCTGCTTGCTCAGCAGAATGCAGTCAAGGAGGGAACGCTGTGTACTTCCTGCCCCCGTTTTTTATCCATCCTCCCAGCGTGTCCCCACCCCACCGGCCACCACCCGGCCTCGACACCTGTGGAAGCCAAGCCACCGAGTTAGGGCGCCCCTTGTTCAGCGTGCAAGGAGGGAGAGGGGGGGAGTGAGATCTCTATAAAGGCCTGTAATGAAGTCGGGCAGTGCATTGTGGGGGAGATGGCAGGTACCACGGAAGATATGGATGCGGTCTCGGTGGTGCCGGTGCCCCGGACTGGGAGGGTGATTTCCCGCCTCTCGTGCGATGTGATTGACAAGCAGTCATGAAGGCCGAACGAGGCTCTCCAGGGGGCAGAGGAAAGGCAGGAAGCCAGCTCGGGGAGAATGGCAATTCACAAGCCACGCGATAAGAAATAACAAAAACAAGAATGCCGCCATTTGTTCTCGAGCCGCCATTGTCAGCAACTGCAGAGCGGGACAGATGGTCACGGTTTACACAAACAACATCCATCCTGACTCGTGGTGCTGTCCTCTGACAGACTCTGCTGGTGACAGAGTCCCAGCAAACTGAACGGAAAAGGGCCAGAAGAGCCAGAGAGAGGGGGAAGGATTCATTGAGATAATTTCAATTTGGAAAGAAAGACCTGCACTGAGAGCTCGATGCAGGCTCTTCCTCTGATGCGTCGTGGACGAGGATAACTGCAGGTAGGCTGTGGACATCGGGGATTGAACCCAGGAGCTTTTGGCTATGTGTCAAGCACTTAAGTCACTTGACCATTCATACACATTTTCTTTTTTTCGTTCTCTTTTCTTGGTCAGCTGCTCAATTATTTTTTTTTTTTAATGGGGACATCCAATAAATACGGGAGAGCGAGCTCCTTGATTCTTGGAGTTCTTGCCCAGAGCTGCAACAGTATAGTTTCACTGCAACCTCCTTGCAAGGATCTAAGTGCATTACCCGGTTGATTTAGGAGTCTCTAGCCACACGAGAAGGTTGGACGGGGGAGCGGTTCATCTCTCATACTGGAGATGAACTTTGGCTTAACTTCCTTCAGAATAATGATTCTGAGACTTTTAAGTTGAAAGGAAATTCAGGGAGGAGAGATGGAGATGATGAATGAAGGAGAAATATAAATTAAGGTTGAAGTATCGATTTGATAAAAAAAAAAAAAAGTATTTAAATACTTTAAAGGTGTCATTGCTTCGTTTTTTTCATACATTTTGCAGTGGTCACTGGTAGCAACGAATGCTCTGGTGCTCCTGCTTCACGCTGATCCAGTGGTGGAGGAGGAGGGTGGGGAGGAACGACAGGATTTTGACCAGGGATGCCGGAAAACCTTTTTATTTAACTGATACGATAACCAAACTTTCAGCTCCTGAAGGCCGATACCGATACCGATAACACGCACATATACTGTACATACATATGATCATGACATTAATACTATGAACAAACACAAAAACCTTTGGGTTTTTATTCACACTTTATGCCCGATATGTGTGTCGCTCAGACTTCAGTAGAATCAACAGGCGGGTTTAGGGGGCCGGCTTGCAAGGGGCGGGATATGCTGTAGGGTCGAGGTTCGCAAGAGGCGGGATTAGGAGGCCGCGGTCACTCAGGTGTGTGTTGGTCTGACCGCAGACGGCACGGAGGCAGAACGGGCAGAACTCGTCACGATCGTTTTAAATGTTGCTGCAGCGATGCATCATATATTCTGTTGCATCCACAACATCCGCATCGATCAATGACAGATCGGAGCATGAGTTAAAGACAAATGGAAGAAACGATGAACAAGAAAGGCGTCTTGAACGACTGCATTAACGGAGAAAGAGAGCGTCTTTTTTATTTTTATTTTTTATTTCACATCTAACAAATGCTGGGACAAATGTAGTTAATTTCTGTGTTTAACTGAGAAAACAGGGAGTGGAAGGTCGGGACCCTATATTGTTCAGCTATTTTCAATAGCTGAAATAGCAATGT
>JAOPJL010000002.1:474148-485352 GCA_027123545.1 Trisopterus esmarkii
GCCGCCCCCCGCCCCCCCCCCCCCCCCCCGCGGCAGGTGGGTTGCAATGACCGCCTTCTCTTTGCTTGAAACCAAAGGACTAAATAGCCTGATGTTTATCCGCTGCCCAGATGCCAGACCCTCGCTTCATCTCACTTTTCTTTCTTTTCACTCCGTCTACAGTTCTATAGTGTACCTCTCAGTCAGTCAGTCACTCACACTCTCTCTCACACACACACACACACACACACATACACACCACACACATTTCATCTCAGTTAACTCTTAACTTTTTTTCTCACCCTTCTACCGTTCTCTTGTCTAAAATTGAGAGCCGAACAGTTGGTAATTGAAGATCATTGTCTATCCTTAGACCCACAGGATTTGCGATGTCTTCCGCACCGGCTCCTGGGCTCAGCTTCTTCTGATATCTCACCAATTTGACTCCCTTTCTGTTTAGTGTCAGTTTTTTTTTGTTTGGGTTGGCTTTTTTCCACTCCTTTCCTACCCCCAGATAAACTCCACAAGCCTATTCCGAAATTGGATTTTCATTCGAGATGAACAAGAGAGGTCCTCTCTCCCTTCCATTTTCTTATTTTGTTTTTTTTCTCTCACCCCCCCCCCATCCCCCCCTTTCCCTTTACTTCATTCAACCCATTCTCTCTATCTCCTCTGTGAATTATTGCTCGCTGGGCCTGCAGAACAGAAGCTTATTTTCTTGTTATAGCGGCGGGGTCACCGCGTGGTGGCGGAGGTTCAGGGTGAGACGCCCGGAGCATGTAGGCAGTCTGTCGCTGCCCCTCCCTGTTACTCCCTCAACGTTCCTCAGCCTAGCCACAGGTATATCCGCCTGTGTTAAACGTCTCCGCCGCTTTTAACATTCAAACAATATCCATTTTTAATTTATATATATTTTCCTTTTTTCCATTAAATGGCAAAGGTCTCAGACATGGTATTAATTATTAAAAGTGCAATATCGTTTTTAATAAGAAACTCAATATAATATTCCTCCTTTACACTCTTGCATGGCTATGTGTGTCTGTGTTGATGGATATGCATATATGAAAACAAATAATGTCTTGCTAGCTGGCAGTGGGGTCATACAGTACTGCAGGCCACCTGCTACCTCCCAGACTCCGGATAATGTACGATGCATATGCATGTATGATTTAAGGAGTCCCTCTGAGAGTGCAGCAATGCAGTTTGTATTAGATTGACATTGATTTGATCATATTTGATCCTTAATAATCGTCAAGTTATAAGTTAAAAATGTGTTCCTGTTGTTGGCTGAATGCTGTGTGGAAAGAAATACTAAAAACAAACAACAAAACTGGCATCTTTCTTATGAAGGGAAACGACTCGATGAAAATGAAGGCAAATGTGATTCATTAGTTTTTATGGCATAATGAAACACAACAATATTGTGTTTTTTATTGCGTCTCAATTCTCCACATGGTGCTTTTTCGGATTGTCAATATGCAGGCTAACTGAGGTCCGCCTGAAGCGATAATGCTCTTGAGTTGCTGGAAGTGCCGTGGGAGCCAGTATGCGTGTCAAGCGGAGAGAAATTAACTTCTCCTTATCCCTCGCCATTATTGATCATCCCACTTCCTGATACATTTCCACAAAATGGACTGAGCCGGCTTAATTAGTTAGAGGAGAGCGTGCGTAATTACATGTCAATTGAACAATGTGCTTTACTGCCCACTAGCGTATCTAATTGTGTGTTTGTGTGTGTGTTTGTGTGTGTTTGTGTGTTGATAGGTGAGTGGTGTGCATAGACTGTATTGGCTACAGCACTATATAAAGAAAAGTAGAAGTGGAACAGACTGTAAAAGATGGAGATGGGGTATGTTTGGTGAATAAAATTAAAATACCATTATCTTTTATTGACTGCCTCAGGTAGAAACAGGCTCACTGAAGACTGTTAGAGGAGGAAGGCCATATATATTACAAATGAGTCTAGAATACACAGCATAGTGGCTACATGACAACACAAATACCCAAGTAAGACATAAATAATATGGAATAAGAGATACAGTGTCAACCCCAATGGTCCTCTCCAACTCTCTCCCTCTGATTCACCAAGTTCTCTCTCACTCGGTCTCTCTCCCTCTCCTAAACTCTCGCGCTCTCCTTTCTCCGTCCTCTCCTGAGTCATCTGCTCCCTGTATCTCTCTCTCTAGCTCACTCACTCGGTGTGTGTTTGTGTGTGTGTCTAATTCATTCTCTCTTATTAACTTATTGCTGACTTTGTCCCTCTCTCTCGCCTCTCGTTCTGTCTCTCTCTCTATAGACGGCTACATGCTATATATAGGAACAGATGGCCAGTGGTCAGGTGTGATGTTGTTATTGTTCAGTTGGGAGGCTTGAGGTTGTAAGGGGACTAAAGCTACACAGGCTTAGACAAACATTAGCAGGAGAAGAAGGCCATTCTGATTCAGGGAGAGCACACTGCACACACTGCAATATTCAAAGGGTCCTGACGGTTATTGCATCCAACAAGAACAAGCTGGAATGATCAAGGTTACTTTGCCAGCAGGAAATAAAAATGAGGAAAGCAATAAATAACCATGAGACTATTGTTATTATTATTATTATTATCATTATTATTATTATTATTATTATTATGTAGTCAGAGTATCTGAGGATACCAATTGTATTTAGAGTTTTTTTTATTACGCTGACATATTGACACACACTCACCCAGACAGCACAGTTCTGAACCACAAACTTATTTTACAAGCCTAACCATTTTTGCCACATTGTCCAATTATGTCTTTTATGTTTTTTCGGTATAGTGAAAGTTTTGCGAAATCTTTGAAAATTCTTGGCAAATATAAATTCTGATTTGTTTATATTCAACAGATCAGAATATCACTTCAGAATATGTCCCCCTTAAGAAGTGTGCAAAGTTTTTGTTCTTAAGCTCAAAAGATAATGCCGCAGTATGAATTTGAATACATGCTAAGTGCTGATGTTCAAAATCACACATTAAATGCAAATTTCTGTTGACCTATGACTCTGTGTCACTCGAAATCCCTTGGAGCCTAATGGACTTATTTCACGTGCCCCGCGAATCGCAGGAAAAGGGAGGTCGCTGCGGTAGGTGGTGCTTGTTGGCTGTGAATCAAGACTGCTTGCAGTTTAATTCATCATTATTATTAGGTGTCCTATGAAATTCATAGGAGCCCTATAGATGACCAATCACAACCGTTAATCAAACATGGGGTGATGAATAGGAGGACGGTGCAGGCGCGCTGTAGAGGCATTTCAACAACTGCTGTTGATTCCAGTATCAGGTTAGCATTAAACAAACTGAACAGTATATTTTCACTAAAAGAAGAAGAGACGACTGCACTCAAAGCTTTTCTTTAGAAGAAAGATTGTTGCTGCTCAGTGCTGCGTCACCACTTACGTTTCTACCTTTGGTTGGTTGTAGGCCTATCCAATTGCATATATATATATCTCCTAACTTTGTAGCGTAAGACTGCATTTGAGAAAGTGGCTAATGAGACATCGACAGGAGAGAAGGGAGGTGTGCGCCCAATGGATCACCTGGGAAAGGAGTGGAGACGGCACAAACAATGAATTTGAATTAGAATTAGTATTATTGTGTCATGCATTAGCATGCCCAGCCCACAAGGGCTTACACAACACCATTATAAACACACAGACAGACCAAAAACCAAAAAAAAGCTAAACAATACTACCACTAACGATATGAACCATCTGGACGTTTCATCCAGGCTTTAGTGAAAAAAGAGGCTAACTTATAAACATTAAAGGTAAACAGACATTCCATCCTGACATCATCATTACTCCAAAATATTTCAGGGTTTTGAGCAAATAGTTAATTTACAAAAGGGACTCACCCTGACCCGGTCGTCATAGAAGACAGTATAAAAGAAAATGATCGAGTCAAAGTTCACAGTCTGTGTTCCTCTGGGATATTTTTAAATCTGCCAACTTCAAATGCCAGGGGAAGGATTCCCATTCTTGATTGAGCAATCAAGGATCTCTGATTTCTTGGTAAATTTGTTTCAACATATAATTCTGTATCATAATTATGCTTGATTTGGACATATGTCTGTAATTTTGGGTTTTGACTATATATCATTTAACCATTTTTCATTGAATCCAACAAGTAACTTTTTTCAAATTAATTTTGTTTATGCCGCTTGATAAATTATTTATATAGATATACTTTATATCGGCTCCTTCAAAGACAGCATGAATCTCTGCAGCCCTTGGAGAGTTCTGAACTTTACTCCAAAGGAAAACTTTCTTATTGATCCTGTCATCTGACATATTAATACAACGTCCAAGCATATCACACTTTCTCCTTATTGAACCAGGAGTCCAACCCATGTCACCCTGAGCAGACAAGGAGGGAACACATTTCTCAATTGTTGCAGCTGAAATACTACTTTATTTTCTATCCTCATACCCCAGCAGCATAATTCAAAATGGGAGCATGGCATCATACAATTTAGAGTAAGTAGAATAACCAAGGTCTTTGCATATTTTTAACTTGTTAACTACTGACCCCAAAGCTCTGCCAGCTGAATCAGCCAGGAGTTGAATTACATTTTCAGAATTTATACATTCATCAAGTGGAAATCCTAAATATTTATCTACAGTTGTATTTTCTAATGGCATATCAGAAAAAGTAAATATTTTTTCACTTCTTGGGAGACCTCAAACAACCTGTTTGGGGGTCAACCATCCGGTACATTAATGTTTACCCCAGCCTGTCTGACCTTCTCCTCAATGTCCCAGGTGACGGCCCGGATGTAGGAGAATGTAGGAGGGAGGCTGGGATGCGAGACAGGGTCAAACAGCCCAGAGAGAGTGTCTGGTTTTGTGTTCTTCTAACCTGGGCGGTAGGATAGAGAGAAATTAAAACGATTAGCACAGCCCCTACACCGACCTCTGAGGCGTCCACCTCTACAACAAACTGTTGGTGAGGGTGCGGAAGGATCAATACCGGAGCTGTTGTGAAGATCTCCTTTAATATCTTGAAGGCCCGATCAGCCTAAGGAGTCCACTGAAAGGTTGTCTGATAAAGTTCCTTATAAAACGTCGGTAGAAGTTTGCAAACACCAGAAAACGAAAACATGTTTGCGCCTGCCCGAAGTGGCCCACTCCGAGATAGCGCTCACCTTGGCTGGATCCATTCAGATTCTCCCATTGGAAACAATGAACCCCAGGAAGGACACCAAAGGAACATGAAACTCACATTTCTCTGCTTTGACAAAAAAGCTGGTGGTGAAGGAGATGACGAAGGACCCGCTCGACATGTTGGGTGTGAATTCTTTGGTTGAGGGACAAACACAGAGACGGTGAGCCTACCTCCGAGGACGTCATTGGCCAGGGACTGAAAGACAGCTGGAGCATTTGTGAGGCCAAAGGGCATCACAAGATGTTTGTAATGCCCACTAGGAGTGTTAAAAGCAGTTTTCCACTCATCCACTCATTCCACTTTTCCGCCTTTCACATCCTTCCACATTTCCACATCCTTACCAAGTGTTAGCCATTTTTAATGTTTAATTTGGTAAAGATCTTAGCACCTTGCAATAACTCGAAAGCAGAGGAAATGAGAGGATGAGGGTATCTGTTACTGATATTAATGTCGTTCAGGCCATGGTTGTCGATGCAGGGGCGAAAAGGATTTATCCTTCTTATCCACGAAGAAGAACCCAGAAACGGCAGGGGAAGAAGGATGGACTATGCCAGCAGCCAGCTAGGACATGCAGCTAGGTCAACATACTCCTTCATAGCCTGCATCTTTGGAGCTGACAGAGTAAAGCTGTCCTCTGGGCGGGGAGGTTCCAGGTATCAAGTCTATTACACATGTTGTTAGGCCGGTGAGGGGCCAATGAGGTGGCTCTGGTCTTATTGAAAACATTTTAAAGGTCTTGGAGAGGTCAGGAAAATCTGAATCAGGTGATGAAGGGTCGATGGAAAGAAGTAACGGAAAAAGAGCTTGCTGAAATTTCCAGCAGAAGCTTAGCGTTCCTAATCGCGAGAGAAATAAGGGAGGCCAGGCCTGCGGGCAAATCCCGGGCAGCCAACTGGTCCTTAAGGGGAGTCGGACAGTTCAAAAGAACGCGTTCATTGAACACGTTAATTTTTTTGGGAACTTTGAACAGAACGCAACAAATTTGCAAATAAATAACTTGAACGTGAACTCGTTGAAGTGAACGCCACTGTTGAGGTCCAATTACTGTAAACGTTACGGATTATTTGGACCTCAACAGATTTTTTTGAGCTAGAGCTGTTAGAGCTATTAACTATTTGGAGTCTGTTGATGGAGGTGGTGCTGATGCCGGAGAGGAGTGAGTTGCAATAGTCAAGGCGGGAGGAGATGAAGGCATGGATGAGTCTGATATGGCGATATTGTCTCATCTACATATCTCTTATAAAATATACCGGTATTACTCTTACTACCGATATATCGCCCAGCCCTAGCATGCACAACATTATATGGAAACATCAACAAATTGGCAACCCCTGCGCAACAACCCTGCAAAACCCCTGGACATTTAAATTTCTCAACAAACAAAAAAATTAACGGAAGTTCAAAATTGAAATGGTGAACTATGAACATGAACAGTTCACTTTGAACATGTGTGAACTGAACTTTGAACTAGTTCATCAAAAGTGTGAACAAAAGTGTGAACACTCACTCAACACACTCATTTGCATCAAGTTAACTGAAGATCATATTTCCCCCCCCCCCCTTTACATGCGCCGCGATCAACCGCCCGCATGCAAGCCTTCCCTGAACCCCTTGCCTCACGCTGGACGTGTGCTGGACGAAGCTCACACTGGGTGAGTAATGCCCGACAGTCCCGGAATTTTCGGAGAAAAATCCAGGCATCCTGCCTGGGGAGGTGTGGAGACCGGGCAGGGGCCCACGCAGCAGGACTCGGGAGAGGATAAGCGACAGCTGCAACAACGGGATGTGCAGGATGCTCGGGTTGATGTTGCAACTTCTGAAACGGATCTACCAGGTGAGCGATTTGTCCTCTGAAGGAAACCATGATTGTCTCCTGTCTCTCTCCTGTCATCCCAATCAACTCCTGACGGAGATTGAGAAGTTGCTCATCATGTTCGTTCTCTTACCCTTGGTTTGGAGAGCAGCCCACAGCAAATAAGAGTCTGCTGAGTCCATCTTGGCCAGATCGAACTGTAATGCTTGTGCACAAAGGTGTTTTTTTTTTACATATTTGTAAAAAGAATAGAAGACTTCTCCTCAAAAAGTGTTTTGTGCCACTGCTGATTGTCTACTGCATGTGGCAGCAATGCTAAGCCATGATGGCCAGGAGGTCCGTGTTTTGAATCCCACCTCCAACAAACATATTGTGAGACAGAATCCTGAATCAAATACTGATTACCAAGCTCACCATTCCATTTAATTATTCCACTTAACGTTGCATGCAACTATATTTATTATTATTTGAAATACTATTATTATAATAATTATTATTATTATTAAAGCAGTCTTTAAAATGGGCCTTGTAAAAAACAAGTGGCTGGAGAGGCAGGCCTAAGTAGGGTGGGGGGAAGGGGTGGCTGAGGAGGAGTGGTGTCGTCAGGTCTCGTTTGGATAATGGCTCTTAAGCATCACAGCCTGATGTTTGGAGCAGAATGAAAGTTAATTGACTGATCACCTCTGGGGAGATACTCGCACGTACAGTGCTTCATCAGGCCGTACACTAACACTCTTGTGCACGGCAAATGCACTTTTTCTGGGAACTGGCCCGATGCCCAGCAGAGCATAAAGATATTGATAGCTTCGCTTGCGCTAGTATCAGTCCAATACACACTGTCAATAATTAAACAAATAAAACATTTGAAAGGAGAATAATGACTTTACAAATGTTAATTTCCTGTATGATATACAGCTGCTCAGTGGATTAAAAAGGGGATCATACATTGAATGTAAACAACCGCAGAAGGAGAGAATAGTTTCTATTAGTCTGTCAATACAAATGATAATTGGGCAAAACATTTATAAATGCAAATCATATTGGTGTATTTCCTGGACGGTCTGCAATTGCTGATAGGATTAAATGGTGGTCACTATTAAATGAATCAACCCCAAAAAAAGAGATCATTCATTTAATGCACTGTTTTAATCAAAATTATATTTAGGCAAGACATTTAAAAGGTAAATAATGACTTTTAATAATGTGTAGCTTCCTGTACAATATTCCATCACAAAAAAGGCATAGAATGTAAAAGCTACAACAAACCCGAAAAGACAAGAGTTGTTCATAGCATTAGCTGTCACATTTTGACACTGTTAGACTTTTTTCCACCGTCAGTAGATTTTCCTAAAACTCCTAAAGCCTAAAATTTGGGGGAGGATGAGTTGTCTCTCGTTGTATGTGACAGAAATGGTGAGGCCTGATTCATCTGTCCGTCAGGATCCCCCACAGTGTGTCAGAGAGGTTTCCCCCATGCAAGACAGGAAAGACGTCCCTTTAAACAGATTCAAACCCTTTTAATGATGATGAAGTCCTCCTCTCACATCCGCCCCTGCCTCAGCCCCGTGGAAGATCTCTTGGTGGCAGGATTCTAAAGCTGCCACCGGCCCACGGGACGGGGGATTTCAAACTCGTGGCCGTTGCAGTTTTGCCTGCCCTTGACAGCCTGTCTGACAGGCTCTCTGTTTGGCCCGAGCAGAGGCAACACGGAGCGCTCTGCCAATGCGGCTCACCTGTCACTCCTGCTGCCAGGGTTAGGAGGGTGTGGGGGCTTGGGGGGAGAGTGTGAAATTTGCTCTACCTGGGCAGACTTTGGACCAGAGGCATAGGGAAAGTGTGTGGAAGTGTTCTGTACAGGCACCTGCCGAAGTCAAAGTGTGTTATTATCAGTTTATCAGCAAAATAACTGTATGACGTCATATTAGGTAAAATTAGTCGTGACTTGTATTTCTTTTTTAAGGAAGTACATTTTTCATTTAAACTATAGTTTACTTTTCCCAACCTGAGTTGTTTGTAGTGTAACAATAAAGCAGTAACGACTGAGTGACAGTGATCGACCAGCCTCGCACAAGACCCGCCAACCGCTGCCGGCTCTAGCTCATTGCCATGGGCAGGTTGTTCTTTCTAAAACACACCAACACACGCACGCATACACACACACAAACACACACACACACACACACACACACACAATCCTCTCCTCAAATACAGAAATGGAATCGCATGAGCCGGATCCAGCAGCATGTGTTGGCTTTAACTTTGGTACAGCGCTGTGTCAGAATGTGAGCCAGCAGCTTCTTAATATCATCTATCATCTCTACTTTCACAGCAGTCCCCGGCGCCCTTCCTCCCCAGGAAGCACGGGGTCGCAGCACCAAGCAGGGGTCTTTCATGGCTGTTCTTGCCTGTGCCAGGAAACCCAACCCTTATGCCGGGCAACCCCCCCCCCACCATCCATCCTTTCCTCCCCCTTTACATCCATTAGCTGCCCCTATGGGACCACAACCTTTAGAAGAAGAAAAAAGCAGGTTGGGTCTGACGGGGAAGGGTGGGTGGTTGGCTTTGTCGCGGGGGTGGAGAGGCGGGGGGAGTTCAAGGTGCAGGTTCCGTTCACCTGCCATCAGGTGGACATCGGGGCGGGAGGACACCCTAGACCGCTATCTGATCTCTTATCTCCTAATGAGTCATGGAGACGTTGGGGCTTTCAAAGCTGCAGTGTGGGGCCCTTTGTATTCCGCGGACTAATTACATCGCACCAGCTTAGTACCGAACAAAACAGGAGATTCAGAGGGGGAAAGTGATCCGATAGAAAGTGTCTGGACGGGGCCTGCCTGGCCCTGGACTCTGGTTACCTCGGCGGGGGATTGTGAGGAAGTCTCAACACAGGCCTCCGTTGTTACCCAAGGCCACATTTGATCCGAGTTGGGTTTCATGATCGGGGGGGGGGGGGGGTCCGCATACCGAGGGTTCTTGGTTCTTTTCTCTTGGAGAGTCTTTCTCAGGACGCTGAGGATTAACCTCCAAACAGGGTTAGGGTTATTTTGCGGGTCTAAAATGTCGGTGGATTAAAGAAAGTGCATGTTGGGATGCATTTCAGTAAGCAGAAACCTTCTTTGGTTTGGGGGTTAGGGTTGAACCCCACACACACACATGCAGGTGTCTGAATAGCTTTTTTATATTTTTTTCGTCATCTTTATAGATTGGACGATAAAGAAAGTTGGTGTGAATGACACATCAGATCAAAGGTTGAAGTCTAACTTTTCTTCTGTAAGGGTTGGGGTTGACGTTAGGCTATGGGGTTAGAGCAGATTTTAGAGCGTTCTGGAAATTTAGACTGTAAGCCATCTCCAATAGTCTCCATACCGCCCACCACCTCCCTGCTTTAGTCCACCCAAACTTCCTACCCTGCATCTGGTTTCCTCAGTAGTTTGTGGCCGGACGCCTCTCTACATCCCCTGTCTCCTGCGGGTAGGAAGATTAATTATTAATTGGTGTTAAAAAACAAGGGGAAATTATACAACATTATCCAGTTTAATGGCATGTGGCCTATCCTAATGGAGCTGCCTACCAGGGAACAGCCTCTAACTCATCTCAACTAACTTATCCCCGTGGGTGAAGGGAGCGGAGAGGCGGGTGGTTGTAAACTAGCTGCACCCCCACCGCCGCCCCCCCCCCCACCTCGAGACGGTCGTACTCCAGATTTATCGCTCCCATTTGTTTCTGCAGTCCGCAGCAGAAAGCAGGAAGGGCTTGTTTTGTTTACGGTGCGTCTCCCGAACAAGCCGTCACCGCCACCACTGGGACCGCAGTGGCCCAGGAAGCAGTAAATATGGTCTCCGTCTCCCAGGGTACCATGCTGCATCCATCCATGCAATCACTGGGGAAAGCCCTTGGCAGTTGAGTGGGAAACCCCCTTGTTTATGGCATGTGCTAGGTGCTCACTAGCTTGCAATGCTAGCTGTGTTTGATTCACCCTTTTTATTTTGGTGCTCGCATTGATTTTATTTTATATTTCATGGTTCACGTCGACCGAGGCAGGTTAAGATAGCAGTCTGTTTGGCCCCGTCATTGAGTTTGGTTTTAAAGAACCATCTGATCCTGAGATCTGTCATAAAGTTGTCAGTTTGAGGATCAACTTATTTTTGCTTTGGATCTTTCATGAAGGGCGCGCCGCCCCCCCCCCGCCCCCCACCCCCCCCCCCCCCCCACACCCCCCCCCCCCCCCCC
>JAOPJL010000002.1:673346-685378 GCA_027123545.1 Trisopterus esmarkii
TGTGTGTGTGTGTGTGTGTGTGTGTGTGTGTGTGTGTGTGTGTGTGTGTGTGTGTGTGTGTGTGTGTGTTGCTCAAAATTGAGCCAACGTCCAGGTGTCCTTGCAAAAAATATCTGAAGGCATTCTGAGCGAGATGCCTTTGACCCGGCCTGCTCATTGATGTATGTGCACATTTTTTATATATATATATATACATATACTGTATATATAACACTGCAGGTTGCTTGGATAAAAGTGTCTTCTAAATAAATAGACGGTGAGAAACAGTGAACGTCAGCCAGAGACCCACCATTCCTGCCATCACAGGCGTCTCACTGCCAGGTCTGTGTGCTGCGGTGGCGGCGGTTTGACTCGCGCGTGTTAACCGTCCACCCAGGGGCTCCGGAACATCTCCGCTCCAGCCTCCATGATGAAAGCAAGTCAAATGAGTGGCAATAACAAGCGTCGGTAACAAGGGATGCTGGGAGCTGACATGGCCTCCCAGTGCCCCCCGCCCGCCCTGCTGGGAGACCCTGGTAAGCAGAGATGGCTTTTAAAAAGAAACCGTTATGTCAGAAAGCTCAAATTAGAAGATTATTGAGAAGCCTGCTGGGAGCGCACCGAGATGCATGTGTGTGTATTCATACGCGCACACACACACCAACACACATGGACATGCATGCACGCATGCAGACGTGTGTCAGTTGCATACAAATAGTTTGTGAGGCCAAATGAATCTGTCCTAGTGGTGTGTTACACGTCTGACTGATGAGGGAGGTACGGGTTTGTTTTAGTCGCGATAATGCTCTGCGGTGGTGTTCAGCATCACCGCTGATGTTGTTATATTCTATCTCATCTCCTTTGTAATTCCTCAACCTCGGGAAAGATCGGCTGCCATGGCTCTCAAATATTTATCTCGTCCTTACTGACCACCACAACAAGCTAACCAATGTTTTGCATTCTCTTGAGTTTTGAAATTGTAACACTTTAATAAAGAAAATATAAGAGTGCACATTCTTATAAAGAAAAGGTTGGATGTATCACACTTACCAAATATCATAGAAATCTCAATTATACTTGTTGTTCAGTGTACCGATATGAATGAATAATGCACAATATATTTCTATAATTCATTGCAAGGGACGAAATAATTATGACAATAAATAGTTTATTGGCGGAGTTGTGTGAGTTGGTTGCAGCGAGCTCCACCCTGTCTGGCTCTGAGCTGAGAATGCGAGTGGGAGCCTGCATCCTCACAGTCCTCTCTCCTCTGCCCCCACTCCACCACCCAGTACCCCCATTCCCCCCCCTCCCATCCTGATCCTCCCACCTCCATGCTCCCGCCGTGCGGATCCTCCTCTCTGCGTGGGTGCCCGAGTGCAGCCTGTGAGGGATGCCAGCGGTGGCGTGATGGAGGTTAGCATGCGCCGCGGCGCTGTGCGTGTGCGTTTGGCTGTTGGTCATGGGATGGGGTGGTGGAGATAAGACGAGCCACCGCTAAGCCTCCACTGCTGCACGGAGCGAGTGTCTGAAGGGGAGATTTGTTGATGGATGTTTGTCGCTGTGGGCGGCGTACAAGGCTGACACTCTAGCATTGCAAGCATAGCATTGCAACGCTACGACTGGGGCTTTGAGCCATGGTTAATACTCTTGAGTAAAATGTTCTGTGGAGTACAAGGCTAAAAGCTGCCATGGTTACACGGCCACTACAGTTTCAGAAGAGGACATGGCTATGCTAAGGCATTGCTACACTAGGCTGAAGCTACACTGCTAGTGTAATATTATCATTATGAGTGCATCGATAAAGCTTTATCATGGATACAAGGTCAGTTGTGTCGGCTAGCTTTGCTGCACTAAGGCAATGCTACCTTAAGAGGTAGCCTGAGTCCTTACAAAACGTACGTGTTTCAGCAAAAGGACATGAATTGTAAAACATAACAAGAAATGTAAATGTTTCCCGGCGGTTGTTTGTGCCGGTGTGTGCCAGCCTCCAGAGTCCAAACCACTCCACAGGTTTGCCACCGTTTGCAGGGATCCCTCAGTGTGTTGCATCAGTGCTGAAAGTAGAAATGTTGTTTTCTTGTTCGTTTCTTCATAATGAGTTTGTAGTGAGCATGCAGTGCTCAGGGATGCACTCCCAGTGGTTCTTTATTCCTAATGCATTTTATTATTTGTTTGGAGCCTGTAGTCCGTCGAGTGCTCTCTCTGGTGCGCCTCGCTATAGAGCGTGCTTGGGTGCGTTTATGAATGTGTCGACGCTTCCAGGGAGTACGGCCATACAGTGTGTTAGCAAGGAAGACTGTAACAACCCTCTTTTTTCTGTTGAACACACAGAGAAGCCCTGGTATAAGCTTGATGAATGTGCCCTAGGGTCAGGCTTAGGGTCAGGCTTAGGGTCAGGCTTAGGGTCAGGCTTAGGGTCAGGCTTAGGGTGGAGGTACACAGGCAGGGGGGGGAAAAGGCAGAGGGTTCCGATTGAAATCACTGGTGTGTTTCGAGCGGATGAAGATTCGCCAGCTTGTTCCTCGTCTTCTTTTCAGGGGAATTTTGGAGGGAAAAGTGCTGGAAAATGCTGCCCGGAGAGTAAGGAGACACTGTTTCCCAGTTTTTCCACCTTCCTTGCATCTGCCAAATACACTTTAGATGAAAAGCTCTGCAAACAACAAAACATTTTTAAGACATTTATTTTGGGGTGTGAGCTGGCATCAAATACATATTTAATCAAAACACTCCAACAGGTGCTTTGTTGGATAGTTAATAATATATAAATAGTAATATATATATATAAATCTAAAAGAGGATGATTTTTTCTGAGAATCGTTTCTTACTCCCCCTCTCTAACCTTTTAACACAAACTATCAGCCCCGTCATAATGCCATACTATAATACTGTAGAATGTTGACCCAACTTATATTATTTATTGTTATTGTAAGCCACATTTTCATTCATTATCATTATATCATTATCTCTATGCATTATTTATCAATAATGCATAGTATTTATCATAATCCATTCATTATTAAGTGATCTTATTTATACTCATCCATTATTCATTTATATGGGCACCTTCACAATGGACATCATTATTTTTGTTTTCCCAGTCCAAAGGCATTTCATTCCCACAATCATAATGCTTGCATTTTTATTACGTGCCCTGTATCCTACTTTGCCATAGTCTACTAATTCATAATTGCTTTTTAAAGACATGATAGATTGGCAAATTTACAGAGGGAGAACTTCCACTTCATTTGTGACATTATATTTTGTCAGCATAATGTGTGTCCTTAATAACGTCTGTTCACACGCAACTTAAATTAATTAAAATCAATTGAAGCCAACGTATAAATCAAGGTAATGGATTCAGAAATTCCTTTGCGTCACTTTATCTCGAAAAAGGTGGCTATTTATCAAGTGTTTATGAATGGCACTCCATTTAAGAGCTGGGATTCAATCAATAACAGGAAAAGGCTGGAAAGGGATAGAGAGAGAGAGAGAGAGATGCAGAAAGTCAGCAGCATTGGGTGGTAGGAATAATTTCCTCTCTGTAGTGGATACACTCGCTCATCACGTACGTACAAACACACATGAAGCTCCCGACGTCAGACCAATCAGACTCTGCCCTGAACACCTGAAGATGTGACGTGAGCAGCTGTTTGTTCGCCACACACCTTTCCTGAAACACCTTCAAAACATCAGAAGTGTGTCTCTGTGCAGCAGTAGCTGAGTGGTATCTCGCCCGGTGGTGTTGACTGCTGCTTTCTGGCTGACCGCCGTGTTTATGCGGATGTTCGTGTCAGCGAGGACTATTACCAGGTGTATGTCGTCAGTACAGTCAGTACATCACACTGGTGTTTTCCATTGGGCCGTCATCCTGTACCTGAACTCTTAGTTGTGTGTGTGTGTGTGTGTGTGTGTGTGTGCGTGTGCGTGTGTGTGTGCGTGCGTGTGTGTCCGTTCGTCTCCCAAACTGTCTGTCTAAGATATGGGTGTATAAAGCTGCCAAGTAGTTTCCATTTAGAATTGAATTTGGAAACGTTTCTTGTTCCGTCATGCAGTGTATACGTCAAATGTGCAAAAGATATTGATGCCCATGAAACGCTTGCGTTCCATTATTATTTAGCGGTGTATGTGCGTTGATCTGTTCCCTCGGTGTTACAGAGCGAGACCTTTCCTCCCCCGGAACTCCATGAGGCACACGGTGTGCTTCCTCTTTGTGTGTCAGAAGAGATTGAGGAGAGCTTTACACACCTGGCACAATGCCACTGACCAGGGTGAGGCACAGGAAATGGATCGGTCCAACGGGGGAGAGGGCAGAGCGAAAGCGTATCCCTGCGATCTCCTGTGTTAACGGGATTTGTGTCGCAGGATTGATTACCATGTAATGTCTGTTTCTGCCACAGATCCATTAATGTCTCCCGCTCCTCAAGTGGTCGGGCTTCCAGACAACCACTTGTGTATTGATTTATTGCCTTTGTGCGCTCTAATTACTGGGGATGGAGGAGAGTTGTGTTATGAAGCGGGGATAGAGGGCGGAGGAGAAACCAACCAGAGGTACCCCCAGGCTGCCTGGGGGTTACCACGGACCTCCTTAACCCCACCAGAAGATTAAAGCTGATTTACTATTAAGTCATTTATCAGACGCCTTAATCTCAGTGGCAATACATTTAGATACATGTGCTTTAGCAGGTAGGGGGTCAAGGCGTCTTGCTCAGCCCAAAGTTAGACTGCGGGCTTGGGAGTCAAACATTACTATCCTAGCCCCTGTAATGGAGTGGCCAGTGGGTACCTCACCACCAACGCCTGTAGAGCATCAGACCACAGCCTGAATGGTTGCAGTCCTTGAGATGCTTGTTAAAGCGTTTCCTTTCCATTCCTGTGGTTGCTGGGCCGCTCGGTAGCGGCGTGGCGTCAGAGAGTCAGTGTCCTGCTGGGACTCTGCTCCTCAGGCGCTGGAGTTGATAAGCTTATTTCCGCTGTGTTTTATCATAAATAAGCCGTAAAAATGTCTCCCGAACTCACTTGGTCTACTTATGGAAGTACTTATGGAAGGTTTATTATGCTGTCACTACCCTGGGACTCTTTAAGAGTTTGTGTGTTATGTGTTTGCATTGTATTTCGTTGTTCGTTGTGCCAGTTGTTCTATGCGCATGCATTGGAATGTTCAACCTGTCAATCAGTGTGGGGGGCGAATCGGCAGGTCAGCTGGGGGAGGGGCTTGAAAGAACAGGAGGGTGGGGGCATGCGCGTTGAAGGGTTCTGCGTTCTGCGGTGTGTGTGTTCCGGTGAGCCGGTGTGTGTGTGTGTTTTTCTGTGTGATACAGTGACCAGGTTTTTGTACCAATAAATGCTTGAACAAGCACTCTGACAGGACATTCCTAAGTCACCGGTGAGGTCGTTACAATACCAACGTCAGTTTGATTGTTACAATATTGTTTACGTGTGACGCACGCTTTCCTGTTCCCGAGTGATTCGCAATAGTTCTGTCTGGATCATTGTCAGCGCACTTGATTTAAAAAGTATTATTGTGTTTATTAAAATATTCCTGCAGTCTCAGTCGGGCAACTGTTCGCAAGAGATTAGAATCGAACTGAGACTCATTGTAGCTAAATATAGACAAATATGTAAACCGTAACATAAGAATAATATTGAAATATTAAAACATAGCTCACGATCTTGCCCTGCATGACTAACGGATTCTGTCAGTGTCCAACTCCACTCCCCTGGTCTGTTGACGTCATGCGTAGCATTATCATATATCTGCCTCTTTTATGTTGGTTCGTCATGCAGACCTCTGTGTTTATGACTCTATGGGGTTGGAATTCATGTGATGTTAGATAACTAATATGAGCTCTTAGTGCCGTCCGGGGACCCCGTCCTCCGCCGCCCGCCCACGCTGGCCAGTCGACGGCCACAAGGGCTACTGGGACCAGGGGAGACGGGCCGCTGGGACCAGGGGAGACGGGCCGCTGGGACCAGGGGAGACGGGCCGCTGGGACCAGGGGAGACGGGCCGCTGCCCCGTCCAACCGCAGTCCGCAGTCCCACCTCCAGCTGGGACTGGTGGAGCAGTCCCAGCTGGTGGAGCAGTCCCAGCTGGTGGAGCAGTCCCAGCTGGTGGAGCAGTCCCAGCTGGTGGAGCAGTCCCAGCTGCCCACACTGCTGCAGCTCCAGGTCGGCCCTGTAGTTCAGCCGCAGTGCGAGGGCAGCCGGTCCTTGGGCTGCCCAGACGGGGCCCCCCAGACGGGGCCCCCCAGACGGGGCCCCCCAGACGGGGCACCCCACACGGGGCACCCCACACGGGGCCCCCCAGACGGGCTCAGGTGGCATTTCCCCGGAGAACTTCAGCAGCTTCGCCACTGCCCTTGCCACGGGGGGGGGGGGGGGGTCGTTCTCCATGGCCGCGAGCTTTGTTCTCGGGTCCCTCTCTGCTTCTGACACCACTGGGGGGCAAGCAGCACAGGCAGGAAGAGACGAGAGCCCGGGTTACAAACAGAAACACACTCAACATAACCAGTGCGTGACCTTAACCAGTGAGCACAACGTCTCGGCGATGGTGGTGTGGGGAACAATTACACAATCACACCTCCACCTAGAGATACCCCCCCTCAGAGATACCCCCCCTCTCTAACCCCGCTCAGTGT
The DNA here is from genome assembly GCA_027123545.1 of Trisopterus esmarkii. NCBI lineage: Eukaryota > Metazoa > Chordata > Actinopteri > Gadiformes > Gadidae > Trisopterus > Trisopterus esmarkii. The sequence continues at coordinate 679,966 of JAOPJL010000002.1, forward strand.
CTCTGCCGCAGAGCAGGGAGGGAGGAGGGGGCCTGAGGTCCAGCTCGGGGGGTCGTCCAAACCCCCAGGATCCCTTGGGGCACCCTGAACACAGCGACCACGGCCGGGGGCCCTACAATATATATGTGGATCTGCGCATATGTGGTACATTAAAAATATATATTTCAAACATTCATTATTGTTATACTATAGTTATATAAGGTCCCATCATAACATCAAAAAAGGTAAATCAAGACATTTTTAGTACCTTCAATTTCATATTTTTTATGATAAATGTCGAAATATTTAGTTATTTCTTTTTATCTTTATTCCTTTGGGTTTTTTTTCTTGAGAGTCTGTGATTGAAAAGGGATGCTTTGTCAGTCACAATGTATACAGGTTCAATCACAACCAGATATCTTAAGAACTTCAAATATAAAATATAAGGCTTCTTCTTCTTTAGTTCTGTTTGGCCAGGCTTGGCCAAACAGCACTTTATACAAAGCACATTTATAGACAAAATTGTCTCCATAGATAACAGATATTGCAAAAATGTGATTAAAAAGATGAAACATTTCTTGTAGGATAAACACCCCAAGCACCTGCAGGACACACGCAAGACAGAGCTGCTGGTTTCACAGTACTGGTATACCACCAAGTACAGGCACGGGCCTACTGTAGTAATTGCAGTAATCACACTTTAGACACGATGAAAGCATTTTAGACATGAACAGTGTAGGACCAGACGCAGTACAGACGTATAATTATACACCCCGTCCCCGGTCCTCTCCCCCTGCCTTCGTCCCGGCCCTCCACCGGGTTCTGAATGTGATTGAGAGCGCTGTCCCTGGCGCTGCCACGCGCTGGCTGCCGTCTGCAGTGGAGCGGTGAGGAGTGCAGGGGCAACGATGAATAGGGACGGCCAGGGAGAGAGAGAGCCTCCATACTCCACTATCGATCCTCACAGCGCTGCGTGTGTGTGTCTGTGTTTTTCTGTGTGTGTGTGTGTGTGTGTGTGTCTTTAATGTCTACTCTTTCACGATTCATATATTTTGGCACTGTAATATATTTTGACAATTCGAAGAACTTGACAAAATAAAGTATTTTTAAGGTATTTTTCGAATGAGCAGAAACCTCAAGGATGAACCTCTAATAACCGTCAATAACGCAGTGATCTCACCAAAAAGCCCTTCCCAGAGTTGGTCAGGGCAGGCTTAACTGAATAAAGCTTTTTTATCACAATTACAGACTCAAAGCACTTCCCATTGGAAGGAGATGATACTGTTTAACTTGAAACAGGCACAAGTCCAAGAGCACTCGGCAGGACTGGAGAAACCTTGAGGAAAGTAGTTTAATGTCAATGTCAACCATGTGAAGTTCAGTTGTACCCTCTTCTGTTAGTCTTTTGGCTTTTTAATTCAATAGATGTGCCAAATATCGCACAATACAATTATGTTATTATTATATTATTACATTTATTTAAAAAAACTGGTCATGGCCAATGTCCATCCTGAATAGATCCAAGACGAAATATAAGAATCTGTTTTGTTAACTGGCAGATCACCTTGATAGTTAGAACAATATATTAAATTACACCATGCTCAATCTGTTATTTCTCGCATATGAAAACAATAGAAATGTTTGGAAGGTTTTTTGCGCCAAACTGATTTCTCTCTAGTGGTCTGCGTCTCCACACGAGAGGAGGCGACGACGAGAGCCTCGTCTGTATCACCCTACGACACTGCCATCTAGTGGCCGGCCGAGGTATGAACCTGCTGCACCACCACCGTGCGTTCATGGTCGCTCCGTTTGATTTCAATGGAACGATAATAAGGCTTGCCATTTATTTTTTTTTGTTCCTTCCCGGGGAGTTTATACATTTTAATTAGGAAAATAAATTCAACCATATTATACAGGGACAGATTGGCAATGCATCTTTCAAAAAACGGCCTTTTAATTTCAAAATAATTATTTTGACCCTGTTTGAACAACATTTGAGCATTCCCAAGTGCAACCGACCCTGAGATAAACATAAACATGTAACTGTCAAATGGACCGGGGCGTCCCAGGCGATGAGAAACCATGCATATGTATGTTTGACAGCTTACCACATCTGCAATTCTCAATATGTTTGGAGTTACATGAGGGCTGTGTGTGTTTGTCACTGGATTTATCGAGCAGTGTTTTATACTAATGTTGCTTATTACATGGCAGCCATGCGGAGCGCACCTTACCCTCCGACACGAGGAGCCGAGCGGCAGAGAGCCCCTCGTGCTCCCAGCCAGCGCCGGCTCTCTAACAACGGAGAATTAAGCTTGTGTAACAACGGCATACCGCCTGCTAGCGCAGATCAAACACGGACACTTACTCACGCACGCACTCTCACCTCGCTCACCTTACTTACTTTATCGCTCACCCACTCACTTGCTCACACACATAATTCACACGGTGCGAGAGCTCTCTGCCTCCGCCTTCCTTGCCGTTAAGTTGTGGGGTTACAGGATGTTGTAAACGCTTGTGAAGAGAGATTATAACTGTGATTAAGGGCTATAGAAATAAAATGTACCTGATTGATTTGACTTGTGCTTGTTCCTCTCACCAACATACTGAGTGAGGGGAGCGGGAGAGCGGGAGGAGAACAGAGGAAAACGAGTGTGAGGTTGAGGAGGGGAATCCAGAGCAGCAGTCGACCAGAGGGAGACCCCAGTAAGACCGATGCAAGTTGCGTCTCCCTAGAAACCCACAGAGCCACGCCAGCCCCCTCTGTTCACCCCCTCCCCCACACCTCCCCCCCCTCCCGTCAGCTCACCTGAGCTCACCTGGCCGATCTGGCTTTTGCGCGATGCTCCTCCAGCGGAAACGTCGCTAGAGGAGCATCCGATCTCCAGGCGGTGCCTGCCTGTCACCACGGGATTAAACGCCCCCGATGGCGTCTGGACGCATGCGGGGCCTTACCCTGCCGGCCTGCCTGGCTTGCTGGCTTGCTGGCTGACTCTCTGACTTTACTGACTGCTTGCCATCTGGTGTGTGAGTCTGATTTCCTGTCTGCTTGTGTTACTGTCTTCAGCCTCTCAGGCCTTGAGTCGTAGACGTGGACATGGAATGCAGCATTGACTGCTGCGCTCATTTCCACGACCCATCCACCTGGTCCCTGTGTTGGAGGGGCGGAGGGCCTGTGAACTAATGCACGTCAAACGGGGGAGCTGGGTTCTCTCTGGATATGAAGCCATGAAAGGGTTTCATCTGCCCGTCCCTCTGTCCATCTGATTAGCTATCTGTGATGTTGTGTATCAGCTCTTCCAGCGTGTGTTCAGATGTCTTTTGCTTGGACCTTGTGCTTCAGAAAAATTCTGTATCCACAGGGATTTCCTTTATCACAGACTTATGAGTTGATATTTCCCACCAGCCACACAGTAACATAACCAGTTTCTGGCACTCGGGGAGTGTAGAAGCTGTTTCCTAAAAGCAGTAACCCGACCTCTGTAGCACATAACGCCCTCCTTCACTCTCTCTTCATGCCTCACGTGACCGCGTTCATCCTAAAGGGGTTGGATGGTGTAATGGTTAGGCTGTTTGACTCTCAACCAGAAGGCTGTGTTTGTGTCCCAATGTCCGACGCCTACCTCTCAGCTTCCTCAGCTGGTGAACACTCTCCCGGTATTTAACCACATCGCCTTTGGTTGCTGCTTATTTCTTGGATTAGAACTGATGGCTGCATTTGGCTTTTCTTTGTTGTGAAGAGCGATTCATCAACGATTAGGCAGAAATATAACGGAAAGCTCCATAACAGTCTCTTCATAAACAGACAATGGGTGAGAGAGGGGCTATTGCATTATTGATTCATGTTTGCTTGTGACAGTTTGGGAATAGAAGATACTATTAAAGATTCATACACGCATTTAATAAAAATTTAATCAAAAACAATTACAGAAGTGTAAAATATAAATAAATAAAATATAAGTTTCGAATACATACTATATAGCATTATTTACATGCTATAATTACTTGTACATCTTTTTTGTTAAATTTCAACATCCTTGAATACTTAATAAGATTTTTATGTGAAATCTGCTCTTTAGGATAGTCTAGAGGGTCAATAATGAACTAAAATATAACACATTTAGTACTTTTCCACATTGATAAGATTCACCATTTTACAAAATCAGACTCAGACTCAACCCACAGCAAAGCTTCTCCCACTTCCAAAGGGTCCATTTTTTATTCTCCAAACACAATCTATCTTTCCAAACGGTAATCTTTCTCTCTGAGGCTGTCCTGTTTTTAGCCTCCTCTGGAAAAATAGAGTCCTCGTCAGTGGCCCATCCCTCTTCTGTAGATAAATGTCAGTTACACCCTGCATGGAGCGCTAGCCAGAAAACAGCCCAACCAGCCCTCATTCCCTCCACTTTTCCCCTCTTTCTATTCCCCCTTTCAGTCTCTCTTTCCTTTTGTCTATATCCATCCACTGTTCTTAATTTAAATTGCTGTGTTTAGTTGTGATTCAGCACTATCTTTTGAAAATGCACTTGGTCTGAGTTAGAGTATGTGGGTGGTCTTAAACAGCAAGGTAGAAGTACAAATAAATGAATAATATTAATATTCTTGATAACCTTGATTTATTTTGACTTGGCTAGTAAGTCTTAGTTGTTGTGGCAGAACAATATAATACAAAAGGGGTATAAGTTAATTGTTATTTTTAAAGATCAATATAGCTTTTTGCTACAGTCACAGTATATATAACCTACACCAGAAATGTTAATGTACCTGCACTCTGAGGGATTTCTAGATTTGTAATATAAATACTTGGTGGTTGAGCCTCGGTCTTAGAACATGCAGGGTTGTGTGAAGCAGCTTCCAATGGCCAAGCTCACGTAACACAATGGACCAGTGATACTGAAGTGTGCACATGTTTCTCAGATCAATTCCCTGAAGGGAAATTCAAAAGTTAGGGTAGCAAAAGGAACATCGTTCCATCCATCCCTCCATCCAGCCATTCATTAACAAAAATAAATCCTCAATCAGAGCAGCAGGAGACGACAGATTCTCTCTCCAGGTTGACGTGGACTGTGAGACGAGACGACGGCGCGTCCCCCGGCTGAAGGGGACTGACCTCCAGATCAACTCTAATTATAGAACGAAGAATTATGGGGCGGGTGAACAAAAAACTGAAAAGGCCTGGCTTCTGGCTCCCAAATCAGACGCACCGGTGGGGCCCCGTTGGTCTCCCGGGAACCTTGAGAGTCAACTCAGGACATTGTTAAGAAACGTATTCTTGGGAGAAGGCACGCTTCTGAAAGGCTTTGAACAAAAAGCCACGCAGGTGGGTGTTGTTTTTTTCTCTGGCCCGTGCCCTTGTCCTCTGCTCAGCGTCTGGACTGCGACACTGGGGGGGGGGGGGGGGGCATGGGGTGGGGGGGGGGGGGGCGGCCCCCCG
>JAOPJL010000002.1:1006047-1016580 GCA_027123545.1 Trisopterus esmarkii
CCCCCCCCCCCCCCCCCCCCCCCCCCCCCCCCCCCCCCCCCCCCCCCCCCCCCCAGGACAGGCTTGAGGGCGACTCTACCACCCTCTTGTGACTCAAGTGGAAATGACCGTTCATAAGGGACCATTTTGGAATAGGAATGTGGGGTCAGGTCGTGCCAAATGTTGGTTTTACTATTTACTATCCTCCTACATGCACTCCCAGAATGTAATGAACCCAACTTCCTCTACAGCTCAAAAAGAATCGGTACCGACTTGGGAGGGAGCTAGCTTAACTTTGAACCACCAATAACCAACAAATATCATGTTCTCCCGTCTTATAAAGCCTGCAAAGAATTGATCTACGGTTTCTGAAGGTAAAAGATAAAATCACATTCCTCCCAATTTTTGTTCTATAGACACTATTTATTTTGACACGCCCTTTTTTGGAAATGAGGTGCACTTTGAAGGACTTTATCAGCTAGTTGGTAATTGGTTTACTGCTACCACACTATCAAAGAGTACATAAGCACTTCCTGATGTGATGATTACTACAGTGCACGTGAACACACACCTTCAACATGAGCATTTGTTAACTGGCAAGATGAAAAATATCGTATGTTAGTAGCTGCATCAGTAGCTATATCGCCTTTCAAGGTTTGTGTTATTATGACGATACGGACGTCTAAAGCTAAAAATAGCCCATGTTTACAACTGAAACATAACTTGTAGTCCCATTATAAAGCACTAGTCTAGCCTAGCAGCAGTCCAATATTTGCATGTCTTAGTATGTGAGGTGGGTTTGAGGGGACCCTGCGTGCATTATGGAGGGAACCTACTTGTTGAGGTCTGTCTTGTAGATTCGGGCGATCTCTGGCACTAGTGGGTCATCAGGGTTGGGGTCACATAACAGAGAACAAATGGACAAAAGGACTGCAAGAGAAGAGAGGTAAACCGTAAAGATTGATTAACATCCTAGGACCTATGAGTAACCAACATAAATGACCCTTGCACCAAGGGAGGCAACATAAATATCTAAAGGATTGGCGGAATTTCAGGAAACCGTCGGCCAAATATCGACCACTGGATTTACAATCTTGTTTAACCTAGCCAATTTTTTTTTACATGGGTCTTTTCCCCAGCTGTGGTACAGCTGAAGTGACGCAACTTAATAACGTACAACATGGCATCCACATGAGGGGCTTGAACACCTTACAGTACCACGACTACAACAGGACTTCAGAGTGGCTTAGAGAACCAGTACCTCAGAGCTGTACCGCTCTGACTGCAGAGCCCGACATTAACACTGCAGGGTTGGGGGTTTTCATTCACTGTATTCATTTACATTTCATCAGACCTGAGGAGTTAGAGAAGAAACAAGCCCGCTTACCTTTAGAGATAGTTAACGCTGGGGACCACTGTGATCTCAATATATCCAGGCAGATGCTGCCGTTACTGTTTATATTTGGGTGATAAATTCTTGTAGTGAAGGCCACCTGTCAAAGAGAAGGATTTGTCAATTAATATTGATTAGACAAAAAAAAAACACAAAAGTAATAATGCAATGTACAAGGGCTCGGTTACCCTTGGTGTCTATGCAAATGTTGTGACCGGATCTCTCAGATGTGGCAGCCACACCAAACACTGGAATGTGAACTTTGGCCAGATACTAGATCAGGTCTCTTGTTCCCGGTAATTAGTTAACTTAGTTCCTGGTATAATGTGGCATGGTTTAATTGCCTTGTTCCTTATCCAATTGGATATGACGCAAATTCATCAACACTACAGTGAAACTAGATACAACCAATGACCCAGACCACCTGTGTCTGAGACTAGTCAACTGGCACATCAGGTCATAATGTTACCTTAGGTCAGTCTGGGAGCGTGTACACCTGACCGTACTGCGTCCAGACCATAGACTACCAAAATCAATGAACGGAGCTTCTTGGATGGCACCCATTTTTTTTACGCAGGACTGTTTGGGGGAGATTTATGCCACCAGCAACAGAAATAATCCATACGAGACATGAATGGCAGCTTGCACCAACCGTCAGAAACTGCCAAAACTCCTTCGTATTCCATCCTAAATAACTTCTGTGTTATACATCAGTCTAACAGAACTGAGTCTAGGACCTCGCAAAACACTAATATGAAGATGAACTAGCTACTGTGATCCAAACTGAACAAAGGATACATGCAACACTTTGTAACACAGAAGTTAAATCATGTTTCTTGTTGACTTGGCAGTGGGTCATGCTGCTACCACATACCACTTAAAGATAACTACGTAAGGAGGTTGGGTTGGGCCGCATCCATTTTTTTCATACCTTCTTGACATTTCCCAGGGGAACCGGTATTTGTGTAACAAAACAATAAAGTAAAAGCTACTGCTGGAGATAGTCATTGTAGAGTGTATGGCGATGTCCAGTGGACAATGCTGTGTGTCCAATATGCCTTTAGCCTACTTTAAGTTAAGTTAAAGTCTTGCTGGGTTTAAATACTAATGGCCAAATAATGATGATAGGAAAATAGGATAGGAAATAAGCACTTTTCAGCCCTAGATTCTCGCTGAAGGACCCGATGACACTTGTTGCCCCGGCGGATACCAATACAACGGTAGGTTGAATGGAGGTGACGCGTGGGTGGGAGTGGACGACTAGGGATACAGGGAAACGCCCCAAAACAAATGAAATAGACAACCTAATCACTACTCATTACGTAGGCGTACATGAGTATTTCGCATGAGCTGCATCAAACGGTCAGGGTTGCCGCTTGGTGCTGACGAGATCTGATCACAAAAGTGGCATGGAAAAGTGTAACCGAGCCCCAACGCACCAGAAGACCTACCTTGGGTGGTTTAAAAGGATAATCTGTGGGGAAATGAATAGTGAGGAAAAATACTCCACCCTGGTAGGGACTGTCATTCTGCAGGGGAAACACAGCAGCAGCAGATCATCAGTCACCACCTTTAACAGCTCATCAATAGAAGTCAGTATATTTGATACAGGTATAGCTTAATGTATACTCACAGGCCCCATAATAGTAGCTTGCCAGTGAAACACTTGGGAGGAAAAAGGAAAAAAGTATGAAAGTAGGAAAAAGAGCATGCAGTAGGAAAGACAGTATGTATAACCCAACATTATCGTCAATAAGAAACTTGGGGCTTGCAAAAAAACAGATATTAGAGTGGGAGTCAAATCATATCAATTGAGTCTTTGATGGTTAGCTGTGAAAAGGGCTTGTAAGAATCATGACTTTGTTATATAAATGGATCAATCGATGCAACTACTCTTGTGATTTTTTTTATGTGATCACCATTCATTTGTAGTTTGACTTACAGTCATCCCCAACTGGGCCTGCAGAGCACTGTGCAGGGGGATCTCTGGACAGATCACTGAGCTCCTGCAGGACAGGAAACACATATACAGGTCAGCAAATACACACATTACAGTCAAGTGCACGCAAACACACACACACCCGACACAACATTCTTATACCATCGCAGCAGAAGACAAAATAGCACCAAACACACCTACAGGGGGCTAGGGATCATATGAAGTAAGGCAGAAGAGTGAGAAATATTGATCAACTTGTTCATCACCGCAGAATATTCCAGACGAGGGTGTTGGTGATTAATCACCATTAAGAATTTAACCTATTAAACATGTATCACTCAATGTTTGCTTCATGTAACATTTTGTAAAATGGGTTAGAAAAGGCAGTACGTTTTTTTTGGCAGCCTGATTTTGTGAATAAGGACATGCAGACAAAAGCAGCCTTTTTCAGCGAGAGGCTTGCTTTGTTAATCAGTTTCTGTGCTTCAACATTTAATGTTTCGTTTAACTGTGGAGCTGGAATTGCTTGGAAAAACTTAAACTGAGAAAAGGGCATACGTTTTGTATCTCAATCATTAAATTCGATAGTTAACTTTTTTAATTGTTAACTATTAAGGAAAATGCTAAATACACCACCCTATTCCAGAGAATGCTAGATTACTTAACTGTCAATCAATCAAGCCTTGTCAGCGGGAGCCTCCCTCCATGTTCCACTAACATGTGACGTACATCAAACCAACAATTCAGAAGCTCCAACCATACATTTTTTGGAAACAATAGAACAGAAGTAGAAGGATTCAGAACCTTCTGAATGACAGCGCTGTATCACTCCTGGTCATACAGGGGGGTATGACCAGGAGTGATTTTGACAAGCCAGTACAACTCGGACACCACAGATCGACTATAGATCTGGGTGGACCCTACCACGTCTCATGATTCACGGCCTTGTGTATGGCTCACACACACTGACATCATCTAGCATGGCCTGGTTAAGGCAGCCGTTTATCACCAGGACTGTGACATGCAAAGCCTATAGCTATTCAAATAGGAAACAAAATGGTTTCCAGAGTCTCGATGTAACATGACCAAAACAACGACAGCAAGTGTAGTTGGGTTCAACGCCCTCTACGCATTAATTACAGACCTACGGTTTGTTAAACCTTTTTAGTCTTACCCTCACATCATTAATTACTTTCTTGGTGTTGGACATGCCTTTTTGGCTGAAATTTTCTTTAAAATATTGCCCGAATATCACATGGTTTTATTTCCATATTTTCCACATTTGTGCCGTTTCAGGGGGAAGGAGGAAAGCTCTATAATATTGCAATAACCCTTTCCATCACACAGACCTTAAATCCAAGACAGAGGAAAATATGGTGGACCAGAGAACACTCAGACCAGAGCAGTTGATTTCAGAGTAGCCCAGCCAAACGGAAAACATGAGATCAAGGCGATGAGATGGTGGGCATTGAGGGTTTACAAAGTAAACTGAGAAAAGTTTTGCCAGAAATGTATCAAGTGAGATCCACATACACACAGGAGGCTTTCTCAGATGTGCTGTACAAACCACATAGCGTGGATTGCCAGATGATTTCTTTACGAAATCCATAAACACAGCAAAAGGACACCCAGTGTCCGATATCGGCTTGCTATCCATAATCAGCTTCAAACATGAAAACAAGCACACATTCTACGAGGTGTTGCTACACGACACCAGCACAACGTCCACATCAATGGAACCACGCTACTATGTCCGCAACAACACAACCACTAACAATTATATCTCACAGTAGCTGCTTTGTCACAATATATATTGGGGGGGGGGAGGTGTCTTGTTTAATCTTGTAATTATACAATCTAGGGGAATCTTATGGTCTGTGTTGACACTCCACAGACGCACCTGTTGCTGGTGGCACTCCCTGCCCCCCACTGGCCATAGAAACACAACGCAGCCAATTATGTGACGTTACAATGACAATGCATTTTTGGTAGCCGCAAAGTAAAATGTAAAATGAATTAATCCTAATTCAAGTGGCTAACATTCTGGAAGTGCTTTCAAAAGGATGCTTCCAATTCATTAATTCAAACTCAACTCATTGATCAGATAAAGTTGGTAGATTCCCTCCCAATACAATTATTTTTAATGATACCTATTTTGGTTTTGATGATGGACTTTGGCAGTCTCTTACCAGGCAACCAGAAAATGTCAGATTCCAAGTCACACATTAAAATGCCAGAGACACAAAAGACGAACTCAATCACAACCGTTGAAAACCCTCATCCAAAAAGCAACAGATTGGTCTTTTAGCAACAAGTGAAACGGTTTGAACAGAACAAAAACCTTGCTTCCTCCTTGTATCAGTTCCTCGACTTAAGATACTACACAAAGGAAAGTAACATGAAACAAGTCAAACAAGTTGGACCATCATGTAGACAATGATAACAGCCAATGTTTGTTAGTGTCATCAGGGAATGAGAGGGACGAAACTGATTACCTGAAGAGATTCGGCCCAGCACATACATCTGGCTTATACAGGAATAACACCACATAATAACATAACCCTCCATTTTTGTTACAGGTGTCCGGACCTACACTAAGAAGTCACTTAAACACACTCAGAGGGGAGTCTTTTACAAATATAAGAAAAAGGTGCAAAATAAAGCAAATACTTAACTGGATTAAGCTGAGTTATACCATGGAGCAGGTGGGTAAGTAGCTGTCATGTATTTAAATCTTGCCAAACGACCCGCCCTCATATTATCTCAAGGAGTCGTTTCAGTACATTCAATGCCCAAGTGACCAAGTAAACTAATGAAAAATGAAACGCATAAAACGTGCGTTGTAGTGGACTCCTTGGAACATTGTAAATATGCAGGCATTAATGTGAAGGGCTATTTTTACCCCACAGGCATATTGGGGTAGGGTGAAGAGGCCGCACAGGACACCGCGCACAGTGGGTGAAGACACTTGCTATGCCAGGGTTTGGATTTCAGTCTCGAGAAACCCCAAATGAAAGTTGCGCTGTGTGTCGGTATGTGACAGTCTTGCTGCTGTCAGATCGCATTTCTGCCATAGCTTCACTTAGAACTGAAAAAAGGGCAGGCAGAAACACGGGCCCGGTGTTCCTGGGATGTGGTCTGTGCGACCTACAGAACCTCCACTGCATTACAAAAGGGACTGAATGTGAAACGTCAAAAAGTAGACATAGGATTATTGATAGAAAGATGGTTCAGTGGATGCCAACGCAAAATATGCCGTGTGGGCAGTGACAGTGAAATAGGGCAGCGTTCTGTGCTAATGAGTGGATGTGCAGGGATCCACGCAGGGATCCACGCAGGTCTCCACACAGGGATCCACACAGGGATCCACGCAGGGATCCACGCAGGGCTCCACAGGGCTCCACGCAGGGCCCTGACGGGGAGGTCAGCGGACTATTGTGCGGATGAGGCGCTGCGGTGGCCGCGCCGTAATGACTTCAGAATCACATTAACGCCCCGTCTCAGCTCACACCGCCGGGACACCGCGACCGGACGCTACCGCGGTGGACTAATGCCGTGTACACATCCCACCGAGAACCGTTTATAATTATTACTAAATGTGGCCGGGATGATGCAAGGCTAAGAGGCTAGCGTTAGCTAAAGAGGCTAGCGTTAGCTAAAGAGGCTAGCGTTAGCTAAAGAGGCTAGCGTTAGCTCCGCCACAGGATGAGACAGCAGCCGTTAACCATGGTTTTAGCAGACAGATGAGTCGGGTTGTGCTCTGGATGAAGAGGTGTAAGTGTGTCAGGGTAAAAACAAACAAACACCACGTTACCTTATTAATTCGTTTTAAAGCCATTGTGTGTGTGTGGAGGGACCGAGTGTCGCGGAGGAAGAGGGTAGGCCAGCTAGGTGATGCTAACTAGCTAGCATCTAGGACTCGGCTGGCGTCGTGCGGCTCACTGGAGACGATGGCTGCAAATAAACAGAAGTCACGTTTGAGTCCGATTTCCCCTTCGCTCTGTGTACACTCAGCTGTCGCGTCGACGTGAACAAGATTAGCTTTCCAGCGACACCCAACCCCTGCTGTTCAGACAACAGAGCAGCGCAAACAACTCAAAATGTCTTCCGTAGCGGAACATACACCCGTGCTTATTCAGGGGTAGTCGATAGGCCCCAGGATCCGAGCGCATGGTGGGCGGTCCCTCGATCGGTTAATGTCCAATCATTCGTCGCGACGTACAATAGGGACGACACCTCATTGGTCAGGAATGGAGCTGGGTGCCGCCTCCTGTACGTCCGGACCCTGGGAGCTTGCAAACTACAGCTTCTGAGCCAAATAACGTCAGTCAGTCCGCCACCGGCGCAGTGTGTGCAATCTCAGTGGCCCGGGAGCGCCCATTACATATATATATATATATATATATATATATATATTTATATATAACTATTATATATAACTATTATTAGGAACGTTTACTGATATTTACCGATGGTAGTCTTATATATAATTGGCGTTGATAGACCCGGGCTTCGAATAATAAGTATCCTGCCCCGATCCGAATTTATTTTAGTACTATTTTTGGCTAAGTTATTGTTATGATAATTGTATACAATAAGTCAAAGGTATTCTTGTAATTATAAGAAATAGCTAAGTAAAGGCCTAGGATTTAGAGAAAAAAATACATATATTAAACAGAACCAATGGCTAAAAGAAAGTCATCCACCCGCCTTTCTTATCATATTGGTTTGTTCCAAAGGTTGCAGATGGAATCGGTTCACGCGCAGCAGGTGAACCGGTTCCAGCGGCAGGTGAACCGGTTCCAGCGGCAGGTGAACCGGTTCCAGCAGCAGGTGAACCGGCGCTCTGCTGCTCAGTGCTGGGAGGAGGTGGTTCTGCTACAGCTTAACAGGGTGGTGCTAAATTGGTCAGTAAAGCATCAGTCCTTATTTCAACCGTGTTGAAATGTAATGTAATTCACACAATTAATAGTAGGCCTATTCGAGAAATATAGGCATTATTGGTTTAGTAAGATAGATGCTAGGACCACTTAAACTTAGTAGCCGTCCCTGAATCAGTGGTTTAACCTTCTGGCAGCTAGCGGATTGTGACATATGATGTCGTAGCACCCTATTTAATATTTGTAAAGGAGAGCTGTTTGAGACACAGTTCAATAAATGTTCCTTTTTTAAATTGAGACTTACGTAACATTTGTTACCATCATCACGTCATTTCTGTGATGTAAATTGAGGGAGCAAAAGCAGTATTGGCTTAGCCTGGAAAGATTATGGCCGCTATCAATAGCTTTGGCTCTACTATGGACACTTTCGTGGAAATATCAATCATAACTCTAATATACAATCACATACAAATTATATTAACCTTGTCTATATAATTACTATGTTCATTAAAAGGAACTGTATACATTCTCCCCTTCCTCTCTCTAACAAATAAGTTAAGGTATTCAGATTTGCATTCCCACTGGAGCCACAACGTCTGGTACTGAGGCCAGACCAATCGACTGACTTCTTTGTTGTGAGATTTGCTTAATTGTATTACAGCCCTGTCTTGCAGACTTGCAGACATCCCCAATTCCTACCTAGTGTATTGTAAGTTAACTTGGCCTTTCCCGCCAATCCTAAATGCTCCAGAATGGTCACTCCCACTCTGCTTTGTTAACTGTGTATTCCCTACCCACAATGCAAACGTTTCCCTATAAGAATCTTGTTCACAAATTGTCTCACTGAATGTATTCTTGGTAACTTTGCTGCCTGTACTTTCCCATGATCATGCTCTAATATTGAATCAAATATTTCGCTCTCCGACGTGTCCTAAAAATCAGTTTCTCTTCATCAGATACTCATGGACAGTCGATGACTATTCAACAACAGACAATCTCCCGCTGATCCGCTGGTTCCACCTCCACCGGCACCTCAATACCCTGGCCCTGAACCTCGGCTACCTGCCCCTCAATGTTACGGTAACCCAAGTGCTTGTCGTGGTTTTTTAACACAATGCCTCTTAACGCTACTTTACCTACTGCAAGATCCAGAATTGCTTATGTAATAACATTATTGACTGACAAGGCATTAGCCTGGGCCACAGCAATCTGGCAGGTACAGGGTCCACAATGCCATGATGTCATTCTGTCACTAATGAAATGCTGCACGTTTTTGACCAGGCTGCCTCAGTACGAGAGGCCGCTAGGAAACTCTACTACTTTGGCCCCGGAAAGTGGCTGGAATCAGACGGCCCTGGGCACCACTTCCTTAAATGGCTTGTCTGACTCACTAAAAGACTGTTAAGCTATAACGAGTGTCCTAATGATCTTGAGTCTATCATCTCCCAGTCCACACGTCTGAACAATCGATTCTGAGAGTGAAGAGGGGAGGGCTAAGCCACTCCTGTCAGGCATTAGAGGAGTTTGGTGATGATGGAAAATGTTATACCCTCTTCCAAAGACTGAAGATTCCCCAAGTTGCCTGCTTTAGATGGCCAACCTATTACCGTAACTCCGTACCTATTACCGTATCTACCGTCACAATCCACATATTGATTGGTCAACTGGGTCAGTCCTGAGTCCTATTCGTCATCAAACAGGGCCAGGTTCTGATGGACCAAAGGAAGACTCAAGCTGTGTGAGACTGGTACGTTCCAAGGACTGTGCAAGAGGTCCAGAATTTCCTTGGGTTTGCAAACTTCTACAGGAGATTCATCTGAGGTTTTAGTTCAGTTGCTGCACCTATCTCTGCTCTCACCAAAAAAAGGACAGCACCTTTTGGATGCTAACCCTTACCTCTTCTGGAACCGTCACCTTATCGTGGTGGAGAGGTTTGTGTGTCCTTGTGAAC
Source organism: Trisopterus esmarkii (assembly GCA_027123545.1). Classification (NCBI taxonomy): domain Eukaryota; kingdom Metazoa; phylum Chordata; class Actinopteri; order Gadiformes; family Gadidae; genus Trisopterus; species Trisopterus esmarkii. Next base: position 1,016,190 of record JAOPJL010000002.1, read on the forward strand.
CTGGGGGCTGAGAGCCTTGTGCTCCTGGTAGGGTCTTCCATAGCAGAGTGTGAGGGGCCAGACTAAGAATGGTTCACAAGCGGGCAGGTGGGGCTCATAGCCTTGGATGGCAACCCACCTAGGAGAAGGACACTCTAAACTAAAACCGGGACTGCGAGGAGTTGCGCCCCACAGTCCTTAATTAGCATAGTAAAGCCAACCATGAAGAACAAAGTCATCCCAAACCCTATACTTCCAGCGGCGGGAGTCCGCAGGAGCAACGCAGCGGACGGTGATGCTGGTCCTCCTTCTGGAGGACACCATGACGACAGAACCCCAAACCCTGGGAAACCAGGGAGGGTTCTGTCCGATCACAGCATCCCGGCCAATGCACTCATGCGCTGTCGGAGAC
>JAOPJL010000002.1:1153293-1165106 GCA_027123545.1 Trisopterus esmarkii
CTGTGTATTTTTACTGCCTGATTGTTGATTGATATTGTTTTTAATTGTTTGATTTGTTTAAAGCACCTTGAGATGCAGTTCATGTATGAAAGGTGCTATATAAATAAAATTATTATTATTATTATTATTATTATTGTTGATGTTAATATTAAATTATAAATAAATAATATTATTATATGTATTACGTTAAATGGTTGATAATTGAGATAATATCAGTGCTAGGTCAGGAACCTCCATGCACCTTCTAAAGAAGGATGAAGTGTATTGATTGCACCAAAAACAAACAAAGATGGCGCAACCAGTTCGCTCACAGCAGGACTGATAAAGAAGTCATATTGATCTGCTGCAGACTCCGGCGCAGCCATGATGCCATGGAGCCTGTAACCAGACGTCATTAAAGGTGAGACAGGATCCGGTTACCGTCAGTCAACCTGTCCCCAGACTCCAAGCTTTTTCACCAGAATTATGTGAATAAAACTGCTTGCTTAGTTTTTCTAGAATTATTTGTCAAGAAGTCACAGGCTTGAACTTATTTTATTGAACTTCCGATCACATGATATAAACCCTCCTATGGATGAGAATCCTGTGAGGTGGTTTACAGTAAGGTAGGTTACTGCATCAAAGAAATGGGAAAAGTTGGGAGAGTGTGTCTTTGTGTACAGTGTACTTGCTGGATAAATAAAAGGTGCCAGTGCACAGGAGCTGACAGGCTCTCAGGGCTGCTTGGTATCCTGTGTTTGCCCTATTCTTTAAAAAGCTAACTTTAAGCATCTCTTAAGCCTCCTTCTGTTAAATGACTATTTCATCCCATCAGAAAACTCTTGGACTGTTTTCTTGAACAGATCTGATATTACAAAAAAACACAAAAAAAATTAATTACAGATACACACTGAGGTGTATCATCACACTTCCGTTACCATTATCTGGAAATGTGCAGCCTAACCAGGCCCTGCCACTACCACAATGTGTTCACAGACCCCTGCTGACGTTTTAAGTAGAACTGCTATTGATTTGATCCATATGAATGTGAGAAGCCTTTTCAACAATTCAACAAATGCTGACATTATGGTTGCATCAGAGACACGGCTAAGTAGATATATTCCAGACAGTGATTTTCATTTGGATGGGTATAACATTTTTCGCACAGATCGCCGCGCTAAAGGTGGAGGAGTGGTAATCTATACAAAAAAAAAAACATTTCAGACAACAGTTCTTATATAAAATTCTGTTCCTAAACAATATGAATTACTTGAATTGACTAAAGGTTGTGTTATGACAATAGTGGGATGTTATAGACCTCCGTCTGCATCAAAAGATACATTATCCTCATTATCTGAGTCTTTGGCTAACATTAAACACAATGAGCGGTTTTTATAGGAGATCTGAACTGGGACTGGTTTTTCCGGCCTCTGATCCTTTTAAATGTTTTTGTGATGCTGCACACTTGACACAAATTATAGAATTACTAACATGTCTTAATCCTAAACACCCTGAACAGTCATCGCTTATGACCTGTTTTTAACAAACTGTCCCTTCAAAAACAAAGCCACTGCTGTATTTGCAAATGACATCAGTGACCACTGTGTAATTGCTGCAGTAAGAGACATAAAGCTTCTAAAATTAAAACCATGTATCAAAACCAAAATAATTTTTTCATATTTTTGTGAGCAAGCCTTTTTACATGATCTTCATTTATGTGACTCAGCAAAAGTAGATATAATGCCCGACCCTGATATGGCCTTGTCTTACTTTAAAGTACTTTTCTTATGATATTATAAATAAGCACGCTCTTCTTAGAAAATACAAGGTTAAAGGCTTTGTCAATCCATGGTTCACTGATCACCTTTCTGATAAACTTAATGAGCGAAATCTAGCTTGGGCCACTTGGGCAAACCTAGGTTCTAGCTTCGGTATCTGAGGAATAAATGTATTTCCTTGATACGTATAGCAAAATCAATATTATATTAAAGAAATGTCTGACATGAAAATTACATCTAAATTCTGCAAGGTTTTTAAGTCAATGTCTTCAGGCACAATTGACAATGTGTTACCAAAGGAATTACAACTGGAAAATGAAATCATTACAGACAAAACAAAGCTGCTATCTATTCTAAATCAGTAATTTTATCGCCTCAGGTATGCTGTTTGAAAGGGAAATGCCTCAAAACTCTTCGCAGGATGTTCTAAAAACAATAAACACTAAGAAATCAGATGGCCCTGATGAATTGGATGCACATTTGTTACAGATTGCTGCTGAGATTATTGCTGAACCATTAACCCACATTTTAACCTGACAATCATAAAATCTGGAAGACAGCCTATGTTGTTCCATTGACAGTGGCGTAGATTGCAAGTGCAAGTTTTCCTGCCTTTCCTTTCCTCGCAGGGTTTTTACAAAATAATGGATCTTCAGTAAGTGAAAGATTAGTAGGACATAACAATGGCTTTTATGTAGTTTTACATTTTGGATACTAAGGCTATAACAAGGTGTAATTCTCTAATAGATTTGTTTTGAGATGTATATGATTCCTAAAAAAAAATCCCAAAACAACTATAATGTTTTGATTATGCAGAAAGTTATGAACAATACAGTTGAATAATTAATAGTAATTCAAAAATAATTATAATTCCCTATACATAGTAAAGAAATTCCTGCCATGAATTAATTCAGGAAAGGCACAAATCGTTGAATAAGAATTCACCAGAATGCATGTGGGGGAAAACCCACAGACCTAGCTGTAAGAGTGTATAATATGGTGTCCCGCAAGGATCCATATTTGGTCCTATTTTATTGACAATTCATATTAATAATTTGTGTTCCAATGTTCCAAATACAAAATTCTATTTTTTTGTGGATGACACCATTATTTATAGTTCTGCTTCATCCTTAGCAAATGCAACTAAGAACCAATCAACTTTAATGTTGTTCATCCAAACCTACATAAATTAAGACTGGTACTAAATATTGATAAAACTAAAATGATCTGCTTTTCAAGAAGAAAACATCTGATATTAGTGACTACCAGATTGTTACTCTAAATAACAAGGTGATTGAGAGAGTCACAACTTACAAATACCTGGGCTTTATCCTAGAATAATTCATTCAAATTCATCTTCTCTGAAAATGCTAGACTCTGTGTACCATGCAGCATACGATTTGTCTCTGACAATGGCTTCTAAACGCACCATTGCAAGTTGTGTGAGACAGTTTGTCTGTCTTCCTTATATACCCGTAGAATCAAACAATTGTACATTTTTCTTTTGGCAATTTTGCACAAACTGCGCACTTATTTGTGTTCTCTACTGGCTCCTAGAACAATGATGATGTAGGTTCAGGCCACACTCCTTGGACTTAAAGCCCAGAACCTTGGAAGAAGGTTCCTTCTTAAATGAAAATTATGAATCACTTTGAGGTGTGTAATATAGACATTATCTTTTTGAAATTGTTTGGTGTTTTACTGCCACAAGTTCTACATGCAGAGCAGCCATGATGTCATGTCTGATCCGGCCTGATCAAGCGGCCATGGAAATCAACTGCATTATGCTATGTTGTTCAGAGAGGTGGAGGGAGGGAGGGAGACAACAAGATTCAACAATCGTCATGTAAGTCCTCAGCGAGGGTTTTGTATTACAACAATCGTTTCTACAGTCATGGATATGCTGTTATTGCCAAGCTTTGTAAATACATCCCTCCTCCGCCTTGTCCTGCTTTCATCCTCCTTCTCCTCCTCTCCCTCCATGACCTATTCCTGCTTGTTCATCATTTCCAAGATTGTTGGTTTTTGTGCCTAGTAGGCAGGGAGACGACAGTCTCATGGGTGACTCGCGGTCAGATGACATAATTCACCCTTCACCTACTTAGCAGGCCGATGGAAGCTGACTCCCTGTTGTCGAGAGAGAGTGATAAAGTGAGACAGAGAGACGTAATGGATGTCCTTAACAACCATGCATTTTGATCAATATTATACAAAACACACTGGTCCACATACGAATACAACAGATGATTTCAGTGTTTGTATTGTGTCTGTCTTTAATAAGGTAGCACAAGCAGCTAATTGTTATGAACAAACTGAATTGCCACAGGCCATGAGTAAAAAAGATTTGATTTTCCCCCGAAGTCCTTCTATTGTCCAGTAGGCCTCCAGCCTCAGTCCTCTGCTGGAAATACACAGTATGAACTATGTTCAAAATGGACTATTTCAGTTTATGGACATGTTAGCTAAGAACAAACTGTTCCTCTTTTTTATTCAACAGTTATTTAATAGTATTTCAATCATCTATTCCAAAGTTTCAGCAGCATGGGCTTTGTCTTAGCGACTCGCTTTGAGTCCGTTTAAAAAAAAGAAGCCTAATTCTATCCTTAAGTGAACCAAATGTGTCGATCTATTTTAACCTATTCCTATTCCTATAGAACGTCAACAATGTCCAAAGCGCGCACTGGTGCCTCTAGTCCCGCAAACCAGGAGAACTTCAGGACGCATTCCTGGACCAGGTCTGGAGAGGACTGATAACTGCATATTCTACCCTGCGGGCATCCAATGGACACATGGACGGTGCGCCGCTCCAGATGTTGTAGTGGGTCTCTTGTTTGGACACTCCGCAGGCTCCACCAGGGGGTCTAAGAACACCGGCCAGCGCTCCAATTCAGCGACCGGCAGTAACCCCGGCTTCTCAGGGCGGATGTAGGTAGAAATGTTAACCAATATAAAAGCCCTGGTCGTAGGAACACATGCCTCCCCGCCGTAGCGAGAGCTTGTTCTCCACTACTGGATGATAACCACTGGCCAACACAGGATTTAACACCCAGGGATTGAGGAAGATCCACCGACAAAAGAAAAGGTATTGGCTTACCTGACGTTTTTTTTTTTAAGTTAAGTTGTACAATGTTGTTGTTTTTTCGTTGTCGTATCATCTAATCACCTCTGTGGAAATGTGCGCAGTAGTAGCCCAGACTAAAATGGCCTTAATTGTATTATTCGGAATGCATGTTGTTGAAAACATGTGAACGCCACTTCACATGTGAGGCATCGGTGATATAGTACAGTATAGTATAGTAGGCCTAGGCCTATATATAGTATAGTGTTTTTTCATTCATTATCAAACGCGTCACTATAAATTAAGTTGGGTTGAAAGAAATACGAACTATGATTAAATCTCTTATCCATAAGTGCAAGGACGTTTTAAGTGATTCGCGTAAAACCAACCTACAAACCAAAATACGTCTCAAGCTGTGACTGTTTATGGGTTGTCACACAAACATTTTGAAGACTAAACCCCTGGGAACAACACTTTAATTTCGGGCTGGTGTTTCCTTACGGATTCCTTCAATAGGCGTGCGTAAAAAGAGTCAAGTATTTGAAGAAGGCACATGTGTTTTATTATAGGCCACTGGGGTGCGCCCTCATTGGATTTAAAGTAGAATCATCACATCCGTAATACGTATAACTCAATTAAAATGCAGAGACAACTGTTTGTCATTAGCATTTGCACGGTAGACCTAATCCCCAAGCCGTGGCGCAGTGGCTATAAAAGAGGGTAACCAGAATGTTTTTTACTTTTCCATAAGGACAAACCCACTTGCTGCCACACATCTTTAGTAAGTAGCCTAGTCTAGACTGTACATCCCTGCAACTTAATCTCTACTACGGTGTGTCGTGTCTTTGATTCTGTGATCAAAGACACACACATGATAAGGCAGGTAGGCTATGCAATCATTACTTATAAACTCATTAAAAAGGGTAGAATGGGTGTTTGTGGGGGCGTTTTTAGGAAAACAATGGACCCCCCACTCTACTTTCCTATTACCCCCTTTTCACACCGGTTCACGACTTATAAACGACACCCCTCAGATGCACCTCTGCGTCTGTAGGCTGCAGACCCAAGTGTCGCTCGCTTTTGTCTGGTAGCTTCTGCAACACATAACACTCACACAACGTTTCGTTGGAGACTGAGCGCTATAGTGCTCCAGAAGGGGTGTTGTCGTGGGCTCTGACCTTTGACCGCAGTACCTTTGAGCTGTGCTCGGTGGCACTCAACCTTTTACCCGCGGCTCGCGTCGTGTCTTTTGTCATTTCCAGCTGAGAACCGCCGCCGAGTGGTAGTCTGTCCGAGGGGCAGGAATGGCCGTCCTTACCCAGCTGGGCTTGCTTCTCTGGAAGAACTTCACCTACAGAAGAAGACAAAAGGTGTGTATGAAATATGCACAAATGTGTCTCTATTTATCTACTTTTTATTTTCTCTCTTCAGTAGACAATGTTGTTGTTGGTATTTTACTTTGCTCACAGACTGGTTGACATATCCAACAACAGATGCAGACTTCTGAAGTGGTTGTGTTCATACCTAACTCTTTAAATACTGTTAACCATTCGTTTCCCATTATTTAATTGATCACGTAGCTGTTGTATCACGTATCTATATCCATAAACTGCAATCAATAATATATTCTTTCAGCATCCCTATATGATGAATGCTTGAGTTATTGGGGATTGGTTTAATGGGGATGTGCCCTCAGGTTTAGGCGGTGGGCTGTGGATGGATACGTTTTATTAGTCCACTGCATGTAGAGGAACACCAAAATAATATATTGCATGCATTAATACAAATATGTGACTTAATTTAGGCTCCACGTTACGTCCACATTAATAGGTTGTTTTAAATTAATTTGATTTATTTACTCAACAAATTTACATGTGTAGTGTATACCTTTAGTGCCACATGAGAGTTTTTATAAACCAATCACTGAAGGTCAAAGGTTACAGCCACAATGTTGCCTGCAGATTGTCTTCTGAGATAGAGAGAGAGGTGCTTCATGAATGCTTGATCAGCGATGTGTCTGAGGGTCTGGGGGGAGGGGGTGTGGTATGGGTCCTTAAGCAGCCATGTTGCACTGGTTATTGTGAGTTCTGGGCTGATGCCATCAATTCCCACCACAGCCATACATTATGAATGAAGACTTGCTAATAAAAGGATGAGCGTTCTGGGGGGGGGCATAGATGGCTTTTTAAAAGCCCTATTCGAAGAAGGATCTTTTTGGTTTTCTCTCAAATGCAAATTCACCCTACTAAATAATACACCAATGCCAAACTTGATTTGGACAGCACACGCAACACAACACCATATTTGTATCATAAAACCATAAAATTAACCATTTTTATGTAATTTTATATATATTATTATTATTATTATTATTATTTAATGTAAAGCAAAGGATTGTTCAACACGTGCAACATAACCAAACAGTTTCCCCAGGTTTGATGACTGAATAAACAGACCGAGCAGGGAATGAATACGGAGGGGATGCTCTGCTAAGCACATCTAAACCTGTTGGTGTGTTTCTAAAACGGTGTGCATCCTTTTAAACCGTCCTCTTCCTCCTTGTCTTCCAGCTCCAGCTGCTGATAGAAGTGATTTGGCCGCTGCTCGTCTTCTTCATTTTAATCGCCGTCAGAATTCACTACCCTCCGTACGAGCAGAATGAATGTGAGTCCGCACACAGGATGAGATTGTTGTCGGCCATTACATGGATTTTTTTCTCTCACACACATCTCCTTTCCGACCATACGCATACAAACGCAATTAGCATACTCTCCGTTAGGACACTTATGCTTACTTATGCATTACAATGAAAGATGTCTATTGTGATGCTTCGGCGGCTAGCCCATTGACTTTCAAATGAAGCAGATGTTTTAGGTGTGAGGTGAACGCCACCGTCATGTTTAGCCAATGTTGTGGCGTTCACATTACTGCTGACCTTTTTCACCATGACGTCTGACCTCTTTCACCATTTCATTTGACCACCGATTCACCAACACAGCCGACCCTTTCACCCTTACTGCTGACCTCTACGGCACCATGGGAGGATTCATTAGTCTCTTTCCTGGCGTTGAGCTAATCAATGCGCTGGAGAAAGTCCAGCACTGATAGATTATGTCGTTTTTTTATCAGATGTTTGTTGTTGACGCTGTATATTTGTAACCCTTCCCCGCTGCACAAACGGAGGACACAGAGTTTGTGTAGACAAGGTGTGGCATACGAGAGCATGATCATAGTTTATGAGATAGAACTTTGTGATTGGACATGGTTGAATTAATGCTGTGCCAAGTGATACTAAGAACCTATTAATTCTTACACCTGAGAAATATCAGTTGTGCCAGTTGTTGTTTTATTGGTAATTCTGGATTTTATCAGAGACCTTTATGGCTTATTGCAATCTCATTATCAGGTATGTGTAAGTAGCATGTAGTCAAGGTCAAAGATCTCCCAGGCAGGGCTGTATTTACACGATTTTGGCAGCTTCACATTATATAAACTCGTATCATCATCTAGAGTGAGACTGTCCTTCTGTCCCTGATCACTAACATGCTACAACTAAGCAGTGATGGCTGGGTTTGACTTTGAACTATTCCTATTCATTTAAATTGACTTTGCTGTTGCTTTCCCCACACATTATCGCGGGGACTAGTGACTGTGGTCAAACCTATAACGTTATTCATTTTAAACATTAAGATTGGTTTTCTAGGTTGTCAAACAAAAACTCCCAAGTCATGGGGTCATTTTAGGTTAATCGGGTCATGTTCTAAAAATGTCAAGCGAGCAACCATAATCTCAGCTTTGAAATGAAGATTTTATTTTACATATTTGTAATAGCTAGTGTAGTCCGTTTTTGGAAGTTTCCCTGTTTCGTCCAAAGTTTAAAAATGTCCAAAGACTGAGTGAGTGAGAGGCCGTCTCTTTGACAGACAATACTTCTGCTCTGTGGTGATTCATAGACCATGTGGGCCAGGACATGTTGCAACGGGTCTCTTTATGGGCCCAACCCTCCCAGAGACTCACGCGTTGACCGTACACACAGCAGGTTAACAAAGCTCTGATCCAGCCCACGCGACCAAAGATAACGGGCAATGGGAGCTTTCCAAAAAGTTGTATTTCTCTGAATTCTCTGCATTCATCAATGGCACCCAACTCTCAACCTCCGCCCAAGTTAAGAAGAAAACGTGGTCATAAACAATCCAGCCTAGGGCAGTTTAACCCAGTGTGTAACCCTGAGGACGCTATTATGTCATAAACAATGCCATCGATCAAACTAGAGCAGCTGCATGCTGTATGTGCCCTGGATGTATGTAACTCTATCTTATCACTGCCCTGCTCAGCACTGAGCGGGATGGCGGCCGGGACAGGCTGCTGATAGCCTCCCCAGAGGTGGGAGAGGAGATGTTTGTTGGGGCAAAGGTTCTCTACTAGTTGAGCAATCAATACCCCCCCCCCCCCCCCAAGCAGCTCTCTGTGGTAACATAGCATTTTAACCTAATATTGGGTTTCAGGCAGGACCATATCTGCTACATGAAATTACATTGCACAATAAAAAGGGGATGTGAAAATGTCTGCATTGGATTCGGGGGAAGGGTTGAGCTCAGTGCTACGCTCGGCCATTCTCAGTCACACAGTTCTGCTGCAACCGAGGTTATGGTGAACGTATGCACCTCATTGATAAAGGTTTGCCAGCTAATGAGGAAGCCATTTTATAATGATGTTTAACAAAGCGACTGTGTTGCGATTGACTTTTATTGGTAAGGTTTGTTCAGTCAATTAACCTTATTTGACATCTTGGTGATAACACGAGCTAGAGAAGACTAGAGTAAATGGTTATTTGTTGTTGGACCCTTTACGCAAATCTATTAAAAATATGACCAACAAATGGAGTTTTTCACAACTCCAGAGGGACACTATGGGTTCTGGTCTTTCCCACATTGGTTATTTTAATTGTTCTGGTTCCAGGTCACTTCCCGAACAAGGCCATGCCGTCGGCAGGGATCCTGCCGTGGATGCAGGGTATTATTTGCAACGCCAACAACCCCTGCTTCCGCCACCCCACACCCGGGGAGTCTCCCGGGGTGGTGGGGAACTTCAATGACTCCATGTAAGTCGGATCTGTCCGGGTCGGGCCTGAAGGCATCAAAAGGGTTGTGAAGATATTGAGGTTAACCATGTCATTTTCATTCCATTTTATTGTATAGGTAAAAAAATGTATTTGGGTGAGAAGTTACATTTAGTGACAGGTTAGGGGTTAGTTGATGGATTTCATTCATCAACAGAATAATCAATATATTTGGGCCAGCAAGGCTTCTAGACGGACACATTTTGACCTCCTCTTTCGATGTTTTCTTGACAGAATTTCCAGGCTGTTCTCTGACTCCAAAAAGATTCTGCTGTACAGCCAGAATGACAAGAACCTGGATGGCTTCAAGGAGCTGGCCAAGGCACTGCAGACTCTGCAAGCCACCACACCAGGTAGGAGGTCCAACCAAACGGAAGCGGGGGACGTCCTACCGCCCCCTCCACCATAACCGTCTTATCTTCATCGTATTCGTTGATTCATCTTCAGAACATCATAATTTTGATAAAAACAATGGTACAGTTTTTGTTTTTGGACCATAAGAATATGGAAATATTTTATTTTCTAACCCTATTATATTCCCAATACTTTTGAGCTTACTTTGAAGAAGCTGGGAGACGCTCATGTTGGCTTTTAGTTGTTTTCTGTTGAGGAGGGGCTGCTAGTCCCAGCTTGTCTAGCCTCCACCCTTTTTCCTTTTCTTCGTCTTCCCAGAAATGAATCCAAAGGGAGATATTCAGGAGGAGAGGGGGTGGGAGGGGGGGGGGGGGAGATGAGTTGCAGCTTGTTAATATCCAAACTATTTGATCCAATTTCTTTAATTATGTTTCACCTTTGAAATGCTTGGCAATACCGTTGCTTGCCGGTAGCGACAAGCAACGTTGTGTTTTCTGATTGGAAGAGAAAAGGCTCGTCGCTACCAACAACTTCCAGCGCCTCCGATTGTCGTGTCTCTACAGGTCGTCTGGTGGGCTGCCGTCGTGCAACATGACCTGGAGCTATTCGCTCTAGACGTGGGAAGCTGGGCGAGACTTTCAGCAATAGCTGGTGCGAGTTAGAATCCAGATTTGAAGATGGTGTTTGTCAGATAACAGTAGTAGTAGTAGTGGTAGTAACAAGGTTTTTATTGGTGTTTATTTCTACTTCTATCTAGGAGAATCTGTGGTTTTATTACAGTGGAGGGTTGGTGTGGATATGTGTTGGTTAATGAACTTGTTTAAACCCTGAGGAGGTGATTTAGTTATCAAGATGTATATGGTTCTGAGATAATATTTCCTTAATGGACTGTTGGCCTTGACATGGTGTGTTGTGAGAGCGTTGCTGACAGAGAGGCTTGTGGGTAAAGAGTGATTTGTAGTTTTCCTCTTCCTTCCCATGAGTTCATGAGTTCCAATGAGTTCAGTTCAACGCTGCACTTTGACAATACACAATCCTGCGATGGCTAACCAGATATGAACGGCCCTTTCACAATATCACATGCGAGCAGTTGATTTACTCAAAGAGCTTAATTCAACTGCATTATTTGGAAACTCTAATTTCTGAGTTTTTTGTCAATTAAAATTCATGGGCAAGTGGTAATGCAGTAATGAAGGGATATTCTCCTGCAGTTGGTTAGATCTGCGTCCAGGCATGTTTAGTTCGGTGAACCTTATGTGGTGATTGGTTTCTACGACTCCCAGCGCTTCACCTCTTGCTCCTACAGCAGCCGTCTCAGGGAGAGGTTGAGGGGAACGGGACGAGAGGTGCAACCCAAAACACACCAAAAAGAAAAGAAGTGTCCGAGTTTTGGCAGTGGTGTATTTCTGGAGCCTCCTGTCCAGTACTGTTTTTCTCTCCTGCGGGTGCAGGGCTTTGGGGGGGGCGGCGCACCGGGGCGGCCGGGGGGGGGGGGGGGGGGGGGGGGGGGGCGGGCCGGCGGCCC
>JAOPJL010000002.1:1248783-1265436 GCA_027123545.1 Trisopterus esmarkii
AGCATCCTTGAGATCCAGGGATGTGAACCAGTCGCCCTTTCTCACACATCGGAGCAGTGCTCTGACAGTGAGCATTCTGAATTTTCTCACGGCAACTGAATTGCTGAACGCGAAGATCCAGAATTGGTCTCTTCTCCGCTGACTCTTCTTCTTGGAAACCAAGAAGTAGCGGGAGTAGTAGTGGGTCCTGCAGCTTGGTCTCCACCAAACCCATAAAGGGTGGGGGATGGTGCTTGAATAGTATGGGGTGGCCCCATCTTAATGTGTCGTCCAACCATGGGGGTAGAACGCACCGCTCTCGCCAACACGCATAGTGGTTGGAGAGGGGGCGTGCCGACCGCTGAGGGACGCTGTCCAGGAATAGCTTGTATTTGTGGGCCCCTACCGCCTCCTCACTGGGTGTGAACCAAGGGGGGCATTCCCTGAAAGGGAGGGGGCTCAGCAAGCGTGGTCGAGTATCAAAGTCAGCCGCTGTACCAACAGCGAGCTGTCTAGACGCCGCTCTCGTGCCCGCCGAGCAGATAGCGAGCCGTCCAGCCGCTGCGCTACAATTGCCGCGTTGTCTGCTGGCTGTATATACAGCGTGCAGAGATGTCCCATCACCATCCACAGAACGTAGGTTCTTGGAGGTAGAAGGGAAATTAATAGGGTCCAAGAGACTGGAACACGTAGCCGCAGCCCCGCGTATCGAATCTCTAGCCCGCTTATGAAGCTCAAAGGGACGCCGCTTTTTAGAAGCGGACGTGCCCGAGACTTTATTAACACTCCGTCTATCCGTCCTACTACAGCCACCAGACTGTAGGGATGGGGTAGAGGGAAGAATGTCGGGAACTAAGAGACTGGAACATGCGTCCGTATCTAGGGCACATTGTAACGAGTCTCCAGCCCGCTCATGCAGCTCAAAGCGACGCCGCTTCATAGAAGCAGGTGAACCAGCGGCTAAACCAACACATCGTCCGACAGCCACCCTACAGCCATCTGACTGAGGGGAGGGAAGAGGCATTGTGTGGCGCGGCGCCACAGAATCAACATCGAGCGCCACGAATTGCGCTCAATGTTTCGAGCGCAATTCGAAACATCGAGCGCAATTTGCCCCAGGCTCCGCTGGGCTGGTCTCGGCGGCGGCGTCGGCGGCGGTCCGCGAGCTGGAGGCGGTCTTCTGGAGCGTTGGGAACGACCCCGCTTCCTTCCTGCCTGTTGCTGGAAGGAGCCTGTGAGAATCGCCCCGAACCAAGAACGATTCTCACGGACCGACTGTTCGTGAGACTGAATCGGGGCCCATATAGCCCATCTGGTGCTAATGGGCCCTGAATGAGGCTGGCCCGCTCTCTCTCCAGCACCGCGGTGTGAGAGAGCCATATCCCATATGCCCGCTGGCCGAAACGGCTATCGGCTGACACAACTGGAGTATGGTGCTGGAAAAGCGGGAACCGCCAACCATCTTGCGGCCTCCTCCGGGCCGTACGCCTCCCTGCCAACCGACAAGGAGAGCAGGGCGATATTGTTGACCGCCACCGCAGATTGAGAGGCACAGACGAACACCTTGTCTGTCAGGCCGACAATCTGCCTCTGGAGGCGGTCGGGGGGCAGCGGCTTCTCGTTAGGACGCCATCCGGCACCCGGACAGAGAAGCGCTGCCAGAGGAGGCTCCAGGCGAGGGATCCCCCTCGCCTGATTGTCAGCCCACTCCTCCACATTGGTAAAGTCGGTGAAGGCCTTCACCGGGGCCTTCAACGTCGACGGGTCCCCTCCTGCAGCGGTAAAATAGTGCTGGATAGGAGGGAACAGTGGGCACCGCGGAGCCCGCCTGGAGGAGGTCTGGGTGCAGAAGCACTCCCCCTGCATGTCATCCGACATGCAAGAGGGAGGCGGGGCCGGCATGGGCAGAGAACCGGGGCAGGAGGAGCAGGATAACCCTGGGAAGGGTTCAGCTCCGGTCCGGACTGACCCTGAAAAGGGCTGTTTTTGTGGCGGCTCACCTACGCCGCTTCCACCCGGTTGCAGATTCTTCTTCTCAGAACTCATACTCAAACTCGTCTAGTCGATCAGGTGCTGAAAGAAAAGGGAGGACGAGCGGCGGTGTGCGCCGCCTTATATACACAGTGCCGTGGGAAATGTGGGCGGTGCCCACGTTGATTGGTGCATAGTTGAAATTTCAGTGCGAGCGAGCACGCGCACTGGGACAAGCCCATAAGGCGAAGCCTAGACGGCGTAGCCTACATGAAATAGAACCTCTTGTTTTGGGTGCGCACCCTTGTGGTTTCAACAAAGAGGCCAAACTAAAAAACGGAACCACTTTCAAACTCCAAATTTTCAGGCAAGTTACCACTGAGGTCCAACTACAATATGCATGTATGAACAAGGAAAAATGTGTTTTCCAGGTGATGACTGCTTTAATCTAACTCACAAGGAAGTTTCACATTTCTAATAATCATGACCCTCTACAAATTATTTTATTGCCGTCTTACATATCTCACTCTTTCTTTTACAACTCGTCTGATGGGGAAAGCCTCTAGACGAGAGTGGTAGGAGCAGTCTGTGAACATCACAAAAATGTACATATATTTTTAGATTAGTAACAAAATAATACAACCCTGATGACTTAAAGCAGAAATAAGTGACATATTTTTGTTAATATAAGTGTTAAATAATTCTATAGTCCTACAGTCATCAGTGATTTAGAATGTTTGGTCATTGACGTGGGTCTCCCAGTCCCTCTGCTCTGCAGTAAATGGAAAAGAAATGTGTGGAGTTCTCCCTCCTGATTGGAACAGAACACCAGAAAATGTCTTTTCTGTTTACTGCAGAGTGGGGGACCCCATGTAAATGACAAAACACCATAAACCACTGATGGCTGTCACAATGTAGAGCTATGTAACGCTTACATAATTATTTCGTTTTTTTTGCTAAATGCAACCACTTACAGCCCCTTTAAGTTGCAATCAGACTTTGGTCTAATGACACACATAAGGCCTGTTGGAATTTTATAGGTTGTCTGTTATGAGTAATTATAATTAAAATTATAATAATAATCTGTTGTAAGTAGTTACAAAAAATAAGCAATGAAACTATTGAAACTAACCATGGGTAAAAATATAAAAAATGTTATCACACTGACAGAAGGACTGATAACTGAGGCATTCTCACAATTGGTGATGGGGTGCATTTACGGTACATGTATATTTTTAGAGTAAGGTAACGCATGTAAACCATTACCTGATTTCCAGCCATAGACTGATTACTCATAATAGTCAGATTTCTTGTCTGCAAGTAAACATATTGACTGACCTGTCTGTGCCATGATGATTAAAAACATGAAACATTTAAACTTACTTATCTGTGTCTTTTTTCTTACAGGCAGATGCTTTGGTGCCTCTGTGGAATAAAAGATTACAGTCCAGTCATATGTCCACACCAAAAAACAAATAACAAAAATACCCCTGAGAGATTCTCCCATGAGAGAATCAGCTTGACAAATGAGCTATGGTTATAAATAGTAATCAGAATAGCAATTCAATTCATTAAAATATTATAACTACCCTAAAAACAATATTTACGTACCTGACGTTTTCTTTTTTCGTCTTGGATTAAGCTCTGTGCCCGTGTCTGACCCTGTGGAGACAGAAATAGGTTTGGAGAGGGAAATTGGTCATATACCAAATTAAGCTTGAACTAATCAATTCAAAGACTAGAGCATCACACCACAACTCAGTACAAGTAGGTAAATTAGTAGGTGTCCATACTGTATTTGGTTATCCCTATTTTTTTCAACAAGTGTTGATCCTTCATTTCTGGCTTGGTCAGGGAATGCAAGGGGTGAGTAAATGGGTCCAAACAGACAGGGCTGCTCCTGTGGTGAGTATACCAGATATACAGATTTTCAGTACTCTACCCACCTCTGCTCTGCTCCTCAACAGTCTGCACCTCCTTAGCAGTCTGCAACTCCTCAGCAGTCTGCAACTCCTCAGCAGTCTGCACCTCAGCAGTCTGCAACTCCTCAGCAGTCTGCACCTCAGCAGTCTCCACCTCCTCAGCATTCTGCACAGGGCTTAGGCTTAGGGCTCGCTCTGCCTGAGCCCTGATCAGATCAGAGCTGTAGGCTGCAGCAAATACAAAAAAAGACACTTGTAATGCGAACACTGACCATGTTGAACATTTAATTTTCTATGTAAAATAATAGTTCAAGGAATTATCTCAAGTTCAAGTCATTATCTAATCAACCTCAAGCTGTTAAGAAATACAGTGTAGTTTTTTGATACACAAAATCCTTCTGGACTTTTACAGGAAAACTGCTCACAGCCTTTTTCCAAACAACAGAAGTTTACAGATACAGTTTACATGCGTGTGTGAGGAACGTGCACATGACCACATTTTAACACTGGTCTCTATAGACTTCTGTTGTCTGGAAAAATAAGAAATTCAGGTCATTATGTCTCAAGTCAAGTCACGAGTGATTAACTTCCAAGTTCAAGTTGATTCTCCAGTTGTTAATTTTTTGTCCATTTAAGCCACTCATGAAGACTGAAGGCGATTCAAGTCAAAGTCACAATGACTCAGATTCTTTTCATACAGATGCTGTAGGGTGCCTTGTGCTTTGGTATACAATTTTAACAATTCAAAAGCAATGCAAAGTTACCCAGACCAAGATAATCCACAGACCTTGTTGTGCACAGTTTCATGTATGTAGTAACTACTTTTCTTTCAATCAAACTACACTGAACTACTCAAAACGAGGTCTGTGGATTATCTTGAGTAAATGGGTTGTGACTTCTGGAAGGAGACATTGCTGTTGAGTTTTTAAAATGTTTTTTGTTGAGAAATTGAAGAGAAATCCCACTCAGCTCCATTGTATTGGAAAGAGGGCAGACATCTCTATGGACCGTACCTCAAAAACTGGGCAACTCACACCAAAACCATCTAGATGGATGAATAGCACTACGGCAAAGGTTAGGGCTGTCAATTTTTATTCGATATTCAAACAATGGTTCGAACAAAGGGTGAAATTTTCATACTCGAATTGTAATTACCCATTCAATATGTAGGCTGTAATCTCCTTAAGCGCATCAGACCACTTGAAGTAGTTTGCATTGTATTTCAGCAGAGGGTGCTTCTATCAGATTTACCTATAGCCGGCCCCTCTTAACAGCTCTTGGCCTGCAGCCTCTCAGTCAAAGCAGTAAAGTAAGCTAATTTGCTTTGAGAATGGATGATAATAGTGAGGAGAGCCGACCTGGTCGGACACGGCGCCAAAACACCTGAAAAGCAGCATGTGGAAGTATTTTGAGTTTTACACAGTGGATGGCAAAGTCACGGCAAACTCTACTTTGAAAAAACAGCTATCCTACCATTTATTTTTAGATTTGTGCAAACTAGATTTTTTTTTTTAAGTGACAGCACTAGTACGGGACAGGTAAATTAAATTATATATTTTTGATCTAGAACTGATGGGTATTTTGGTTTAACAGCAGACACTTTATATTTATATTGTAGAAAATAACATGAAAGTGACCTAAAACTCTATGGGTAAAAAGTTGTATTTACAACGAATTGTAACGCTGGAAATCTGCCTTAATTACCTTGTCCCTCTGTGCTGCTTGCCTGCTCCTGGCTTTTGGCCTCCAAGGGGTCACACGGTGTGAGAGTAAGTGTGATCACCTGATCATCAGCTGCAGGAATTTCCCGACTCCAACCTATGCAAGTTAAAACAAGATTTAATCTCTGAGAATTGTGTAGTCCTATTCTTCTTGACAGTTTACTGTCTTTTATAGTAGATATCTGTAAATCTATGTTAGATTTTATGTGACTATAACAAACAACTACAGTACACTGTTTATACATAAAAAAACACACAGAGTAATCATAATATCTATTCAAAGAATGACACACTGGACTGTGTGTGCTAAAAAAACTGAGTCATGATGTACGCCATTAACATTTAATGTTTTTCTTTTGGTTTGTGCTATTTTTGTTAATGGTCCATCTGCATCTTAAGATCATAATTTGAGAGTATATTGATATTCATATTAAATTGTAGTTCTTACAAAATCGTACAAAATGTTTTTTTCAAACCAAACACTAGTTGTGAAGTGTAAATTCTAAAATACAGTGCGTCCATCTCACCATCACAAATAGGCTCATAAAATGAGCCCAACTTCTGGAGTGAGTTCTGGCTATGAAGACTAAGTTTGCAACGAGGTGTTAACACTTCACAATTTGTTGCTCCTGTCTTTGTCTCCTTGCCAAGAAGGAGAACCGGCTTGTAGCCCATGGCATGGAATTTCTCAAGCTGCAACGACAAAATGATGTATTTGCTGGTTAAAAAATGTAAAAGCAACAGCAGAAATCTGTAAGTATATTACTGTAAATATTAAATATAAAAATCCATCAAAAATATAACATTATTGATGACAGTATCCAGGTTAATGTCATTCATGATGGCCTTATCATCATGGTGAGTTTAGCTGGATACAGAAAAGGCTCAAACGGTAGAAGCAGAAACTAACTGTTCTATACAGACAAACAGCAATGCATTATGCATTGCAATGCATTAAGCAATGCACATATGCATACACTTACTATAATTTATTTTCTAGATTATCTGGACAATTTAATGTTATATAAAACCGGTACATACTACATACCAGGACTATAGCTTCATCCTTAATGGATGCCAGGTTGTGGTTCTTTTTAAGGCCAGCCACCCATTCCTCTCGCTTCTGGTCAAACTTTTTCAGCCTTTTCTTCAGTCGCTGCTTGAAAGGCTGCTCCATTTTACAATTTGTGCATTTTTTTTGGGCACAGAATAAAATGGCCTCACAAAAGGTGCACTTCTTTTGGATTGACCCCCCTGGCATGATAAATGACAAAAGACAGAAAGGCAGACAGGCAAACAGACAAACAGGCTGACCCAGACAGGCAGACTGACCTAGACAGACTGAAAGACAGGCAAACAGACAAACAGACTGACCAAGACAGACAGACTGACTGACCCAGACAGACGGACTGACTGACCCAGACAGACAGACTGACTGACCCAGACAGACGGACTGACTGACCTAGACAGACAGACAGACAGGCAGACAGATGGACGTGGCTCTTAAAAGTGCCTTTGGGTATTCAAAAAGAAGACGATAAAGAGTGATCGGGGTTGGCTATGCAGGGGCTGCAGGGAAAAAAGAAAAAACTGTCAACCATCAATCACAAACAAAGTTAGCAGCAATGTGCACTTTTGGTTTGCAAAATAGAACAATATTAATATAACCAATGCCTAATGATAAGAAAACCATATCAGATATGCATTAACATTAAGTCACACTACACCTGTGCCTGGGAGGGTATTATTAACTGAAAGTGTAATATCACACAGTTATCACAGTTGATGATAGTTGATAGTTAAGTTGTGAACCGGTAGCCTAATATTCACTGTCTGGAATTCTACCATGGTTTACCTTTAAACCGCTGATCGTTCATCCCTAGCTACGGTATGTTTTACTCTGAAGCAGACTTTTATTTTGAAGGACCGCACCGTATGTAGTCTTTCTCATTGTGTTTTCTCTACAGCCTTTATCTGAACAATTGCACACTAAACGGTCAAACTCTTGGAATGAAAAATTATCATTTAAATCCACAAACAACATATGTGTAATCCAGGGCATATAAAGACTGGGACCAGAAAATAATTACTTTCTCTCCATTGAAACCCATTCATATTTTTCGATCTCATAGGTCCCATGGGCTCTACCGGAAGGGGCGGGACTTCGCCGCTCTATTGAAGAGGCATGCAGGATGAGTTGGTCTACTGCAAATCTATCAAAGGTACGTGTTTACTTTGAGAATTTTATTATTTTATCAGGAATTTCTCAAAGTTAATCTAGTTCAGGAGGTCAATGCTCATTGTTCGAGTTTGTAATATAATGGATTTTTTTTTTCAAAAGCTCCCATACTGGTTAGTCATTCCAACAGTTATTTATTGATTTCATTATGTTGAATGTGAATTAATGGTTTATTTAAAAAAATTCGCCATGTGTTTTTATTCATTTAGAGTGTTTATTGTGTAGTCCTATAACATTTTGTAATCTGAAAATATCTATATATATTTTTATTATTAATAAAAAGCAAGAGAGGGGTTTCGCTTAAAAGCAACACGAGGTTCATTTGAGGACAAATGCTCAATTAAATCGCTCTCTACTTCAGAATGAACCGCCTCAGTTGTCCGTCATCTCTCACATTTTCACTTAGGATGAGGATTTATTTGATTGCTGCAGTGAAAGAAAGGATATTGGCTCATAAAATACGAAAATACGCAAAGCAAATCTGATTGGTATAAGATGTTGTATCCAGCAGAGAGCGCTATATCCCTACAAATGCCTCTATTTGGACTACGATTAGGCAATTTAATAAATATTGCTAGGATTATCCCTACGTCTATGAGTTGCAACCTTGCTAGCTTTCTTTATACATTTGTTTCTGTTAAATCTTAAAGACAAAGGGCCACAATTAATGGCGTCACGCCCCGTGTAAGTAGGCCTACACACACTGGATGTATGAGTGTTGATTGATTGATTTCTAGAATGATTCCAGCAAACCTAATTTGGTAAACATGTTTATAATTCATGCTTTACTTGATGCTGTGGCGGTATCTCTTAAAAAAGCCTAACCTTAGGCAAAGTGTTTTAAGTTATCTTAGAACCACTAACCCTAAAGTAGACCACGGTAGGCTTAGGGCTGCAGCTAGACTTTGAACAATCTTTAAAAAGTTTCTCTTCATCAGATACCATTATGGTACTTTGGACTTATGTTTGGTTTTGATACAGATGCCGGCAGATGTTGCGTAGATCACCGCGGGTTTAAGGAACGGCTTCTGTTTCCTGGGACACAAACATCTGCAGAACAGACTGTAAGTACACATCTGCACAGCTGTCCGTCCAACACTGCAGTATTATCTCACAGTAGTATAGTAAAAATACAAGGGGAAAGAGGTCAGCCTTGCCTCAGCTGTATACTTATTTAAAGAAAACAACTTTTTGGTTGTGGCTGTTTGTTAAGTCTACACATTTCTGTTCAGTTTAAATCCTTATCAAATTGTGTATGTATAAAGTCAGTGTTTATTTGTCAAATGTACAGTACAAACAGTATAGCTACCACACAGGGTCATTCTGGGCAATACAATCTTTATGACAAGTCAAGCGACAACGTAGTCATTTAAGGTACTCGAAGAGTCATAAATTGGGCATAGCAAAAGTAGTATAGTATACATAATAGAATATTACAAAGTATCATAGTATACATAATATACACACCAATAACAAACAGCACTAGCATGTGGTTGTCCTGGCAACAGGACGCCTGCTCTCTGTAGGCTCCCTGCTCTCTGTAGGCTCTGCTCTCTGTAGGCTCTGCTCTCTGTAGGCTCCCTGCTCTCTGTAGGCTCCCTGCTCTCTGTAGGCTCCCTGCTCTCTGTAGGCTCCCTGCTCTCTGTAGGCTCTGCTCTCTGTAGGCTCTGCTCTCTGTAGGCTCTGCTCTCTGTAGGCTCTGCTCTCTGTAGGCTCCCTGCTCTCTGTAGGCTCTCTGTAGGCTCCCTGCTCTCTGTAGGCTCCCTGCTCTCTGTAGGCTCCCTGTAGGCTCTCTGCTCTCTGTAGGCCTCCTCTCTGGAGGAGATGATGTCATGACGGTTGTGTCGTCTGCAAGCTTTAAGTGTAATTCTGGTGAAACTTTAACCCAGGGTCTTTTTCGGCTTGAACAGATAAAAGAAGCCCTTTAGCCACTTGTTAGTGTTGATCAGCCAGTATAGAACTTGCCTGGAGCAACGCTAACAGTCCAAATGGCTTACAATGCATTGACAAGGGGCATATGGAGGTAGATTTGTGTCTTTATTATACAATCAAACAGAATAGGTTTGAGAGCAAAACTATCGACACTGCAATCCAAAAATGTTTTATTGCAAGTAAAATCAATGTGATTAAAAATGTATTAATGGGAATCCAAACTTTTGTTTGCGAATCCAAAAATGTTGCTTGCTGTTGAGCTGAATCTCGTGGGCGGGACCTACGCCGAAAGATGTAAGACACGTCTCTATTGGCCAGTCTCAATCGGAGTGACAGCTTGGCAACATCCAGTTAGTACCGAGAGAGGGCGTTTTGATACTTACTTGTATCAAAACGAGTATAACATACTTGTTACTACGACGGAAGACATTCCTGCGCATGGATTTCTATCCTCTCCGCTCCCGAGTCCCGCTGGTCAAATGCTCGGTCAAATGCTGCACTGAAGTCCCGCATCACCAGGAGTGATGTTCCGCCTGCATCAGTATTTATACGTATGTCAATCATAACCTTAATTAGAGCTGTTTCAGTACTATAATTAGGACGGAAACCTGTTAAAAAAAATATCAAAGTAATTATTTAGTGTCAGAAATGTGGTTAGTTAATTTAATACTATTTTTCCATAACTTTGCCAATGAATGGTAAGTTGGATATTGGCCTGAAGTTGTTTAAGATGGAGGCATCCAGATTTTTCTTCTTAAGTAGGGGCTTGACAACAGCTGTTTTCAGTGATTTAAGGAACAAGCCAGTCTGCAACTATGTGTTGATGATTTGAAGCAGATCAGCTGTCAAGGGGATGAACAGATTTTAAAATGTTGGTGGGCACAGTATCTGAAGCACAGGTCGTTTTTTTCCAGTTTCAGTCAATTAAAATTAACGCTGACATGACATTAATTGCTCCTGTCATAATAGGTGGTTCAGAGTTTGCCTTTGGGATAATCTAAGAGTATAGAGAGTACAGAGAAGTCCAGAGTCTAGACGGATCGGGATTCAGTCTCAGCTGCCGAGATCAGAGCCAGTTGAGTCACTCATGGAAAGAAATCTAAACTTCACGGTAGATGATGTGTAGGGTTTAGTGTGTCACCGGTCCGCCACGTGTTCAGTAACAGCCAGGGGTTCTGTTCCGGCTGTAGAACCAGAGGGGGAGCCCCACCCGCCTGGGAACCAGATGAATGTTCAGTCGCCAGCAATAACTCATTCATTTAAGAGCTTTTTTTTTTGCAAGCACAGGGACAATTAAAAATTTGTTGCATGTACGTCACTGCCATACACACGTACTAGATCTCGACACAAACATTCCATACACACATGCCGAACATGCAGCCTTACAAAGGACACACACACACACACACACACACAGACACACAGACACACAGACACATAGACACATAGACACATAGACACATAGACACATAGATAAAATAAATCAACTTCAATATGCAGCTCTCCTATTGGTGCTCGGGGCGGTGTTTGACCGGCGGTGTGTGGCCGGCTTCACGCTGTCAACCAGACCTGGCCGGGACAGGTTTTCAGCTAATGGTGTGTTCCAGATGCCTCGGACACCAGCCTTCCGAGTTGCAAGTGGGGAAATCTCCCAGTTTTCATGCGCATTCCTGGGAGGCACGCCCCCTTTTGTTCCGGCCCCCTCGGAATTCTGAGAGTAGACCGAGCTCAGTGATGACTCTCTCATACAAAAATGGCTGCGCCTGTGAACACATTTATTTTCTTTGTATTTGTACCACGTTGGTCATTTTAATGTTACACACTTACACACTTGATTGCATTGCTATTTATTCGCTCACCAACTCCTGCATTGGACGATCTTGCTGTGCAACTCGGAAGGCTGGTGTCCGAGGCATCTGGAACACACCATTACCAGGACCCATGCATGCCACATATTTCCTTTGGACGTGTTGACATCACGTGAACACCATTAACATGTCATACATCCCAGCACCTCTTGCTTCTTAGAAACATCACACACCTTAGCCACCCACCTTCTACAAACTCTACACACACTATCTAATTCCACATCCCACCTAACTTCCTACCTACTGTAGAATGTTTTTTAGTGTCTCTCAGTCTTAACATTTCTGAGTCTATGAACAGGCCAGTGCCGCTCCGACCACCACCACTCTTCCTCCATTCGTTATGTCAACGAGAACGAACCAACGGTGGTCTGGGGCAGAGCCAGGCCACACCTTATCAAGGGAGAGACTGCTCCTGTTCTTTTGATATTCACGTTTTCTTAAAACTTGCCTCAAACCTTTGTTTAGGGAAAAGAGGGATCAGCCAAGGAGCACGTCAGGAGACGCTCCTCACGATCTACACTATAGATTATTTAACCTAAGTCTGTATCTCGCTGAAGTACATCCTGGAATAAACCATCTATTCCACCCCCTGGAATAAACCATCTATTCCACCCCCTGGAATAAACCATCTATTCCACCCTCTGATCCAACCTGTCAAGCTTCCTTGATTTCCACTTCAGGCATTACTACTACGACAAAAAAATACACAACGCAGAGTCAATACGAACAGTTTAGAAATAAGCTGTATCTAACATTTGGTGCTGTGACACCATCTTGAATAGAGAGAAGCGAGAAGCGCACTTCCATCCTCCCTCCCTACTGTCACACACACTTACACGCTTACAAAGCGCTAACGGATATCTTTGCGCTCGGGACAACTGCTGATGGACAGAGAAAGGCATGATTTTATTAATTTTTTTGGTGTTTTTTGTCCACGTTGTACAATGACCTTTGTGATGTTGATATAGGGGTCAAATGAATCCATGTTGAACTCTGGGACTACAAAATGGCCGTCTTTAATCAGAGTTGCATATTGATATTCTGTGCGAGATCATAAACACAGATATTTCAGTGACAGTATTTTACAGATGAAGGACATGTGCATGGAATAATAGGAGAGAAATCATCAGCTGTATCAAATAAAAGACTGAAAGTTAGAATCACATGAAAACCACAAGGTACATTTTTCTCCTAAACGCTTTTCAATAGTTTCAACTTAAACCATGCAGACATGCTAAATACAATGCGTTATAAAAAATACTTTCACAAGTTACACTTTTAAGATATTCAAAACTTATTTTGATGGCTATATGTTTGGTCATAGCTATTTTCCCTGATTTGGTTAACAACAATAAATGACAACATTTATTGAGCGTCATTTGGCAATTTTCTAATTTACAAACAAGCCCTAATTCCATAAGTTTACCACATGCAGGGTTAAAGAAGATGTCTAGGTCATGAATATTTACGACTTGATTTCCCTATATTTGGTTGTTAGGATGACATTGGTGGTGGTGGTTGGGGTGCAGTTCAGCTGTTGGGGGGCAGGGGGCGCTATTTCTCTTGTTTCAGATTCTACTGTCTTTGCATCATCGTTCTGCTGGAGCGACTCTTCATCACCTTCTGGAAGAGGTCCTCTGAAACCACATTTAAACATAATAGAAACAGTTGAAAACGTTTGGCCTCTAATTTTACATCAAATGTACTTTATTAATCCCAGACAGGAAATGTGGGTGCAGAAATAGAGTGCAGTAAAAATAATTAAAGATATTTTAAAGGGTTTGAAGTTATTAACAAGCAGCAAATAACAGCACAAAATACTTGAAAAAAAAATATATGAGTTTGTAGCATCGAGAGAGTATCTAGATATGTTGTTGTGATGGTGATAGCGTGGTAAAAGCCTATGAGAGTTTATTTTTGTACAAACTAAACGTCAATTCCAAGGTGCATGGATAGGTGTAGTCAGTCATGTACGGCATATCTCTAAATTCTTGTTTCAATATTCACACATGCGCATGCTCTGAATTCTGGCACCTTGCAATCTCATGTGTTTTTAATTCATTGACGTGTCAAACAGATGCAGACTCACCATTCTTGAAGCCCCGGGAGACTGACTGTAAGAGGGGATGAAACGGTCGTTAGATGACCCCCAAAAAGTTCAGTTATGTCGCATGCCACAGCCTCTAAATGTACAATCTAACAATGATAAACTTGATTTCAGCTCAGCTCTATATTGCTTTTTTGAGGAATAAGTACAACTCAATCCAAACGTAATATTTGTAGAGCTTAAAACAAAGTTTACAAAGGGCTTTAACAAACACAATAAACATAATTACCTAGATAGAAAATCCAAAAAGTAATTAGTGGGCCCTAAATGATAATAATGCTAGCCTGGTAGCCTGGTAGCCTGGTCGCCGTGGTAACGTACCGAGGCCTTCCTCACTCTGGACGAAGCCGGTCTGACTCCTGCCGCTGGCCCGTCCGACTGCGCTCTGTCTACCTTAGGGGCTGGTTGTGAAAACAACACAAAAAGGAAGGTTAATAAATGTCCTTTTAACAATGGTGAAGGGATTTAATCTCTCTTGACTGTTGTGTCACTGGGAACTTCCCAGTATAACCAGTTCCAAGACACATAGCCTTTGTACAGCAATAAATACACCACAGTAGAAAGAGCTCTTTAAAAGCCCAATGCCCCCTAGCTATCAACATGTTTGTGATGTCATGTGGTCATGTGACTAACTTGTGGTGTGATGTAATTTGTTAGTGTGGTGATAACTTAAGGATTGTGTCATCATGTGACATGACCTACTGGAAACTCCTGGATGTGAGTGATGTCATTGTGTGATGGTGTGGTGGAATACTCTGTGATGATAGTGATGTCATAGTGTGATGTTGTTGTGACATACTGTGGTGTTAGTGATGTCATAGTGTGATGTTGTTGTGACGTACTGTGGTGTTAGTGATGTCATTGTGTGATGTTGTTGTGACATACTGTGGTGTTAGTGATGTCATCCTATGATGTCATGGCGTGGTACTCACGGAGGGGTCTGATGATGGAGTTGACTGCGTGGACGACGCCGTTGGTGGCCATCAGGTCGGCCTCCACCACGGGCACGCGGTTCACGTACACGGTGTAGTTACGCTGAGAGCAGACTGGAGCTTAATACACACTCAGCAACCAGTGGGATGTAATACACACACTCAAGCTGCACAAAACACTGTGTAGTTATGATGTGATGTGCACACTCGAGCCTCAAGATAAACACTTAAGCTTCACTAAACACTGTGTGGGGTTATGCAGAAAACAAGTTTGATATCCGTGAGGTCTGGAGGGGGGGGGGTCATATCCTCACGGATATGACTCACTCTTAAGTATTTTTTGAAAGCCTTGTATAAAGCATGTCTGCATGATTTAAGTTGAAAACAATTTAAAACATGTCCACCAAATTGGAGGACAAAGGGAGCCTACCATCCCCATCTCCAGCTTCTCTCCCAGCATCGGCTGCAGTCGAGTGTGGGACGTCACTCCCCCACTCACCAGCATGCCCTCCCCCATGTGGTACTTCAGCACCCGGCTCAGCTCCTGGCTGTTTTCTGGAGCAGATAGATAGACAGACAGACAGACAGACAGACAGACAGACAGACAGGCAGACAGACAGGCAGACAGACAGGGAGGGAGGCAGCCAGACAGAAAGGCAGGGCAACAGACAGACAGACAGACAGACAGACAGACAGACGGACACAAAAGCTGTTATAATGTCATACAAAAAACGTAACCTCCCTCATCAGACCTTGGGACAACGTATTTACTCTGTGGTCTGTGCGTCTCTCCTCCAGGCTATATTTCCATAGCCACGGGACACTGCTCTCTAAACAGACTCTGGTCTCGCTTCTCGATGCCTTTATTAGGCTCAGATCCTACGTTCGTTCCTCCGGGTACAACAACAACAGTACTCGCACTCTCCAGCCGCCCAGCTGTTCTGCCCCGGCCGAGGAAGACGAATTGACGTGCATGGAGGACTGTTGCTGTAAACCTTCAGCTGGACCAGAGTCACTGGTGTACCGGCGCCCACGTATAAACAACAAAGACAATATTGTGCAGCTATTCTTGTTCCTTCCCGTCTTTTCTCCAATAGGTAATGCTTAAACCATTCCTAGCCCCAGGCCGTTCCAACCCCACCTCCCCATAGTGCTACCCTCTCCCCTGTGGTCCTCTGGACAAAGCCCATCCACTGTTCCTCACACAGTTGAGGTCCGGTCAGGATAGAGGGAACCCGGTAGCCTTGGAACAACTTGGACAACTTTGGCTCCCTAACTTATTTTGGTCAGAAAGTTCGACCCCAGCTCCTTACGTTGTTGTGCATTAGCTTCACTGCACATCAGTTTGACCCAAGAAACATCTGCCTGTGATATCAATGTTCCAGGGAAGTAGCCAGTAGTTTGCCTGTGGCGTCAATCAGTCTGTTCAAATAGAAGTTCATATATATATATATATATATATATATACTGTGGTGGACTTACGCAGGAGTCTGTTGAGCTCAGGTCTGGGAATAGCGTTGAAAGCGTCGTTGGTTGGAGCAAAGATGGTCAACAGATTCTGTTGGTTCATCAGCTCCGTCATACCGGCAGTCTGGAGGGCCCCTGTCAGCAGACTGGAGATAGATACAGGGAGGAACGTTTCACTGAAGATAGATAGAAAGATGATCCTCAGAGAAATTTTAGTTTTTCAGTCGCATACAAATCCATGTTTTTCAGTTGCATAGAAATTCACATGACAGAACAGTCAGAACAGAATAGGGACCAAAAAGCTGTTAAGAGACAGGTAGTGATGAGCAATAGCCTAATAGTAAAAAATATATATCTTCAAGGTAGTAGTAGTAATGATGCAATTATTAAGAATGTATTAAAGCTAGGGTGGGCGATTTTGGAGAAAACAGCCGTTGAGATTCCGTCGCGTGCTCTCTGGCCCGTCCCTGCCACGCTACCTGCTGTAGCTCCTCCCACCAAACGTCAGTTATGCG
>JAOPJL010000002.1:1280121-1293553 GCA_027123545.1 Trisopterus esmarkii
ACACACACACACACACACACACACACACACACACACACACACACACACACACACACACACACACACACACAGGGTAAAATCTTTTTCAGTGTTTCCTGTGGCACAGCTGGGCAACTGTTGTCTCCCCGACTCAGATGCAGCCTCATTAAAATGTGTGTGTGTGTGTGTGTGTGTGTGTGTGTGTGTGTGTATAAGCCTGTGTGTGTGTGTGTGTGTGTGTGTATAAGCCTGTGTGAGTGTGTGTGTGTGTGTAAGCCTATGTGAGTGTGTGTGAGCGGGTGTGTGCATGTGAGCGTGTGTGTGTGAGATGAGAAATCTGTTTTATAACCAGCACTATAAATCACTCTGTGACATTGAAAACATAAGTCTTAAAAAACGTCAAAACTTTTTCAGATGTAAAATGTTCTTTAACTGCCATTATAATAAATTATGGAGACATATTAAAATACACAACATATTTTTTTGGTTTGTGGGTATAATTTGTTATCAGGAATAGATATATATATATATATATATATATATAGAACGTATTTCGCTGGCGTTGGGCCTATGGATGAACGCACCGCGCCACGCCACCGTGACACGTTCTTTCAATTGACAAATGAGTAATTAGTGACGTCATTCAGATGGGCTCTCTCGCAGAGGAAAGTTGGCAAAAGTGAACCAGGAATAACCTCAGGGGAGTTTGGACATTCCTCGGTAAAATTCCTTCCGTTGGAACCGCAGGGAGAAACAAACATTCAGAATACAGCCGAGTGGCCGGGCGGTCGGCGACTAATTACACCAGATTTGTCAGCTTTGATTTGTGATGAGATCATGGCATACTAAACCAAGGCTTACTAGGCCCATATTATAGGTACAGACAGAGCCGTATCAAATATAGGTGTTATTTATAAACACTTTCAATATTAAATCAATCATACCTTATGCACAGGAGTAATAAGTAGCCTAGAATTGAGTCACATACTACTTAATGAGAAATACATCTGGAGTAAATTGCACTCACGCCGGCTTGCCGCAGATCTTGCGTTGGTACCACTGCTTACAGTTGGTGAAGTACTTCTTATCTGTCCCCTGGATCTTCTGCATGGCACAAACATTGGGTCTAAACAAACAACAACAGAGCGGTGAAATACAAGATTAGACATTGGGGAAACTACACGCAGAAAATCATTATTTATTCTTTACTTGAAGGGGGATTCATTTTACGCAATACTTTTACGCACGGCACTTTTTGTTTTCTTGGGGGGACTTACCCATGTGGTCTGCCTCTAATTCTGCTATGCATTAAAACCGCCTGGTAGGGAGATTTAGCGCCGAGGCATATCGTCGCAATCAGGGTAAGGGCCAAAGCTAACAAAGTAAGATGCTTCATTTCGGCAACTAAAACGGAGCCCTTCTCCTCCACCCTCTACAGTCCAGACACTGAGCAGCGCGCCCACAGCTGGATTTATAACCCGGGCTTCTCTGGTGGGAGGAGCCTCACGCATTACTTCAAGATGGGAAAGACATGAAATATAAAAAAAACACATCACCATGTCTCCATGTATCACAAATAAAGCAACAATCACCGCCAAGAATATATTCCCAGGGCCATTCCATTCATATTGTTGATTTCATTCATATTGATTGGTTGTTATCATCTTTTCACAACAGTTTCATATCGATAGACTTGAGTTATATCTAAAGTCTAACGGCAGACAAGCTGAGTTCTGAACGGTGATTTCACTTTCTTTCGATTCATGTTGGTATCGACGTTTTTGTTTAATTTGTGAACACAAACTCAGCCAGCAGTAGTAAACGGTAAAAAATAAAATAAAATTGGGTTCAACACCGTGTAGACGCCATTGCAGAGACACACTTTTTAAATCAAATTCAGATTTTTTCACCTAGACTTATATTATTTCTCATATACATTTTCTTTGTTTGAAATAGGAAACAAGGTGCAGCTCCACCCCCTTTCAGTTGTTGGTTTCCGTCCCTCAGAAGTTCTGTTATAACATGTATGAACGCTGGATCCAGGATTATAAATGAAAGGATTGTGGTTGAGTTAGGGTTAGGGTTAGGGTTAGGGTTAGTAGAGTTAGTACACGTTCACCAACACAGCTGCAGCTCAAGAAATATGCTGTTTGGCTCCTAAAGCGGTAAGTGATATTTAAAACTTTCAACACAGTCCCCTATTCACAGCAGAGAAGGGAGGGAGTGGGAAACATCTTCACCAACGATGAGAGAATGACCCGGTCCTTTCTAATCTGTGCTCTCTGCACACTGGCCATCTCTCTCTCGTACGCCTGGAACAGTGGTGGTCGTTGCGCTGAAGGCTTATCGCTCAACAGGTGACATCAGAAGTTGCCAAAGGAAAAAAAAAAAAAGATGTCTTCATAGCTGAGAACTACTTAAAAACTCATGGGCCACCAGTTCAGAGAAAACTGAACTGTCTAGGAACCAGATCCCAACCACACAGAGGACAAATCATCTTTTTTGGTACAAAGGTTGTCGGTTTGAAGTCTGAAGCACCTGGAAAACACTTTGGGAAAGTAAATTCAATTACTTTAAGTTTAGTTTTCCAAAGCAGAATGGCTCTTGAGCAGACATCTGTGCAGCTGAACGGATTCCATCTGTCTACAAACAACTGGTTTTACTGGTCAAATAATTAATTGTCAACAGTTGACCTAATCACAGTCAGGGTAAATACAATAGTGAGTAGTCCACAGTAATAACGTGCGCTTGTCCCAGTCACTGTCAGTTATAATTGGCCAAAAGTAAAAACAGACATTGGTTGAAGCCTACTGGACTGTATTAAGCTAAACTGGACAACTTCTGTGAGACCGTCTGTGTTGACATTTATACAGATAATTGAAAATCATTCAAACACAAAATTGTGGATGACCTATACTCCTCACGGCTCAACCCACTCAGCTAGTTGAGAACAAGAAGTATACAAACGTTTGTATTGTAACACCAGTATGTCACCCACGCAGACAGTGACACAACCATTTACACTTTGCTAGTCCAGAGAGAGAGAATACAGCCAAACATACACTGAAGCTGGAGTTTCATGAACTGGAGGAGGGAACAGGAAACAGGGATGGAGAGAAAGTGAGGGAGAGAGAGAGATGGATGGAGAGAAAAGGAGAAAGAGAGGGAGAGATTCCTAATGTTACAACAAAGGGCTGAACTCCCACACATAAAGTTTTAACCTGAGTGGAAACATCTATTAAAACCTTTATGATGGAATCTCCTTATGGACGTCCTCAGGTTTTTTCTTCCTCCTTGTACTTCCTAGCATCGCAGGGACCGTCTCATCTGTTAGCCCACTCAGCAACACACCCCCCCTCAGGGATCCTAAGAACACAGTTCAGGGGAGATTTACAGCCTGTCCCTGGGACTGGACTTGAAACTGAACTAATATCCTCGGATTCGGATGCTTTCAGAGGGGCAGCTCTTATCGTGCTTCTCACAGGTTGAAAAAGGTCTCACACTAAATCGAATGACAGTAGAATGAATGTACCGCAACAATAGTTGCCTAATGTCCCATTTTCTAAGTTGTCTTTTATCCTATAATGTGTTGGAACAGATGCTCAGCAAAAACCTAGTGTGAGGGACATAAGAGTAATAAAAAGTAATAAAGTTCAAAGTGTACAATAGCCAAGACACAATAGGAGGCCGGAAAAAGAAATTAGCGTTTCTAAGACAAAACTCTGTCTCTGACCTCAAGGTCATGCTAATTACTCATCGTGTTTTTAAATGCCCCTGATGGAGACCAATGACTTCACCAGACCCTGGACATTCTTCCCCAGACATCTCCATCTTGTCTCAGCCACAAACCACAAACTGAAAATGAGAAAAAAAAATCAACTATCCTGTGAACATGTTCCAATTTCTATTACTAATCTTGAATGACTCACCAAGATCTGATGTAGAATTGTATTCAGTGACGGTGAGATTAAACCAGTTTGAAGGCCTTATCTGGTGGGCAGAAGGACGCGTTACTGGCTGAATCCCACAGAGGCCTGCCCACCAGAAGGTTGGGTTGCATTTGGTTGCATCTCATCACTATTTCCCCGCAAGAGCAATCAATATAACAGACTCAGTGCTCTTGAGCAAAATGTCAAGCAGACCTCCACTGCTAGAATACAGCGGAGGTCTGCACTGCTCCTATTGGCCAGCAGCCAATGGACTATCGCTGTAGCGGTCATTCCCATTGGCCAGAAGTAAACAGTCTCTATTGTACAGAGAAGATGGCAGGTTAATACCTGCTGCACCAAAGGTACTGCATCTGGACTTAATGGGTGTGTTTGTAGGATTCTTCTCTCTCTTTCTCTCTCCCTGTCTTTGTATGATGAAATGGACATTTCTAAATAATAATCTTATATTGTTTGTCATCATGTGCAACAAACTTCCATTTTCTCCATGGTACGGTACTCATCCAAACTATTTCACATCTAACCATCTTGACATCTGACCTAATTCACCTTTCCCATTCAAATGAAGTTTATTCAGCACCAAACCATAATCCATGGTTTGTGTTAGTCACACATAATGCCATCATAAAAACCACACAGAAAAGCTTAGCCAGCTTCTGGTGAGAAATGTTGCTCACCCCCTGCCCCTTCCCCCCCCCTCTCCTCCCCAGAGGAGGGAGCCGCTTTATAGACGCACTGTAATTAATATTTTGGAAAAGACTTTCAGAGTATGGGGGGTCATTTGGATTCCACAGTGGGAAGGAGCCAGAGAGGCAGCTGGAGAAAATAAGTTCACCATATCTGGAAGGAGGGAGGGAGGGAGTGAGGGAGGGAGAGAGGGAGGGAGGGAAGGAGGGAGGGAGAGAGGGAGGTCCTCAAGGCCCAGGCCTCATGTCCATGAGGCCTGGGCCTTGAGGACATGAGGCCTTCCCATAGCCGGGCCACACGCTCTTTCTGAGCTCAATTCCAAGGGATTTATTGCTTTATTACTTAAAGTTTACATTGCCACAAAACAAGTGCAAAAACATATATCCAGAGAAAAAGTACTATGATATTACAGATAAGTGTAGGCATCGTAACTAGGATTGTCGATCACTCTCTAATTACCTTACTCTCTTTCTTAAGACATTTATTAATGTATATTCTTTCTCTCTATCTTTCTGAAAATCATATCCTCTTTCTCATCTGCCTCTCATTTTCTCTGTTTCCTCTCCATCTGCCTCTCTCTCCTTAGCCCTCCTCACCCTCTCTCTCTCTGTCTCCCTCTCCCTCTCTTCTCTATCCGTCTCGCTCTACCACTCACTCTCTCTGTCAATCCTGAACACTGATGTTGGACAACCGTAAAGTATCAGGTAGGCTACCACATGCTGCTGGTATTGCTGACACCAGCAGTGTGTTTGTCTTTTATATATACTTTATACATACAGTACATACACACATAGCTGTCGTCTTTCCAGATTGCCCAAATACGCTTCACATTCAAAAATGCACAAAATAACATTTCAAACTGTTTGGTTATTAAGGGCCGGAGAAGTGTTTGAAATTTTGAAATATATGTGCATAACCTCCCCTCATCTTTACGAACTAACTGATTTTCTTGTCAGTGAGCTAATATTTTCCATGGAGCGTGAGCCAGGAGTGTGTAGTCCTATGGGTGTCCGCTCTTCAGGGGGCAGACCAATAAATCTAACCCACCAACCCTGGTCCCCTGCCTGGGCATCAGAACGCTCCGTTGACTGGGAGGTATTTTGTGGTCACCCCTTTCCTATATTAGTCCCATTGAAGTGGTGAAGGTTAAGGAGCCTCAGGGCAGAGATGGAGTAGGCATGGAAGACCTTTAATCCATTGAACTACATTGAACACAGATATTTGTCTCGGTTCAGTTTAGAGTTTGTGACTCTAAACTGCAACAATTCACTAAAGGACGTCTGCAGGCTAGCAATTTTTAATGCTAGGTTATACTGTATATATTTTATCATTGCATGAATTTCGTGAATTTCATATTATGATATTATTATTATATGACGTACTCGACTTGAGTTATACTTCTGACTCATGTTCCGTATTTATGTAGATTCTGTGTTTTTCTCCAGGTCATATGTAATTGCTAGGCTCATTTTATGTGACATATGTTAGTCTTATTCAATATCCCTAATTGCTGGTGTAGTGTGAAGGCTGTATGTGACACTGCCACAGACTGATCAAAATACTAACCTTAAAACAAATTGAAATGTGACAGACACATGTACACAAATCATTCAAGGTAACGGATGAATAAATCAACCAATCAGGGGGCAGAGATTGCCATACGACATGAACATTCCTTCTTTAATGTGTATCAAATGTCTCGCTCAATTTGTCTGTTTAGAAGTCAGATTGAATCATGACTCATTTTAATTAAATGTAGCAAAACTACAATTAAACAAAAGCCTCGCTGTAATGACGTGAGAAATCTCTAACTTGACAAGTACCTTATACTACAAGAGATTCATCTCTTTTAGTGTTTTCACCTTCAAGTGTTGAGCCATGCCTAACCGACCAGCATCTTAAACCTGTCCTGGTTTGGGCGTTCTCCTGTGCACTCTACTACATTAGAAGTTTTTCAGACAGTTTACCCTGCCTTGATTGTTTTTGGACTGAATAGCAACACCAACCAACAAGAGAACAGCTGCCAACCCTGTTCCAAACCTTTACTCTAACCTTGACCCCTGCCCTCATCATCACCTTCACCTTCCCCTCATATCTTACTCTGATAATAGCAGGCCTGTCCAGTGGTGAGGCTGCAGCCTGCAGAACATCTGCATCCAACTGCAGCGTCGCTCCCTCCCGTCCAAACACCCTCACCCCGCCGTCATTCTGGCCCGGCCTGGTTTAAGGCGTGGTTTAAGGCGTGGCCATGTTTAAAACACTCAGAGTTTCTGGGAGTTTCGGAGGTTCGGACCTTATGGTGTGTTCCAGATGCCTCGGACACCAGCCTTCCGAGTTGCACTTGTGATGTAATTTCCTGTCTCGTAGCACTTATAGGGTTCCTGTTCCTCTTTGTGGTTGTGTCGTGTCATTGGCTAGTCATTGTTATTGTTAGCTACATTAGCCTCTTTAGCAAACCAGCTGGTAAACGAACAACACAACCTTACATTGTATTGCACGCACAGCAAGACCGTGCAATGCATAAATGGGCCAGAATAAAGACCGGAATAAAGAAGAAATGTAGTGTGTAAGTGTGTAAGAGCATTTAAAATCGCCATTAAAATGACCAACGTGGTACAAGAAAATAAATCTCTTCAAGGGCGAAGCCGTTTTTGATGAGAGTCATCACTGAGCTCGGTCTACTCTCAGAATTCCGAGGAGGCCGACGAAAAGCGGGTGTGCCTCCGAGAAATGCCGCAAGAAAGCTGGGAGATTTCCCCACTTGGAACTCGGAAGGCTGGTGTCCGAGGCATCTGGAACACACCATTAAGCTCGGAGGAAAGTGCTTTGAACACTCTGCTGGGTTGGAGTTTGAGTTTTGTGTGGAAGTAAAGCTACTAGAGTCCTCTGAGTTCACGTCACAACAATGGACGCCCATTTCGCTGTCATTATTGATAGACTAGAGTGAACCTGCAGCAAGCACTTATGTCAGTAAACAGACTCTATTGTACAGAGAACTAGGTCAATAACACAGTATGGGGAAATATATCTAGAGTCCACCACAAAACAACACTTTGTTGCTAAAATGTAATATTACTCTCCTCCTTGAGCCTGAGAAATGTCTTGCCATATTGATATTCCCCCTGTTTTTTTCTAATGTTTTGTGTGCGCGCTGTGAGACTGTAGGCTACTGCTGCCTGTCTTGACACTTGAAAAGGAGATTTTAAATCTCAATCACGTATTTTTCGGGTTAAAAATACAAATTAAAAAACATCTTAAGCTCTCACTTCAGGCAGCCAATGTACACTCCGCAATCTTGCCCTCGCACCCGATCACAATCAATAGCCTCAAGACAAATAGACAGACAGGCAGACTGATAGAGACAGACAGGCAGACTGATAGAGACAGACAGGCAGAGTTAGTCAGTTGATCAATTCTAAACACACACACACACACACACACACACACACACACACACACACTCTTTTGTGATCAAGGTTTTCTGGCAGCTGTCTAGCACTGTTGCCACGGTAATAGCTGTTTTTTATCAACAGTATTCAAAGCTATGTTTCAATCTTATGAACATGAAACATTGTTAACCCTTCTGCTTTTGATATTTCCCCTTTCTCCTCTGCTGTATCCAAGTGTCCTTTGTTATTTTAAGAATATTTGTAATGCTATAGTAATGTAATGCTATAGTAAAGGGAGCTGTTGGCTTGCAGGTTTCTACTCTTCAATCCGCGTGACACATTGTGATTTTCTTGGTCCAGTGTGGGGGATCTGCAGAGAATGCAGGATTGTGTTGACTGTTACTGTGCAGATGAGTTCTCCTGGGAATACATCCTTAACATAAACACTAACATGTGTCAAGGTGTTTAGTGAATTCTTCCTCTTTGAACGAGGATCTCGCAGAGTCAGACATTCCAACAGGCTAGTGGCAGACACCTAGTCAACATGTTGATGTAGGCTGTGAGAGTTCAACAGGCCTCCTACCACAAACAGATGGTAGATCAGTGAGTGAGCTTCTCTGTTGTACACTAACAGCGGTTAGTTAGTCAGTTGTTTGGAACAAACGTGTTTATTTACAATTACATTTATCATTAGAATAGGGGTTAGGGGTAGTGGGGTTAAGGTTAACCCTATTAAATAATGTACCAATTAATAAGTCAACATGATCACTATTTCCTTAGTTAACATGAACACAATTGGTAAACATAAAATGAATTAGTAAACCGTTACTGAACCGTTATTAAAATGTTATTAAATTAAGTCATGTTGACTAATGCTATTGTAAAGTGTAAACAAAATAACATTCTCTCACTCTGAAATACCAAGAACCCATCGCACTAGTGTCTGTATCTTTATACGCAGAAGAGGAAACATACTGGGAACTTAGAAAGCCAGAGAACACAGCTTTCTACTTTAATATAAAAAAATAGTTACCAGACTTTTTACCAGCAATTTAATCAAACTATATATACAATAATAATAAATAAATACAATGTTGTAAATGTGATACATGATAGTATAGTATTTAATCTATAATATTATCTACAGCTCTCACCTGTGTTGCTTTCCTAGCTTCCGTTCAACAGGTCTGGCTTTGGACATGTGCAAAATGTCTAAACTGTGAAAGGTAAATAGTGAGGATGACTTTATGCAGACCAAATGCCAATGTTTAATTCATCCATTCATCCAATCCGGACCAGCCAACGGTCTGATAGCATGTCTGGAGCCAGCAGCCAGCGGCCAGCGGCCAGCGGCCAGCGGCCAGCGGCCAGCGGCCAGCGGCCAGCGGCCAGCGGCCAGCAGCCAGCAGCCAGCAGCCAGCAGCCAGCACATCCCTCACCTCTGCTGCTGCTTCCTCCACAGCTCCCTCTGGAGAAAGTGTTTCCTCGAACGTCCTCAACCTCAACAAGGATGAACGAGAAAGGCAATTGCATTAAGAAGCAATTAACTAGATAACATCCTACTCAGCTCACTAACCCACTGGAAAGGGGAGTTCATTAACCAGAAGAGATCATTGATCTCTAACAGGCCTTCCCCAAACAGGATGCTCTGGTGTCACAGCAGATATTCAGCTGTTGTTGCTATTACTCCAAAAGATAACTCTAAATCGAATAACCATCCTGTCTGCTCACAAAATAACGACATCATGACTCAAAACAACGGAAATAGAGAAACCCTGAGGAGCTGAATGGTTCCACCTGGACGTAACGCCAGGGGCTAACGCCAGGGGCTAACGCCAGGGGGTAACGCCAGGGGCTAACGCCAGGGGCTAACGCCAGGGGCTAACGCCAGGGGCTAACGCCAGGGGGTAACGCCAGGGGGTAACGCCAGGGTA
Source organism: Trisopterus esmarkii (assembly GCA_027123545.1). Classification (NCBI taxonomy): domain Eukaryota; kingdom Metazoa; phylum Chordata; class Actinopteri; order Gadiformes; family Gadidae; genus Trisopterus; species Trisopterus esmarkii. The sequence continues at coordinate 1,290,058 of JAOPJL010000002.1, forward strand.
TACCCCCTGGTCTAACGCCAGGGGCTAACGCCAGGGGCTAACGCCAGGGGCTAACGCCAGGGGCTAACGCTAGGGGCTAACGCCGACTCTCTCTTCCACCGCAAGCGTCTGACGTGCGCCTCCCAAAAGGTTGACCTTGTGTTGAGGCGACGCAGCAGAGAGGGCTGGGATTAGTTCAGTCACTAAAACCCGAAGGTTGACGACTGCGTTGAAGCGTCGGCGTGGTCTTGGCGTTGCATCGTGGACCCGTCATCAGCCCTTAAAGGACTTCACGGGTTTTTCCTGGCTTGACGCCAATGTGTTGAGTCGTGGTCACCTCCTCGCTTGGGAACGCTCGTTAGAGAGAGGGGAGTCTAAACAAGGTCTTAAATGGCCGCCTGATGCCACCAGAGCCAGGCTGACTCATGATGTCCTGCTACCGCTATGACATCACACGACCCGTCATCAGCTGAATTACTTATGGGAAGAACAGACTGTGGGTTGATATATTTCATTTCTGCTTGAGCGTTTGTAGCGGGGAAGGTGGGAGAATGTTTAATAATGGGATAGAGAACACGGCTCAGCTGTCAGACTGCCTTCCTTCCATTAACAACAACGCCCACACAGCAATTCAAACAGTGATTTTTAGGATTTTGAATCACTCCGGTCAAATCTATCCATTTTACGGTCTCACCACGTGTCATCAGGTGGAATTTCTAATTACAAAATATAAAGTTAACTAGAATCTGTGCCTAAACATTTAAGGTTCTGGACCTCATGGTTACCATAAGGGGTGCCTATGTCATAAAGATCCCAGAACAAGTGCAGCTTTGTGCTGGGAGGTCAGGTTACCCAGGCAGATGTGCTGAGAGGTCAAAGGCCTCCCATAGAGAAGGAAGTGGGATTTACCAGTTTAAGTTATCTTACATTGTGCGTCTGGGATCACGTCACATGACACACATACGTGACAAGCACATGTGCACACATGCAACACACATGTGTATGCAGACACCATATACACATACATGACACAATGCACACGCACACGCACATGTGCAGGCCTGCAAGACGAGCACTGCACACTCACTCCCTCAGTCACTCACTTCTTTTCGCAAACGTTTCTATGTCAAGTGTGCACAGTGCCCTCTGCCGGTCAGAGACTAACTGTATATTTAGTTCTAGTCTCGCACCAGCTCATATTTTATGTGATTTGTCGTTATACCTCGTGACGCCTGGTGCGGTGTGGACAGCGCGGTGTGCGCTATCAGACACGCAGACGCAGACCACGAATAACCGTTGTGAGCTGTCATCTGATCTGTTGTCCATCAGTCAGTCTGACTAAATGCAGCGAGCGCGTTCACTCCGCCTTCACCTGGAACCCGGGGAGGTTTCCGTTTACGTGTCGACCCACCTGGTCTGTTCAGCGGCGCTCTTGCTTGTGACGAATGAAACCAGGTGAGGACTCGCAGCCCCGGAGCGCCCACACACCTGCTGACGGAGCAGAGAGACGCACACATCCGGGGAGGTTTAGCGGTGGTTGAGAAACAGTTCATTTTTTATTTTTTGCACTTTCAGTTGACTATTTGGACTACCGGACATATCTGCTTGATTGCGATTGCATTCACCGTGCGTGAAATTGACCGTGATCCCCTCCGGCAAGTAAGTTGCGATTTGTTTTCGTTCGGTTGGCCTCAGTTGGTAAAAAAAAAAAGGAGCAAATGCACGGAAAAAACTGCGGTGATTCGGCGTTATAACAGCCAATAGAAAGGCCTGTTTTATTTTTTATTATTGCAATTTGTATTGTATTCTGCACAAGATGCCTGTCCAAATCCCGGACGACACGGATTTCACTTCTTTCAAAGAACAATGCGAAAACCACGAGGGATGGCTGGCCCGCTACAACAAGGGAGGCGTGACGGTGTGGTGCAGAGCGGAGGAGAGCAGCACGGTGCAGAAACTCAAGGCGAGTAGAGCGCATCTCTCCCGGCGCTGCCGCACTGCCGCTCGCTGCACTGCGGCGCTGCTGGAACACTGAGACCAGTCTGAGGCTCAGCCCGCACTGGTGGACTGGAGTTAGGTACTGGTCTGGGACCCCGGAACCAAGATACAGATATCGAAATGGTCACATAGTTACCATAGAGTAGTCTATCGCTCATACATATTTAATTTTTATGTATGTAGCAATCTATCTATCTTTCTACTGTATCTATGACTCATTTCGTTGTTTGACAGTATTTTCATGGTTTTGTTTCTCCTACAGAAGGTTCAGAACTAAATACATGAAAGTGTAAGCTATTACTTCTCAACTGAGCCCCAAAACGCCATCATATTACTTTGCGGAGGGTACAATGACATCTATACAATCGATAACTTAACATAACATTTTTTACTTTGCCTTCAGGAAGTTTGCTCGTTCGATCCCCGGCTCCTCCTAGCTCAGGTTAGAGAAGTGCAACATTAATGCAGTTCATCCATGTCTGCTCCTGATGAACTGTCACTCTGATGGATGCTCATCCCTTCAAATTCAAACAACTTTATTTTTCCCGTGAGGGAACTTCATTTGTGGTCAGGCACATACAAACAAGACATACAATAAATAGTTAATGATAATGTACGAGAATAAATAAATCATCATCTATAGCAGGGACACTATTTAATAATGGATTAATTGTTTCGTCAGTCAAATGTCAATGAATAATTGGCATGCCTTCATGTGATAGCAAAGCCAGAAGTTGCTTCTTCAATTTGCTAGAAAAAATTATTTATTTCACAATAATCTGTAACAGAACAGACACCGTCTCTTGCATTTTGAACCTTGAGGCAGCAAATGTTATTCTAGGTTCTACTTGGTAAAGAACAACCAGTATTAATTGGTTATCAGAATTGAATCAATTCACTAATTGCTTGCGACTGTTTTAACACTATGGTAGGTCATCTCATCTCTGATGTCATCTTCTTTGCGTTAGGTCATAGATCATCTCTCTGGTGATAGGTCAGGATCATTTGAGACTGGGAAGGACTGAACACTGATCTTGCTGTGAACTTGCCTGACCCTAACTTGTCCAAACTTGAGTTACGTTTTAATGACAAGGTGCTTGTAAGCAAGGAACCTCAAGCAATAGAAAATAAGCAGACGCTTCTTGCAGGTTGACTGCCAATCAATCAATAAGTTTCTCAATATTACAAAAATAAGTTAAATAAAGGAGAATTAAAGTGAATAACACTGCATATTAGGTCACACCTTATGCTTACGCTGCTCTGCAGGCTCCAGGAGTGATCACTAATTCCACTACTGGAAAAGTCAACAACCAAATGTTGGGAACTTACCTCTAGAGTATTCCCCACTGACCATAGCAGCAGTAATGGGCATCCCAAAAACGAATTCTAAACTAACTGGCAGCAAAGATTATTGCAGAGTAGCCTGGGGGGGGGGGGGGGGGGCGGGCGGCGCGCGGGGGGGGGGCGGGGGGGGGGGGGGCGCGGGGGCGGCCGGGGGGCCCCCGCGGCCGCGGGGCAC
>JAOPJL010000002.1:1541770-1553499 GCA_027123545.1 Trisopterus esmarkii
ACACACACACACACACACACACACACACACACACACACACACACACACACACACACACACACACACACACACGCCCCTGAAGGCTGCATGCCACTACCTTTCTACTTAAAATGCTGTGACCTAGTTTCTACAGGAACTACCGGTACTTGAACACACCTACACCTTCAAAGCACCTGTACTATTCAAGACCACTTAGTTGAGATCCACAATGCATTTAAATATAACACTTGTGCAGTACCTGCGTTTTATGTAATTACTCACTGTTCACAAAGAAAGGGAAGACTCACATTTTCTCTCCCTGAATATATTTGACTAAAGTATTTAGAAAAGTATCAGGTCAGAAGATGTTAGCACCATAGCTGAGCACCATGGGAAATGAACAGACGAGACGCTCCACACAAACGCCCAGCTTTAAGATCACCGTGGCAACGCCCCCGAAAAACACGACTCTTAAAACGCATAAAAAAAGAAAAACATGATTTCAAAAAAAGTTACCTGAATATGCAAACACTCGGGCGTCATGCCAACACATAACGTGACTGTTGGATGTAAGTGAGTTAGGGTCTCATCTCAGAGGCTGCAGGTGGGCTTGTGTGTTCAGGTGTGTTCTGAAGGAAAACCCCAATGTTTGACAATGATGCTGTGTGATGTTTCTGTATCAAACGCTTTAATGCATCATGGTCTTCTGCAGTCCTTTGGTAAATATGTTCTGCCTAAGGTCTTAAATTAGAAGGATGAGGATGAGGATGACTGTCAAACCATGGCATGGCTTAGACAAGGAACATTGAGAGATCTTTTGGGTTGGTTGGATTATTCTCCAGCGCTGTTGGGATGGGGGAGGATTTTCCAGTAAATTATTCTGTATGCCGTCCCAAGACCCAAGGATTTGTGGTACTAACTCCTCTGGGACACGCATTGTAGGTTCAAATGCTGCCAAAATGAACGCAACGAGAATAGGGAACAGGACAATAAAGGGTTGTCATGGCAACTATGTGAGTCTACCATGAGATGGGGCGTTTAACTGTTACCAACACATTTCCTGCTAATTTAGAATTAGAAACCTAGGATTCGATTATATGCAAGCCGGGTTCTCAAGATAACCAAATAATAATAATAATAATAAACAATAATGAATGGTTATGGTTATTATTCTCCTGAAAATATTACAATCAAAAACAAAAGGCGTTTTGGTCAAGCTGATCATGACAATAATCACAAAGTATTTGATCGGGTTTTCACACTTTTTTCTTTCATAAAAATAAAACAGTCGATAATGTTCCATAGTCTTCCTGTAATAGATTCTGTTGTGTCTCAGGAGAGTTAATACACCGTTAGCACCTGAAACATATCAAACAACTTATTTCACCTCACAGAAGCACCTCAAACAAAGAACAAACACAGTAAATCCATGGAGTAAGTGGGCTTTTCCACAACACGTTGGTTGCCTTGGTGACCGAGGCAAAACTTTCCATTCCCACTCAAATCAAACATGTAGCTTGTTTTAGAAGCAAAAAGGAATGAAACCTCTACCGAATCAATACATTGGTTGAAACGACAATAACCCCATCTGAATAACCAGGGTGAAGGGTGGAGAGGACCTCATAGGGAATAGGGAGGTGATAACCATATTACGGGATAGGGTGGTGGTGATCACAGTAGTGAATAGGGAGGGGATGACCACATTATGGGATAGGCTGGGGGTCGATGGTGAGCACATTACTGAATAGGGTGGGGATGACCACATTAAGGATAGGGTGATGATGACCCCATTATGGTATTGGGTGGTGATGATCAGAGTAGTGAATAGGGTTAGTTATCACAATTGGGAATAGCTAGGTGGTAACCACATTATGGGATAGGGTGGTAGGTGGTTGTGATCATAGAAGGGAATTGGGGGGGATGACCACATTATGGGATAGGGTGAGGGTCGATGGTGATCATAGAAGGGAATAGGGTGGGGATGACCACATTATGGGATAAGGTCGGGGATGGTGATGCTTCCAGTTATGAATGAGAAAGGGAAGATCGGAGGGTGGTTAAGATCATAGCAAGGAAAAGGGAGGGACTGGCCATAGGATGACACAGGTTAAAATGGCTAGAGAAGTGTCAGAAAAGTGGGGCATTGGTTGAACCAGGGTGGAAATGACTCAAAGCTCAAGATCTGCTTCAATGGCTTTGCTGAGGTCACCGTTAATGTCACAGTTGTGGACTCTTTCAAGGGTATTAGATACACGCATGAGCACCGTCCTTTTTTAATACAATGGTGTATCAAAACTATTTGAAAATGACTCAGTCCCCTGTGGAACATCGGATTTTGTTCATACATTTTGAAGTTATTTGTAAATGACTTGAATCATATTTTTCACATAAACACCTTATATGCTGGTATTCCCAATAAATATTTTTTTCCTTAAATTTGCAATGAAGGAAGTTGGTAGACGGAACCAGTTTCTGTCACGACCAGTATGACCAGTATGTTCTAGAAGAAGCAAGCTAATAATAAGTTTCTAGCAATAGCGTCAGCTATATCTTCTGTGTCCCAGAGATGTTTTTGATTGTTGACAGCAGATGGACGAGCTATTAAGACATGTACATTAACAAAATAATAATTTAAAAGAACTTGATTCCATGCTTCGACTAAGGCCCTGCCATTTGTCCAAGCATTTTCCTGGGAACTGTTTATGACAGTTTTATGCACTTTGCTGTTAAAAATAAAAATGAATGAAAAAGTATTTGAGTTGGGAGGGATGGATGACTGAAAGTGGGGTACTGAAGGTTTGTTTTCTGGTTCTAGCTGAAAACGGGACATAACAGCAATTTACCAAAATAAAAGCATACTTAGGCCCCGAATACACATAGAATGGAGGATTTGATATACAATTTTTGTGCCTTCTTCAGACAAAATAAAGATGTAGATTTATATATTCTGATACGGATAGTGGGTCTTTGTGAACCAATTTTTTTTAAAGCCAGACTACATACATGTAGCCCAACGTATAGATAGCACTTCTGGAATCCCATCTTTTAACAGTCTAAAGTCTCTGTCTCTCTCTCTTGCGCTCTTGTAATGACATTTTATGTACAATATCTATATATAGAACATAATTTACTACACAAAAAGTCAGCCTATTCACAATTTGACAATCTGAAGAACCCAAAAGTAAATAAAAAGCAAATAAAATAAAAAAAACGAAAACAGAGACATGGTTTAACTTAAGAAAAATTACATCTTGTGATATAACTTTATCGATGCTCCGATGTGACTAGTTATTTGGGGGGAAACCTACCTTGTATCAAAAACATCCTCCTTCCCGTCCAACATTTCACCAGGAAGTAGATTGAAAAAAATAGTACAAATAAAAAATAAAAACATGGGTTACTCCCCCCAACCCTCACCGACATCTTGTTTGTTCGTTTGTTTGTGTGTAAACAGAGCACCAATATATTCACGGCTCCATGTATCTCGTCTGTACAAAAGTATAAATATATGCTCTCTCTCCAGCTGCGTTTTTTTTTCCGTTCACATATCTAGGACGTAGCGAACACACAATAAAAAAAAAAAAAAAGTTGATCTTAGTTCCAGAAGCTTCCAGGAGAGCAGTGTGTGCTGGAGGTTGGCGTATTCTGTTAGTTTGTCGTGTCGACTCCTCCTCATTCAGCTCTAGTTCTGCTGGTGTGGATTTTCTCACCACGGTTGGTCTCTCTCGCCCCGCGGGTTTCATCGGCTCAGTACAAAAAGAAAAACGATCCCATCGGCGACACGCGTTACAGACGGGGTGCCAAAACAGTCTTACCCAGACCCCGCTGTTGAACACAAAACAAAACACGGTAAAAAATACAACAGAAATCAAACCAAAGAGCCGGGAGTCCTGGCTACAGCAGGTCCATCTTCGGTCTGTAGTGGAGAAGGAGCGGAGATTTCTGGTGAGATAAATGGAAAAGGACTCTCAGCATGGCTCTGAAATGATTAATCCCATTATACCTCTTGTTTAGGGCATTATTGTCACATGAACAATTGGTTAATAAAGAGGGTCTCTCTCTGACTGTTTTTACTGCTAATAAACCCTGGCATGGTGATGCAGCACCCTGACACAAAGCAGAAGGGTCGACACAAATATAACAATTTTCTGTATTAATTTTAAACAGATTGTATTGCTTCAGCTGATTAAACAATTGCCTGTTAGATGGAAAGTTTGGAAGTTTGCTTGTTTTTATCCCGTCGCACGGAAGTGACGATTCTGTGGACCAATCAACGGACGGCGTGTTTAGCACCACCATTTGGCACCTTTTCAGACCACATGTTAGCCAAACGGAGGGGTACCAAAAAATAGGTACGGCTCAGCGCCACCCAGCCAGCTTATTTTGGGACCCTGCACAACTTTGGATGGTGAAACACCAATAAAAGTGAACCGTGCCACACCGCTGAGTGGAAACGAGGCATTACTTCCCAATCAGAATCGAGTATTCATCTAAGCTTTGCAATTAGTTCCACTAACTTGACATTATTACAAATGTACGAATTAACTGCCTGTTTACAATTCCCAAATCTGTTGTCTAGTTTTTGCTTATTAAGTATATTTGGTATGAATGATATGATGTACTTAATAACATAATAATATACTTAATAATATGAATGATAATGTCATTCATTTGATAATCAAATGGAACTTCAATTGGAGTGGATTTAAAATAGAATTTTAAAAGTGTGATTAATCGCAAGTTAACTCACCAATACTACTTCATCATTAATCGTGATTAAAACTTTTAATCATTGCCCTGCCCTAATTTTTACACACTTTACACCAAAGTTAGCTTAAGTTGTGTGCTTAAGTTGTCTGTTAGCTAAAAGAGAATATATGAAGTTTGACATGACACCTGCCTATAAATGTAAATAAATATAAATACACACACATCTACATACAACGTAGCACAATCTGTTCATAAGACAAGTAAGTTGTTACACATTAGGAATTAAAACACAAGGAATTTGTCTTTTTGGTACACTGCTTCAAAATGATCAACACATACAAGAGTAAATTAGTATTTCGGTACATACGAAGCTCAAAATGCAAACTTCATCTCATGTTTTTAGTTCGGCCCGAAAGAGAAATAGAATAAAATAATTTTAACAGGGAAAAGAAAACTAAGCAAAATGTCGAGGGGCTTTTTGCTCGCTTAAACGCATCGTACAGAACTCAAGTCTATTTCAAGTCTAGAGGCATGTAAATAAACACCAAATATTATAATTTGACATAGTAATGTCATCTATGACATAGTACAAAAATAATACATATTTACTGTGAACATTTTACTGGAACCCCTTTTTTTAAGGCGTTAAACCGATCAGTATTCCCCTCACACTGGAGTGGCTCAAGTGACTCATTATCACTGCGACCGATCAATGAATAAAATATTTGATCGATCAATACCTTAAATCTCCATCTTGTCACAACAACAAATTTCAAAGTGTGGTCCTTGCCCAGGATCTCCTCATTGCATAAAATGTCCAGCTGCGAGGGACACAGAAACATCATTATTTAACCATCAGGTTTGGAGGGTTTAACAATCAACTCCTGAAAAAGGATTCTGGATTCAGTCCCAAAAGTCTACAGTCTTCCTGAAGTCATCAATGAGCAAGATGCCCTTAAGTCCTACCTGCTCCTTAATGATATGTAAGAAGATACACAAATATCCAAAAATGTCTGATAAATGACTTACATAGTAAATTAGTAACTTTATAAAGACATTGATAGTGTTGGGCATTTAGACATTAAAGTTGGATGAGGTTTAAGTAAGAAAAAGCAGAAAGAAAGAAAGAAAGAAAGAAGGGTCTTGAGGTGAGAACGGAGGGTGGAATAGAAAGGGGGAGAGAGGAATAAATAACAGACGTAGATTAAAAGAGAATAAAGGAGACAGTGTTGGTGGTAGTAGTGTCCTGGTGCAGTCTTTCTGGAGCAGGTCCAGACCAGGCCCTGTGGTCCCGGTAACGCAGAGGCAGGTTGTTAGTGGGTGTGTGCGTGCAAACATAACGCATCCAAGTCTCACATCAGTGCACTTTGTATGCAAACAGGATGATAATAAAGTGACAACAGAGATGGGTGTATTGTTTGGTGTATTCTGTCTTAGTTGTGTTATGAAGACACACCCCCCCCCCAAACTCTTCTCAATGATGGCAGATAAAGAGAATAGCAGACATCATGGATCAGCTCCACCCTCCTAGCATGCAACTGACAGAACATCAATCAATACAATGCCTGAACAAAGGCACATACAGAAGCATATATACAGTAGCTTTAAACCCACAACACACAGACACACACAACACAGAGAGCTACACATTCATACAAACACACAGACACACACACAGACAGAGCTAATCAGACAAAAACACACAAACAGGCAGAATGTTAACGTTACTGGGTCGACTGGGTGTATGTGGTGGGGTGTGGTTTATAAGGGTGTGTATCCATGTGTGGCTTGTGTGTGTGATCTGATCTTGAATTTGATGTCTTTATGGGTAAAAGATTCAGTTTTTCTGTTTCATATTTGATTAATTAAGTCGTCCGTAGCAGACACATGTCATTGAGCTGCAGCTGCGTGAGGACCAGACCAGGCTGACGTGGACCAGCAGATGGGCAGGGGGCACAAGGAGGTCCAGGAGCGTGAGGTGAGGCTTGCGGCCACCATGGGTCACTGTACCTCGTTGAAGGAGGTGAGGTTGAGCTTTTTGGCGATGAACTTCTTGAGGTGCAGGACGGTGGCCTGAGCCGAACAGCGGATCCACTTCCTCTTCAGCCCTCGCAGTTTACTGCTGTTACACTCCAGACAGATGCTGACCTGCACACACACACACAAACACACACAACAACACAATGAGCTCTGACTGATGCTTACCTGCACACACACACAGAAACACACACACAACAACACAATGAGCACTGACAGATGCTTACCTGCACACACACACAGAAACACACACAACAACACAATGAGCTCTGACAGATGCTAACTCTCTAGGACATTGATCAAGCTCATGCATGTTGAGTCAGACTTCACTCTGAGTCCATACAGCACAACATCACAACATCACAACAGCACAACATCACAACATCACAACATCACAACAGCACAACATCACGGACCGTATGTGTGTTCCGGGGACAGCAGCACGCCACAGTGTGCGTGTGCGCGTGCGTGTGCGTGTGTGTGTGCGTGTGTGTGTGAGTGTGTCTCCCCCACACCTTCTCCCTCTCCGTCATCCTGCCCACTGCGGTGGTACCAGTATGTATTCTAACCCACTGGTACCAGTATGTATTCTAACCCACTGGTACCAGTATGTATTCTAACCCACTGGTACCAGTATGTATTCTGAACCCGTTGCCGTGGTACCAGTATGTATTCTCACCCGTTGCCGTGGTACCAGTATGTATTCTAACCCGTTGCCATGGTACCAGGATGTATTCTAACCCGTTGCTGAGTGACCTCTGACCCCCACCAGACACTGATGTCGGTCCTTGCATTAGGAAGCGAGCTGATGACAGCTCCTTTAAGGAGCACTTGTTATTCAGAGGGCAGGATGGAAGGCCAGAGCGGGCCAAAGAACTTGCAGGATTATCGACATTTGAATTCAGATATAAAACGCACAATACCCCTATTAAAAATATGAACAGTTGCTAGATAAGCCTTTATCTGCATTATAGATCTGGTCGTTCCAAAGCCATTACCAAAAACTATGACACATCTACATTTTAACAACCGAAAACTAAACTAAACTCTAGCAGACTGACTGAATTGAAGAGGTCAAATGTTATAAAAAAGGTTTGAAGCGTTTAAGTGACTGTGCTGGGGGCGGGGCTTATTAATGGATGGAAGGCTTTGGTCAAGAACAATGCAAATAAAAACAACACAAGTTGGTACTTTCAAAAGAGAATTAACCTAAATGAGAACTGGGAAATTGTTGAAAAAAACAGTAATGGCTTCCCCAAAAGCAGCTAATAGTTTATCAGAAGTTAGGAAGCTCACATTTTGTTGGGGATTGAGCCTGCGAACATACACACCCATCCTTATAAGGCCTGCTATTTGCTGCTACCATGGTTACATGCACGTGATTGAAGAGCCATACCTGTTCATCGCTACGGTGATAGTCGTTGTCCTCCTCTGGTTTCTCCTCCCTAGCCTCCTTATTTGTCGTCTCCTCTGATTTTGCGTCACCTGGTTAAAAAAATAAGAATAAGATGAGGGGGCACACACACACACACACACGCACACACACACGCACACACGCACACGCACACGCACACGCACACGCACACCTATTGGTTCAATTCGGCGAGAAATCCTTTTCAGTTCAGACAGAAAAAGGCGGTCTGCAATCTGCTATTACACCGTGTGACTAATCAATTAAGTACTGGGGGTACAAGGTTTGTCTTATAGCCGTTAGTGGGTGCTCATCACTCTGTGATTTAACAGCCGGTGTCTGTTTTCCAGCAGAAATCACCAGAAATCATACACTACAGGCGTTTCATCGTGCAAGGGTGTCGAAAAATCCTCCTTCTGCAGAGGAACCCTGCTGCAAGACATGAAATATGTCCTTCTATCTCTCTCCATGTCCTTCTATCTCCATGTCCTTCTATCTCTCTCCATGTCCTTCTATCTCTCTCCATGTCCTTCTATCTCTCTCCATGTCCTTCTATCTCCATGTCCTTCTATCTCCATGTCCTTCTATCTCTCTCCTTGGTGATTTCTTTCTCCCTTACTTCTCGCCTCTCTATTCATCAGAGGGGGAAGAGGGTAGATGAGGAGGTTGGACAGATGGAGAGAAAGAAAAAAAGAAAGAAAGAGAGAGAGGGAGGGAGATGGGTGGGAGTGAGCTAGTACGAGACAGATATTCACAGACGAACATTAAAGAACATAAAAGAGGAGCAGGCATGTATTCCTCTCATGCCACTGATCAAAACCACCAAGGACAGGAGTGATGTCTCTAAAAGAACCAAAACACGCTCATTTGGCCAAACAGAGTGTTGGACACAGATCTCACCTGGTTCTGATATGATAAACAGAGCTTAGAGCTTTGCAATCTACAGGTTTCAAGGTTTCAACATCAAACCCAAAAACTACTCTGTGTAGGGATAGTCACCACACTCACACACTCACACACACACACTCACTCACACACTCACACACTCACACACTCCACCTTCCTTGCAGTTCAAATCCACAAGTCTCTTTAAAGCCTATATTAATTTTATTGTGTTCTATTAGTGTTTAATTTCTTTGATGACTCAAAGAGAAGGTTCAATTAATTTTTGGCAAACCATTTGGGTTTCTTGATGATGCAAATGTTTTTTTCATACAATGCATTTAGGAAACAATTACTCCAATGCATTGTAATTATTTGGTTTGCCCCTTGGGACGCTTGTGTGAGGAAAAACTAATCCCCCATAGGAGAAACTCAAATTAAACTGCTACTGGTTTACAATCCTGGCCAGACATGATTTAGTCAGGGTTTGTTTTTGCAGCACCGAGCTACGATGAGCTATTTATACCCGATCATCCAGTGGCTCTTGATTCTTAGATACGCAACATTAGTCCCACTCTCGAGACAATAGGAACCACTTATTGTTTCTGAAGTCTAGCACTAAGGGCAATTATTACAGGCATGAAACAAACAAAACAGCTTACAGTAGCAGTTGCCGTTTTCTGATTGGCTCCCATCATCACCTGATGAAAGTGTCCTTTCGGGTGACCTCAACAATCCCAACAGAACCTCCACAATCGGCAATGCAGTGCGCCCATCCTGCGCCTTGTACCTATCATCTTACTTTTGTGGTTCGGGACTATTTTAAAAGGTCAGGGCCAGAATAACAGGTAATACAAAAAAAAGCAACTGAAAGGAAAAATGGTTACGAATCAAACTGATGAACAGGCCCTACAGACACAGACCAACAAGTCTGTCCCTGATTGAGAGGGGATTGAGGAGAGGGGGGTTGAGGGGGGTTAAGGCCTGTTACTACGGCCATGATTGTCCCCAGAGAGTGGCCGGCTGATGGCTGACCTGGAGTGGACAGAATGGGCTTCAGTTCTCCTCAAAACAACCTTGAGGGCTCCAGGGGTTCCAGGAACAGACCCAGGAGCTACAGCACATGAAATGGATCATTGCTCTTCAAGGTGAGAATCAAAACGCTCTATTCCACACTCTGATCCCCGCTCAGTTTTCTGTGCTCAATGGTTTGCCAATGAGCTACAGTTAAGAAAGCACCGTCCAGTTGGCAGGACAGAGACGTACAGAACAGCCAGTTCTCCTTCTCCCTCCCTCTGCTGTGTGTGTGTGTCACTCGCTCCCTCATCCTCGGTGTATGCTGGCTTCATTCTCCCTTACGGTCTGTTCATCTCCCTCCCTTCTCTTCACTTTTTCAGATGTTTGCTGGTAACAGGAGGTTCTGGGGTGAGCCATGAGAGAGGGCGAACCAGAGAGACTGTATTACTGTCCCACTGTGTGCATGCCTTGGCTGTGTGTTCAACAATCTGTATGTTTACATGCAGAGCTTAATCCGATTAAAGCCATAGTTCCACTATGCTCCGCAATTGGACAACTGCAATTGTACGGTTATACATGACGGTGATTAAATCTATTCATTGGCCGGAGCGTGTCATTCCCTGGTAGGATAGGTGGCGCTGTACCCATTTCAACTAGTGGTAGTAGAGCCACCGGTTGACCTCTTTACGTCACCAACAACACACTCAGCCATTCCAGAAAGATGTTTTCAGTAGACAGCTGTGAGTTCACTTCGGCTCCATTGTTGTAATCGGTCGTACGCGAACTCCTCCGGCTGCTCTGCCGGCGGAGGAGTCTGCATACGACGAGAGGCTGGAACAATAGAAACTGGGATTTATATCGACCCGAAGTGAACTGACAGCTGTCTACTGAAAACATTGCTTTCTCCTCCATGTCGCGTTTCAATCTGGACTTCCACAATTATATATAATGTATGTAATGTATATAAAATGTATATATATATTATATATAATTTATATACATTATATATTATGTATATACATTATAAGTGTGAAACCTTCTCCCACCGTCAGACGTGGCTCTGAGTTGCGATTTTGGTTCCGATACGCATATCATTACAGCCCTAATATATATTGTATATTTTTAATATTCTTCAGGTCTTTCTCTCTCGGACGTCCTTGTTCACTGTGACCCGGAACCACAACCACAACCAGACCGGCCACTGGTGTCTTGGGATTTGGCCAAGTCTTGCGTTGAAACCCTACTGATCGGGCGGTGAATTGCATTGCTTATCCAACCTTATCCATCCAATCTGGACAGAGAACTTTGAAGGCTTGAGATCACGGAGTTGGAGTAGTATACTCTACTCACGCAGATAACTTATTGTAGCAGATGTAGTATGACGCTACTGCACAGAGCTAGCTGGCGGAGCTCGCGGTGTACTGTGATATGCTGCTAGTGAGTTGGACCGTACCATTCCGTTGGTCTAGGGGGGTTTTCATGCTGCACAGTTCTCCTTTGATGTCCCCAGGAACCTCCATCCCCAACTTCTGATAGAAGTCTCTCTGCTTCTTCATCTCCGCTACACAAACAGAGACAGAGAAGATCCCTTTGAACTATAGTCAGAGGGCTCTTTGCACAGTGGAGTGTGTGTGTGTGTGTGTGTGTGTGTGTGTGTGTGTGTGTGTGTGTGTGTGTGTGTGTGTGTGTGTGT
>JAOPJL010000002.1:1561819-1583718 GCA_027123545.1 Trisopterus esmarkii
ACGACTGGAGGAGCTGCTGTGTCGCCCCCAGAAGAACAGAAGCATTATTTATGACAGGCAGGCGGCCAGACGACCACGGGAGCCGTTCCTCCGGTACCGTGGAGCCTCGTGGATCACGACCCGTAACAAAGCCGCTTATAATGCACTTTTTTCCTGAAAAGAATCCCTGTGTGCGACTGAAGGGCCCGGCGCCGCCGCTCCGGCTCATAACCCAGCACGTATATCAAGCTCCACCAGCCAGCGGAAAACACGCCAAATGAAGAGGAACAATGCCCAACACGGCCCTAAATCACCGATAGAGGAAATATAGCGGCACGTACAAATACCGTGGTAAGTTCAAGCAACTAACCTGTTTGGGTACAGTACAGCCCGCTGGATATTGGGTCGAATCCGAGTTAAATCCACTATCAGTAAAACAAAGAGGCGAAAATGTACGGCCAGTCCCGAAAGAGGCCGAAACAGCACTCATGGAGTGGTACGGCGCATGCGCGGTGGAGGCGGAGGGGGAGGTGTGTGAATGAGTGCATCAACTCAACATGACTGTGTGTGTGGACTCTCATTCATTCATTCATCTCAGAGACTGTTCCACACTGCGAGTTAAAAATGTGTTTGATGGGTATATTGTTTAAAAAAAAAAAAGATTCAACCAAACAGCCCCAGATGTTCTCATCAGACCAGAATGTGGCCTACAGTGTCTGGGATATGATCTATAATTAGGTCAATACACTTTATACTGACGAGCTATATGGAAAATAATATAGAAAAATAAAGTATCGCTTAAAGGGTATTAGTATTAGCTTGAAACGCACTAGTCATTTTTTTAAGTTACAGTTGTTAAAGGCTAAAATCATCAACAGTTGAACCAAACTTAAAGGGGAAGGGGTTAATATCACAGACCCACGCCTCTCTGGGAAGCCGTCCTACCGGCTACATAGCTTCACATACCGTCCAAGGGTCCGAATGTACAGGCACGTCTTAGTGATAGCGCCGACCGCACTATTCGGGTTACGGATTGGTTAGTAATTCAGAGAGATACGCCCACTGTAATGTTTGGATCCCTGATTGGTTAGCAGCGGATAAATGCTCCGCCCACTGTACGTTCGGAACCTTGGATTGGAATCGCTCAGACGTTGTCATCGAACGAGTTCTTCCAGTCTTCTGTCCTGAAGGCGGACTCCAAACAAACCCCAGGAGTGCTTTGAAAAAACGAAAACACGGTAGCATGCCTCGGCTCGGCACTTTAAAGTTTTCTTTGTCCTACGGTCTGTTTTCATCGACCTGACGATCGACTGCTTCGCTTTTGTTGTTCCTCTATAAAGTGCGGAATCATGGAATATGAAGGAGATGTTCTGAACGACCCGAACGACAACGTCTCTGGTGGCACTAAGCCTACAAGAGAGCTGATGTTCAGAGTGTACAAGAGACGATGGTTCGTTCTGTTGGTGTTGTGTCTTCTCAACAGTTCCAACGCTGCAGTAAGTAAGCTTTGCACAAATATGGCAATAAATCAGAATAAGGAAGGATCTGTCATGCTTGACAACAACTTGGACAAATCGAGCATACACTAACATAGGCAACGTCAGCATATTTTTCGTATGTAGGCCTATATTATATTATACAATAGATGATCATTCTTTATTTGTCTACGACTTGAAATCCGGGATTATAAACTATCCTTGTATAAAGTCGGCCTACGCTGCTTTAACTCAATACAAAACAATATCATGCAATACTATTCTACACGATACAATACAAGAGGCCTATTGACGATAAACTTGCATATAGCCTACTGTACTAGACTGCCATAAAGAAACATTTAGATTTAGTCAATTATTTGACGAGATGTCAGTAATTGGTTTGCAGTCAGTTTATGCTTTTATGTTAACTACAAAGTGCAGGTATAAGTAGGCTACAGGTTTCTGCTCTCTGGTTCTGACAGGTGAACAGCTTGTAGGCTTGTTGGTTAACACCAGAGAATGTAACACCAGAGAATATAACACCAATATAACACCAGATGATGTAACACCAGAGGATGTAACACCAGAGACTATAACACCAATATAACACCAGAGGATGTAACACCAGAGGATGTAACACCAGAGGATGTAACACCAGAGGATGTAACACCAATATAACACCAGAGGATGTAACACCAGAGGATGTAACACCAGAGAATGTAATGCAAGAGGATGTAACACCAGAGGACGTCTAATAGAAGAGGACCGGCACTCTGGTGACTTTCGGTTTCTGAACGGACCTCTCTGTCCATGTGAGGGCGCTCTCCACTGAGTGCAGAATGAATGGGAGTCGAAGGGTTTCACCCTCAAATTCCACTTTTCTCAGGGTGTCATTTTTTGTCAAGTAATTTGAGAGTCACATTGAAAAGGGGACGGGCTAAAAGAATACACTCAGCTGAATATTGCATTTTTTAAGTTCACTTAACTGTTCCAAAATCTGTTCAAAAAGATGATGACGTCACTGTCAGGGGTCCTGCTTTAGGGCAAGTTCTGAGTTACTTTGGCACTTGCGCATATATATAATATATATGCATATAATATATAACAATTGACTTCGACAGAAAGTCTTCCTAAAGATAATGTTTCTGATTCTGCTTCAGCTTCAGATGCCATCAAGACGTCTCTGGTCATAACCAGTCTGTCCCTGACCAATCAGCATTCATTAGCAGAATGCTAGCGTGTAGGGCTAACTACGGCCCCAACTGTAAGACATCGAAAGGACATAAGCACTCATTCATTCGACTTTTGAACTATAATCTGTATTGAACTTGCAGAATCTACAATACAATCTGCAATATTTCAACGACAAGCAGGTGAAAGAGACACATTTAGCCGTCTAGCCATAGACCCCCATTCAATCTGCACTCACTCCACCCCCAGTGGAATTCTAATGGAACTGCAACCAAGTAGATACAATACAAGATACAATGGAGCTCAATAGAGAGGGCCAAGGCTCTCCGTAGACGGGCTCTGGTGTACTTAAAGGTGTAGTACTTATTTAGTATTTTTTTTACCAGTTAAAGGACAATTCTGGTATTTTGAACATTGAGGCCCCTTTCTGGGATGTCTAGGATGAAATAGAGTGGTTGACACCGAAATGTTGACTATTGGTTCCAGGGGCATAGGAAGGAGTTTAACATTGGGGGGGACACAAATCGGAAACCTGACAGATCAGTTAATGGTTTGAACAATATGTCATAAATTAACTACACTGTAGAACATTCACGAATATATTTTATTCTAATAAAAAGATACATTTGTAAAGGTGAAGGAAACCCATTTTGAATGGCAGTAATGAACTGATAAATATCAAACCAATTCTTTAATTGCAGGCCTAATCATTCCGTTTTGTAGAGTAACTTGAAATGCAAATCTTCTGAAAGTAGAGCGAGTACGGTGAGGCCGACTGCGACTCGACAACAAAAATGGCTGCCCCATTAAAGAGATTTATTTTCTTTGTATTTGTATCACGTTGGTCATTTTAATGTAGATCTTAAATGCTCTTACACACTTGATTACATTGCTACTTTATTCTGGTCACCAATTTTTACAGTCTTGCTGTGCGTGCAATACAATATCAAGTTGTGTTGTTTGTTTCTCGAACTGGTTAGCTAAAGAGGCTAATGTAACTAACAATAACAATGACTAGCCAATGAGAAACGGGAACGCTATACTGTGCTATAAGTGCTGCAAGCCAGGAATTGTTGTCACGTTCTCGCTAGAGCAGGTCGGACGTACCAGCATACCATACAAATGGATAGCACCATACAACCAAAAGGGGACGTGCCGCCCTGAAATGCCGCAAGAAAGCTGGCACCTTGTGACTCGTACGGGTGGGCGTACCATACTAATGGATAGCAACATAACGTTACTCGTTTTTAATACATGTGAATGCAGACTCCAATTACGTATTCATTCAACATTATGTATCCCTAGCTTTTAAATGACCAAAATTACTAAAATGCACTGCTAGTGCTCTAACATATATTTGTACTACTGTAAATTTTTAATCATGTATAGTATATCGAGATATTTTTCAACATGTAGAGCTCATTTCCTCTACAGCTCTTACAACAACTCTCTAACTTTCCATTAATCTAAGGTAAATAATGGTTGGTGCAGTAAGCAATTGGGGTCTGACCACAGTCATCCACGGCTTGACTTTGCAGGTGCAATAAACATTTCCTGGTAACAGCGCGCTCCACCAATCAGAGACGTCATGTCACACTTTAGGTGTTGTTGCCTCATTTAACTTGTGGCTTCTACAGGAGCAAATACCATCGATTCACAATATAACGGCGTGTGGTACATAATTTGGATGGTAACGACGTTATGGCTTTTAATCAAAATCTCTATGATGAAAATAAAGGGGATTTTTACTTCCGGAACCACACAGTTTCGCTCTATAGGCTGTGGTGTGTGCTTTAACATCGAGTGTGTTAAAACCAAGTACATCAAACTAGGACATTTTGTTGCATTATACATTGATTCAAAGTGATGCATCTATGTAGAATACAATAATATGATACTCTTTAAAGCCATCTCTAAAACTTGGACCATCTTTCTCATTATGTCAAACATTTAATAGTCTTTGATGGTAAATAGTCTTATATTGCATTGTATTACATCAAATATGACTACTTCATATGCAGAAGAAAATTTTAACTTTAACAAACCACAAAGAAGTGTAAATGTTTAACAAGATGAAGGATTTACAGTAAGAAAGGTCCCCCCCTTGTATATTTCTGATGGAGCAGAGGTCAAACCTAGTCTGGGAATGGACAGTGGTCGCTGCAACTTTGATGGCTTCACAAAAGAGGGAGATTTATTCCTGTGCACATTCAAATCTTTCTTATGGCCTCGAAATGTCAGCACTATCATTGGGGGGTACCGTTGTGGTTTGGTGGCCCGCTGCTGCTCAACTGATTGACTGACTTTACCAGTTTTTCTCAAGAGGAGGTATTGGTCATATAGCAAGTAGGGCTGAATGATTAATCAAATTCAAAACGACATCGCGATGTAATAGAACGCGATATGCATAACACAAAGGCTGCGATAAAAATAAAAAATAAGTATATATCTAGTTTGTCCTTTTTTTTTTACTGTTGCTGTTACTTAGTAGAGATCAGTAAGATTATATATTAATTTTCTTTTTACAATTCAATAGTTAAATTAAGATGTTGTAATGTCAATTCATCTATCAATTCATCTCAACATCGGCCTGGCCTAAAAGAAAGAGCAGTTTAGTTTAGTTCAGTTTATTTATCCTTAACCATACTAAACATACACATTGTGCAGTTCAACCGCACATAACCAGATTTTGAATCTGTTCAGAGTGACACTATTCTATTTATTAGTTTGGGATCAAAATTAAAAATGTACTTTAAATATTGTGTTAATGTAGAATTGAATCCCTAAACCAGGCCCTTCAAACTGGGATGTCTAACCCTTCCTTCTGAAGATGTGTTGAGATCAATGTACCTTCCAAAGGCATGCTACATTGTAGATGGTTACCTCATGATATCATGATATCATCGTGTTCTTTCACACGCTCCTCTCGTTCCATGTCGCTGTTTCTCCAGTGGTGTGGATGTATATATTGTGGGGTATGAAGCTATTGTAGTGGAGCTCAGTATGCTGTTCAAGCCAGAGTCATGTGACACCAGCAGGCCTTTCAGTGTCAGTGTCTAAAAATGGCCACTGGCTTTCTGTTTCCTGCTTGGAGGTGTGTGTGTCTTATTGTACAGCCATTCTTTGTATGTCACCATCAGTACGGTAGGTCCCGCTAGCCTTTACAACAGTGCTCTCAAATGTTTCTCTCTGGATAAAGGCTTTAAAACTGTTGAGTATTTCAACAAATTCCGCCACATCACATGCATGCAGACTCACGCACTGAAGGGCTGATTATGTTCTCACAACACAACGACCACGCAGACACTTCCACGCAGTCCTGAACCTCTATGGTTCTGCCTGGGGTTTTAGTGAGCGGACCAATCACAGCCCTTGCTGCTGCGTCGCCTCAAGGGAAGGTTACATTTTTTTGGGAGGCCCACGTCAGGCGCTTGCGGCGGACGCAAGGAGGGTCCGCAAGAGCGTGAGGGGTCGGTAACCCCCTGGTGTGGTGTGAACGTCGGACCATAATCAGCCCTTTATGCGTAGAACATCAACCACTGGGTTTGACTCACTAAAACACTCCCCTCTGCTCTACCAGCTATGGCTGTCCTTCGCCCCGGTTGCGGACCAGTCAGCCCAGTACCTGCATGCCACTCTGGACCAGATCAACTGGCTGTCCCTGGTCTACATGGTGGTGGCCATCCCCCTCAGCTTTGGGACCACCTGGATGATAGACAGTCTGGGCTTGCGCATCACGGTAACACAAAGTGAATTTTAGATGCATGTGTTGCTGAACTGAGGGCACCTCGCCTCAACGCCACAACATCTTATTAAAGAGCTTGTAGTTAGGGCCTCTTGCTCAAGGTGTGTATTAAATCAGTGGTGGAGTCCTTACAAACCAGTTCTTGATCCACCGGGGTGAGTTATTTTTAACCTGTGGAGTCCTTACAAGCTAGTTGTATAAGTCCTGACAAACCTATGGCGTTGGTCTTTATAATCCTGTGTTGTTGGCTTCATGAACCCATTGTGTGAGTGCTTGTAACCCCTGTGATTTTACTACTGTTTATGCAGCTGATCCTTGGCTCATGGCTGAACATGTTGGGGGCGCTGTTGAGAATATTCGGCACCTATGAGAGCCTGGGTCTGAGGTACCCGTACCCCCTGGTGATGTCAGGACAGACGCTCTGTGCTGTGGCTCAGCCACTGGTCATCTTCGCACCTACCAAGATGGCCGCCCTTTGGTTCTCAGAGAATCAACGTGCGACTGCCAACATGATCGCCTCCATGTGTAAATTATTATGTCTTTTATTCTTTCTTAAGAATAGTGTGAGTGATAATAAATGGACCCATACCACATTGCAGGTCAATATTGGTCAATAGCAAAAACAATTCCATCCCTTTTAGAGAACAGTATTTAGTGTACTAAATCGAAAGGGAATCTCAAGTGTACTATCTGGTTTGGCCTACCATGCCACTATATAACAAATTAACTTACGTGTTCACATGTATTTGTTTATAGGAGTGATTATGGTTCTACGTAGACGCAATGCAAGGACCCCACAAACGCTTGGACGCAGTCATGAACCTGTTTTGGTTCTGCGTCCTGTTTTAGTTAGCGGACCAATCACAGCCCTTGCTGCTGCGTCGGCTAGACGCAAGGTTACAATTTTTGGAAGGCGCACTTCAGGCCCTTGCGGTGGATGCAAGGAGTGTCCGCAAGGACGTAATTGGTCCGTAAAACCCCTTGCGTTGCGTTGATGTGGAACCATAACCAGCCCTTAAGTCAGTAGAATTGAGCCACTCAAATGTCCATTAAAAGGCCTTCTACTTTCTATCTGTTGTCCTTGTGGCACAACAAAAAAGGAAGTGAAGTCTGAACATGCAGCAGACTAGCAGATATTTTGAGACACAGTCACCATTTCAGCCAATCTTGTCCACCCTGGTTCTTTTCTCAGCCAATCCTGTCGGGCTGCTGTTTGCTAACATTCTATCACCGTTGATCGTCACTACGAACGACAGAATCCCTCTTCTGGTGAGTTCTCCCAGGTTACAGTATTGGTACCAAGATATGTACCAATACACTCTCTACCAATATGTTGTACACTCATGTACAAATTCTAGGGTATAAGAATATTGTGAACAATACTTCTTCATGACAATAAAGTTGGAGACATTTAACTTTTAACTAGTAAACCTAATATTTTTCAACTCTTACTTAAGCACCAACAAACCCTAAAGCAATACACTCCTGATGTTTAAGAATTTACTCTACCAAGGATTAAAACATTATTGGACATAGTAGCAATGCATGATGGTTAACAGTGCAAGGATGGCCATCGTTCACCATTGTACATTCATTATTTTTCCTCCACTAGATGCTGGTGTATGCTATCCCAGCATGCCTGGTCTGTTTCCTAGCAACAGTGGGTTTAAGGAGTAGTGGACCCCCGACCCCGCCGTCTGCCAGCGCAGAGTCCACCTCTGAGCCCTTCATCCAGGGCCTCAAACTGGTAAACACGCCTCAGAACCCTTCACCCATAGCCCCAAACTGGTAAACACGCCTCAGAACCTTCACCCATAGCCCAAAACTGGTAAACACGCCTCAGAACCTTCACCCATAGCCCCAAACTGGTAAACACGCCTCAGAACCTTCACCCATAGCCCCAAACTGGTAAACACGCCTCAGAACCCTTCAGACAGGACCTCCAACTGGTAAACACGCCTCAGAACCTCAGGGCGCACTCACACTAGGCCATCTGTACTGTGCCCAAAGTCTAGATGGTCTGGCTCGTGTAGTACAGTAAAATTCCGTGGCCTCGTACTCTTCAGAGAGGTGTGCTCAGGCCAAGGTACAGATGCTAATGAGCGGCAAAGTGTGTGTGTGTGTGTGTGTGGGGGGGGGGGGGGTACGGTACAGGCCAACATTTTACCTAGTGTGAGTGTGCCCTCAAACTGGTAAACAGACCTCAGAACCCTTCAGACAGAGCCTCAAACAACTAAGTGGAGAGATAGACGGATAGAGAGACAGACTTGAATGGAGAGGGATGCATAGAGAGAGAGAGGGAGAGAGGTAAAGAGACGAGCAGGGCCTCAAACTTGTAAAGAGAGAGACACAGAGAGGTACTGCAAAAGAGAAATGGAGGGACAAATGAAATATAAAGACCTTAACTGAGGCAGGCAGGCAAGGCAAGCAATTCTAGGTTATATACAACCTATGAACAGACTACGGACAAATACATTGACAGACAAGCAGAAAGAAGGCAGACAGGAATATTGCATTACGTCTACTTAAAGTCTTTATTGTAGCTCTTCAACGGACCCTACTACCAGGGAACTGACCCTACCTGTCCTTGAAGCAACTTGAAGTTGCTGTGGTTCTCTGATCGCTGTCTGCTCTGTTGTCTTCCAGCTGCTGAGAAACAGGGCCTACCTGGTGCTGCTGCTGTGTTTCGGCTGTGGTATAGCCGTCTTCACCTGCTTCTCCTCCCTGCTGGAGCAGATCCTGTGTGTGCGGGGTTACAGCAACGTGAGAACGCTTCAATCCCCATTAAGATGTGTCAACAGAAGCATGTAAAAGACCTTTTAACAGGCGAGGACGGAATACGATTTCTTTATTATTATTATTTTATAAGGGGTCCTAAGTAGTATTATTAGGGGTCCTACGATAAACGTAGAATCCCTTTTGTATTCTTTAGTGTTATTATTATTTTTAACCTGACTTTGGATCCAAAAGTTGGCAGGCTTGTAGAACTCGTAAAGTTAGCAGAGTGGTGAAGAGGGACTGAGATGAGAACCAACCAATCGTATGCCGTTGTCTGTTAAGTCTAGGACGTTCTTGTCAAATTTTAGCCAATGAGAGACAGGAATGCATAGCAAGTTGTAAAGGTTGCAGCTGCCTATCGTTCATCAGTCACTCGTTCTTGGCTCGAAGGCTGTAGACCAGAGTGATTATGGCTCTGCTCAAGGAAAATATACACATTAGCCAATGTTGTGTTGTCTAAAAGTACACATAATCATGAAGTTACAGCTATTTTTTTGCCTTGCCGTTGTTGTGTTTACCGGCTGCACGATCGTTAAAGAACAAGGAGCTGAGAACCGTATGTTCCGTGATTCACCGCTTAAGACATTGTACCAGAAACGCGACTGAATGATTCTGAACGATTCTTCTTGGCAAACTGATCGATACAAACTGAAAAGAATAATGAAATCCATCACTAATTTCCACTAGGAAGGTTTTATATGCATGAAACTTGTACATGCACATTTGTCATGATGAACAACTTTCAAATCGCAACCCATACGGTCAGAACATTTGGACTTAATGCAATGGCTATAACTTGACCCACACATAAACTGCTTTGGTGCCGAAAGTGGTAAAAGCTGAACATGTCATAAACGTTTATGACTTCTGTCATTAAGTGTCATTTGGTTTTTGTTATGACAAGTTTACATTGTTAGGGTTGTCTTGATCATGACAAGTTGCCATTAATCAAAGAGAGATTACCAGAAGTTGTCTTGGTCATGACAAGTTGACATTAAATTAGTTGAATGGATGAAATGTTGACATAATGATTATTATAATTTGATGAGCATGGTTACAGACCAATTCTAGCACCCGGTCAGATAGATATTCACAAAACTGGTTGTCATGACACCAATGTCACCAGTGTCATGAATACATTTTCAGACCTCAAGTAAAGTGGTACCATTTTGATTTGGCATGCAGATATCAGTTTGCCTCCTCAGTTAGGTTAGCGCAGACCGCTAATATATGGAATATATATTTAACAAAATAATATGAAAATAAATAAAATAAGATACTTAATGCCATTTGCTGCATTCCCACAATCATAAATATGACCAGCATTGATATTACATATGAAACAGATTAAACGTTCATACCTGCATGAGCCAAAGTGTCACTGAGCATCTAGCACACAGGTTAGCATTCCTGTCCTAGCAAACAAACACACGAGGAAACCCTGTAGCACTTGGACGCACGTGTATTAGGGAGTGCATAGACTAGTCGGTGAATGGACGGGTGGATGTTACTACCACTAGTCGACGCTGCCAGGAGACGTCGACTAGTCTTTGGCGCGTCAGTTCACGATCTACCAATATGGCGGTTGCAGAAAAGACTGCAGTTGGTGAGTTTTTACCGCAGCAAACACAGACTTAAACTTCAAGCTCGTTACACTAACGGCGCGTTCACACCAAAAGCGGCGGGCAGCGCGACTCCATACAAAGTCAACGAATAGACTGGAATGCGTCTATACGTTGACTTCAGCTCATCAGCTGTGGCCCTACTTTTGACATACTTGCAGAACAGAATATCTTCGCTCAGTGCCAAATAATTAACACAGCGGACATATGCAATGAATAAACAATCTTTGCATTAGCATTGTTCGTTTATTTGCATTGTTCGTTCACATTATATAATAATTCCATCAAGCCTTAGTCCTGCCACCGTTGATGCCCTCATCTTTTTACATGCAAACCAGGAACACAAGGCAAAGACTGCGAAGGAGGATTTTGACAGCCATAGGCTTACTAGACTGTCCCTTTATTTTAAATGGCCCACTCTATGTTGTGGAACCGCTTATTTTGTTGTAGGCTTACTGGGCACAGATTTAAACTTTCCGTTGTGCAGTTAAATTGGAGTTCTAGCAAACTATTAAATGTATAACTATAATAACTGTAATACTGTAATAACTATAAAATGTATGTTTTGGTTAAAAGGCCTATGATAAACAAATGTATGTACGTTGTTTTTCTCCCCATGTAATTGCTGACACGCAATCAGACATTTTGAATGTTGGAATATATATTTTCATTACATTATATAATAGGCCTGTTACTGTATTTATTTGTAGACAGGCCTGGATTTGCACTACTAGCTGGCTGTATGCCAGGGCAGAGGCAGCTCAGGGTTAGCCCAGTTCCTTATGTGTAGGGAACAGGCTAATGGCTGGAGGTGACTGTGTCTCTCTCTCTCTCTCTCTCTGGGGGGCAGGGCTTCGCAGGGCTGTGTGGTTCTCTCTTCATCGTGTTCGGTGTGGTGGGAGCGGGGCTCCTGGGCCTCTTTGTGGACAGGACCAAGATGTTCACGGAGGTCACTAAGGTCAACATGGCCTTCAGCGCTCTGGCCTGCATCACCTTTGCTGTTGTGAGTCAATGTCTGTTTCACTGTGTGTTAACTGCTGTGCATGAATGGATTTGAATTTGATTTGAATGGATACAAACAACATTTTGTGAGTATTCCAGTGGTCAGCGGATGGTTTTGGAAGGGTTTAGGTAGTTGATTAGTGGTGGTTAGGTTGAAGTCTATTCAACTGGAGATGGTTAAGCTTAGGTATATTCAACCAAAGATAATTACATTTAGGTTGATTAAGTTAGTAGTGGTTCATCTCAGGTCATTAGAGAGAGCAAAGCACTTTATGTCTGTCTCTCTCTCCCTGTCTGTCTCTCTCTTCCTGTCTCTCTCTCTCCTACCTGTCTCTCTCTCTCCTACCTGTCTGTCTCTCTCCCTGTCTGTCTCTCTCTCCCTGTCTCTCTCTCTCTACCTGTCTCTCTCTCTCCCTGTCTGTCTCTCTCTACCTGTCTCTCTCTCTCCCTGTCTGTCTCTCTCCCTGTCTCTCTCTCCTACCTGTCTCTCTCTCTCCCTGTCTGTCTCTCTCTCCCTGTCTCTCTCTCTCCCTGTCCGTCTCTCTCCCTGTCTGTCTCTCTCTCTCCTACCTGTCTCTCTCTCTCCCTGTCTGTCTCTCTCTCTCTCTCCCTGTCTCTCTCTCTTCCTGTCCGTCTCTCTCCCTGTCTGTCTCTCTCTCTCCCTGTCTCTCTCTCTCCCTGTCTGTCTCTCTCCCTGTCTGTCTCTACCTTTTTGTCTCCCAGGTCTCTCAGATGCGTCAGCAGGAAGTGGCGGTGGCGGCTGCCTGCTCTCTCTTCGGCCTGTTTGGTTTCTCCGTCTACCCCGTTGCCATGGAGCTGTGTGTGGAGTGCACCTACCCGGTGGGGGAGGCCACATCCACGGGCCTCATCTTCGTATCAGGGTACCTGATACTCTAGTAGCTCTAGTACTCTCCCCTGTGTATATAAAGCAGCTAAAGCTAATTCATGTAGCGCTTGGCTAACTCTCCTGTGTATATAAAGCAGCTAAAGCTAATTCATGTAGCGCTTGGCGAACTCTCCTGTGTATACAAAGCAGCTAAAGCTAATTCTCTTTACAGACAGGTGCAGTCGGTCGCCCTGATGGTGGCGCTGCAGGCATTGACCAGACCTCTGGCTGACTCCCCCTTCTCCACCTGCTCTGTTGGGGGGGATGCGGCTCTCAGCTGGAGGGGTACGTATTAGTCACTAGTCATTTCTCAGGACCTTTATCCAAGCCACTTGCATCGAAGGGGATAAGGATGCTGTCTACTAGTCCAGCCAAAATATTCTGGGGGTTTTAACCCAGAAACTCTTTCTGGGTTCTTTACTTCTGTACACACACGTACACACGCATGCACACACACACACACACACACACACACAAATATATTCAAACTTTATCACTAACTCTATTATATGTGGCTTTACTAAAACATATTTTCAACCTCACTTTTCACTACAGCAATGACCGCATTTTATGCAGGAAACACATTTTCTAGTTGCAGTTTGCAATTCGTCTGACAATGCCAGGCTATGACAACATCACAATGTCTTTCTCTCTTGGCAGTGTCTGTTCTGGTGATGGCAGGTGTGTTTGCAGCACTGAGCTGCCTCTTCATCCTCCTCTTCAACTCCCCGTACCACAGGATCCTGGCTGAGGCCAAGGCAGCCCAGAGTAGCAGGGCAGGCTTCAGGGCAGACTGCATAGACACCGTGAGCCAGGCCGTCTGCCAGGGAACACTAGAACCAAGTATTGGAACCAAAGAACATGAAGAACTAGATCCAGGGAAAGACTGCTAGAACCAGACAACATTGTGACCAAGAGCCATGGTGAACTTTAAGAATCAGAGAACTATGGCCATGGACTGTTGGAGCCGTAGGTAACAGAGGGACAAAGGTTCTAGGACCGGAGAAAATAGACGGAACAAAGACCGAGAACATCTACCGAAAATGTTTATTTCTTCATGCCACTATGAAATGCCATAACCAAAGCCAAATGAATGCACCGTATATGATATTACTTGAAGTTGTTTAACTGATAGCACACTCTTCTTTTAAATGGGCCTTCAGGGACTGACTTCCTGCAAAGTTTATGAGTATTTGTTTAAATCTTTGCTCCACCCACTTCACTTTCACTTTTAGGGTTCTGAACCAACCAAATAATTGATAATTGATAATTGAGGTCATGTGGCCAGAAGCATGTGTTTATCAGTCAGATGCATTTCCTGTGGTTTGTTGTCTTGACTTTGACAATTGAATGCTCCCATTTTGCACAAGGCATCTTTACCTCGGTTACGTCTTTATCTCTGCACCCGTCACTCGTTTTGGGCAAGGTGCTGAGAGAGAGGATTTTAGAAATTACAGAACATGAGATGATGTACAACAGAAATCCAAGAAGTCTTAAATGATGCATAATCTAAACTGTCCCTGAATACTGAAAGTATAGTGAAAGAAAATGCAGGAAATGTGACATGAAGGTCAATGACAGAGGTAGTTTTGTTTTATATCTCTCTAATAGTACTCTACTGTTATGTTGTATAGGTCTGCTGTTAATAACTAATACACTTCTCATTGCTTCTGACTGTATGCACAACTACTGTATGATCAAGTGTTTTTCTTATTTTTTATGAAACTTAAACA
The DNA here is from genome assembly GCA_027123545.1 of Trisopterus esmarkii. Lineage (NCBI taxonomy): Eukaryota > Metazoa > Chordata > Actinopteri > Gadiformes > Gadidae > Trisopterus > Trisopterus esmarkii. Next base: position 1,576,234 of record JAOPJL010000002.1, read on the forward strand.
GATCAAGAGATCAATTCTCATTTTCTATTTTTTTATGCCAATGGCAGAATTCACACATCCCCAACCACTTAATATTAAAAGATTGGATGGTGAAATATGCCTGTTTACAATACAGGAGGGCCTTTGTTTTTATAATATATCATTTCTCTTATGCCTGCCTCACCTTCGTGGGCTTGCTCTGCCCCCACTATGGCAGTTCATAAAATAGAAAGATTAGGGCAATAGAGCATACCATAATAACCAGAGCAACCACCAGAGGGGGCTGTAGTACAGTAGAGTAGAGACAAAGATACACTCCTGGCCTCCTCAATAATTGAGCCAACAATTATTGGAAAGATGAGGGAATGGCCTTACGACTTTTAAAAACAAACAAAATTTGAATTAGGTAAAATCACATTCATTTTTTCATTCATGCTGTATCCTTACAGTATGTGTTGCAATTAATATGTTAAGAGTGTGGTGTTTGGCGTGCAATGTCTGCGTCTGTTTGTGGGGGTGTTTATATATTTTATTTTAATTTCAATTTGATCTTTGATCAGTTTTTGTATTTCAGGGTGCCTTTTAAGATCTGAATAGGGTTAGGAATAGGGCTGGAAATTAGCATTTGTAGCTAACTCTGGCTTATTTACAGCAAGCAACTTGTCTGTTAATCAATTAGCATTGTCCCTTTCAATTTAACAATAATAAATAAAATGAAATTAATTCTTTGTGGATAATCTCAAAGTACACATCAAAGTGAATATGGATCAGGGACCATCAATATCATGTCATATCTATCATCAAAGGGCCCATATTCCTCCACCAGGTGTGATGTTCAGTGGCAGTTACAGGTCATTTAAAACTCTTCCCTCTTGTGTCATCACTACACTGCAATTAGGACCAAACCGTTTCTTCAGCCCCACATTGAAAGTTGTTTAATGTGGCCTTGTACTACTACTCTGTAAATTGATAAATCAAGACTCTTTCTAATCTCTGTTTACTCCTATGATGGCTGTAGTAAGACAAAATAATACTTGAATACATTTGTACTCTAAAGGTTGATTGAGAGAATTATGCTCTGGGGAAGCAAATAATAGTATCCTATCATACTTTTAACTTTTAAATGTTATACTACGTTATTTGTATTACCTTAATGAATAAAGAAATCAAAATATTGTGAAAGAATATTACATTTCATCATTGCTACTTTTTTATGAAATTCCATGTCTTATCAGACCTTTTTATCAGATTCCACATAAGACTGTTCCATAGCTTCAACTAATTATATGTAAAATGTAATATATCTAAAATGATTGGTATTGTTGGTAAGATTACGAGATTACAGGCAGAACTCATTCTTACCAAATGAACGATTCACTCTCACACAAAAGACAGATGAAAAACCAGATACACAACCAGATAGACACTTTACAGACATTCCAGCTCTTTAAAATAATTTTGCCAGACACCAAAACTGCTTCTCTTTTTGTAGTTAGCAAGTATTTCAGACCAGGCGGGCCACACATTAGACCGTTTGTAAAGTAGCTTTGCTGTAGCCAAAAAAAACCTCCCCTGTTGTTGCTATCTTGTCGTGGTGGGGATTGGGGAGGCTTATGTTCCTCTGTGATCCTGAAGACTGTACCAGGGGGGGTTATACCCCTGGCAGGTACTACCAAGCTAGGCAGTTTTCAGGTTAGAGGCCAGTCTAAAAGCAGCGTTGCCATCACCCATTGGCAGTAGGACGATTGGATGAGGATTGGCCCGATGTATTTGTCATACATATGAATGGTGTTTCTGCCAATGCAAATTAGGACATATTCAATAAGTGTGGATCTCATGTGCATATTCAAATTCATTTAAAAAGAAACTTGTAATACAAAAAAAGTGACTTTTGGCTGTATTTTGGGCATATTTGATTAGTGTATAGCTCATTTGCATATTAACATTCACTTTTAAAGAAACTTGTAATACAAAAAATTTTACTTTTCATGGGTACTGTCATTGTGTAAAGTTTCATTTTGATAGGAGTAAAGGAAGAAATAGCCCCATTGGGGAGTATTGTTGCCTGGCCTTATTACCACACATCTCGGATTGGTGAGAATTTAACATATTTCGTCAACTAGGATTTCTTAGGACTTTTAGTATGAAAAATAATTTTACAATTAGTCTGTCGTAAAACGCTACTTTGCCTGGACTGTAGTTCTTTTTTTGTCTAAGAAGTCAGGCAGGACACCAAAATAGTACAAAACAGACAAAATACAACACAAAGTAACGCTATAGCAGCCATGGACGGTGCCATCTTGGATTGTAGGCCAACTGGTGGAGGCCTGAATAAGCAAAGCCACTTCCCTTGCATTTGAGGAGAATGAAGAGTAGTAAATATTGCCTAACCAGTCTCTACGCAATTTCAAGTGTTCCAGATCAGTTAGGTGGCTTTCCTGAAAAAAAGCAATATCTACATTCTGTCTCTTCAGGTATGTTAATACTCTTTATAGGTGAGTTAATCAGTGTAACATTCCTCCGCCGACTCCTCCAGCACCATGGGACTCGCGGTGAAAGAAACACATTTTCACATTCATTTCACAGAGTTTAGTCTATAAATGTTTTTGTTTTTTAAATGTCCACATTGAAATAAAATGTTTGCAAACACAGCGTATTCCAGCGTGTTCCTTTTACCTTACATTTTAATGTCAGATAGCCCGGCTTGAGCATCAGTGTCACCACGCAACCTCCCTGCGCTCTCTGGGGAGAGCATAGATTGCCAAGTCTTCCAATAACGCAAGATAAGCCATTGCACTACATTTCAAACCTTTTTTTGCAGCTGTCTTTTATAGAGTTGACACCAATTTGTTTGCATACATTTTTAAAGACAAAGTGGTGTCAACCCAGGGCAAAGGAGTAATTAAATGTTTTCTTATTAAAGAAAGCAGCACATGTGTATGTTGATTCATTACTTAATGCATACGATATGTTGACACTCTTTAATGCTTTGCTTTTTGCTTGTAATATTGCTATCAGTAGATACTGTTTGAACGCATGGCCAGAGGCAAAGCTATGCTTATATTTACACCCATTATAAGTGCATTTTGGTGAATTCCATCTGTGCTTAAAGCGGTAGTTTGGGATTTTGGACATCGGACCTCATTTCCAAGTGAGCCAGTGTGTTATTTATCATTGGAAACCGTTTTCAACACTTTTCATTCAGTCCTTCTATTTGCACAAATCGCTTGTGCTAGGCCAGCACAAGTCAAGGGGAACTGCTAGCCTGCCAATAAAAACAGTTGTACCCACTCCACAGTACACCTGAGACAAACCCCGCCTCATCAAAAAAAAAAAAATATATATTTTTATTTTATTTTATTTTATTTCCCATGTGCCCCCCTCTGCCTTGGGGCCCCCCAAGCCTGTCCCCCTTACACCCGCAGTCCATCGGCCCTGTCTATATGTGTTTGTCCAACAGCGTGATTTGTGTGAACACATGACGACAAAGTTTTTAACCTCCTAAATCCAGTGGTTTTGAACCCAAGATCGGACCCTTAAAAGATGCAGCATTTCTGCATTAGATCTCCTTGGGCCCTAGAAATCCCATGATAATAAGATGAGCAATGGTGCCTGGTGTTAGCGTCATGACTTACCCTATGAGGACACTGGGGATGAGGCAGAGGCCTGCAGCCAGCTGGAAGCTGAAGCCGGGCCACCACCTGACCGTGATGGCGTAGATGCTACTGAAGACGGCTGAGGCTACGTTGGCAGTCAGACTCTCCATGAAGGCTATGCATCCAAAGAGAGCACCTGCGCAACGACAGACAGTTTGTTAGGTAGTCAGAGGCCAGATGTTCTTTTATATTTTTCCTGCCCAACAGTTCTGCTTATATTGATGTAGGCATAACTTTAATGGGATTTTAGATTTGATGTTTGACTTTGTTTGTATTTGTTGGGTTCTGAACATGTTTTTACGTATTTGTATTGTGGTTTCAATGTCATGGACTCTTGGAAGACATTCTAAATAATGACATTAAACAAATCGCTTGTTTCAGCTGATTCTAGTCATGAAAGTATTTGTGCAAAAATAATAAAACCTATCCAAAGCCCAGCTGTAAGACCAACGGATTCAGTGGAGAAACATGGAGAGTCAAGAGCTAAGTGGTTCTAGCGGTGGACAGGGTTCATTTAATCGACTGATTCCTAATCCTTCCAAACAAAAGGGAAGAGGCTACTGATTGCAGTTTGGAGCCATGGCAGGAAGTATGCCACCCGGCGCCGTTTCTGAATCACCTCACCTTGCTCGGACATGCAGACAATCTTTGACATCATGACACGCAGGACAGGGAAAGGCATGATGGCTAGGACCAGAGGTATCCTCACTGCGGAGAGCCAATGACAAGCACAGACATTATAGCAGAAGACGGAGCAACTCAGTGCAGGAAATATGTGTGGAATCTCAATCTGTAACAATGGCTGATCAAATTGAATTGACTTTAAAGGCCATAATTGATGCAAGGCAAAATGTATAGCTAGGATACTTTATCATAAGCCTATGTTAGAAATAAACACACAGATTAATTCGTCTTTTGGCATATACCTTTCATATAACTTTCTACATTAGATAAAATAAGATTAAGATTACAGAGTGTGTGCTAGTGGCAAAGCCTGCTGTTCAAGTCTGATCAGTTTAGGGACAGAGCGAGTGTCACACACTTCCCATTCGGTGCGGTCTGCAGCAAAGTAAAACTGGATATTTCACAATGAAAATGCAATAACACGACAGCCCTAGTGTCAAGTGCTAGCCTTGATGGAAGAGGCATGTGTGTACTCTTCTCACCGAGAAACATGGCCAGAGTGGTCTTGGCAAAAGACAACAGGGTCAAGCCAGAGATGACAGAGAGCAGGCCGACCAACACGATCACCGGCTGGGGAACGCCACAGTACGTCAACGCCAGCACGCCCAGGAAGCTCCCCATGAACACCGTGGTTGACAAGGCGGTGCCGTAGCCGATGAGGATCTCGTCCCAGCACAGGGGCTCCTTGAGCTCATAGAGGGTGACGGAGGACACCCCCCCGACGTAGGCGAAGTTGAAGGTGGCAAAGATCAGGATGAGCAGCACCAGGCGAGCTCTGTCCCGGCGGCTGAGGCCCGCGAACATCTGATAGATCCCCAAGAACATCTGCTTCATCACCGAGCAGCGAGGGGGTGCCTCGTCGCCGTCGGAGGGATGGGCGTAACAGTCCGGCGTTCGTTTCACTGATTCCTCCAGGAGGAAGAAGGCGTAAAGCAGCGTGAAACACTGGCACACAACCCCCGTGAGGACGGGCCAGTTGAAGCCCGCCACTCGCAGGAAGTAGCCTGAGGAGAGCGCCGCCACGCCAGACAACAGACCGATCACCATGTCTATGCCAGCCATGCGCAGCGTTTTCCGTTTGTCGTCGTCGCACATGTCCGCAACGTATGCGAAGCAACCGCCCAATAGGGTACCGGTGCTGCCGAACAGCGAGGAGAGGAGGGAGGCCCCCACCAGCAGGTAGATGTTGAGCTCAAAGTAGGACACGGTCAGGAAGGACAGGTTGTAGATGAGTCCACCGATCAGAGGCATGATGATGGTGACCTTGCGCCCTCTCTGGTCGCTATAGGCCACCAGGATGAGGGTGACCACCAGAGACGGTATGGTGGAGAAGAGCTCCGTGTAGAGGGAGAAGAGAGAAGCCTGCCTCTGCACCTCCTGGAGACCAAACAGAAGAAGAAGAAAACTTTTGGTTTTGTTTGTTGTGTTTGTTTTTGTTTTTTTTTGGTTGCAGAATACAGTTATTTACATATGCAATAACTGTCACGGGTTGATGATTTTTTACTTGTAACGGCGAAAGTAGAAGTAGTAGGTTTGAGGCAAAATTATACGAACAAAAATAGTGCCCCCAAGAAAAAGGAACCAGTTCTTTCATAGGCAAAACAGGTGTGCCAATTCTTAAAAAGGTGATAATTGTCTCTTTACTGTGAACAGTTTAGTGTTCAACACAAACAACATCACCAGAATATCCAGTCAAATATTAACGCACAAAGAGTAGCTTCTTCAATGGTTGCTCGAAATAAGTTAGTAAGATACTATTAGACATGTTACATTTTTGATATATTATTATTTTGAAAATATTGTAAACTTTCTGGACACACACAATAAACAAGAAGCAACTCATTAACTGCAGTAAGCCGGCAAGAGGGATATCAATATAAGTTGATCCAATATAAGTTGGACATTGACCAATAATGTATAGATTTTGTGACGTGGTAGCACTGTTAAGATACTGTTAAGTATACAGTAAAAAGTATCACAATGTTATTGTATTGTTTATTTGCTTAATATTTGCATGTAATTGAGTAATGAGTCTGTAAACAATCAAAGAATATCAGGAAATATGGAAAACCCAAAAATATTAAAGAAAGAAAAAAAGAATACATCTGCCTGTATTTAATAGTATGCAAGGTTAAAAATATACCTTTGGGGGCATGGGTCTTTAAAATAACACATTTAGACGATTTTCTACGAATGCCTGTCTGGCGTCAATTTAGTTTGTGTTTGTGTAGTGTGTTATATTACCTCATGGTCGGTTGAATTGTCACTGGTGCCTTTGTGCGTACATGGAGATGTGTTGTTGTTGTTGTCATGTGGATATGTGGTGTTGGTCAGCTCCTGCCAGAGCCGCCTGTACACGTACTGCTGTATCAAAGGGTAGACCAGAAAGGCAGCAAAGGCGTAGAGGGCTACGATCGGCTCGACAAGGTGAAAGCCCTTCATTCTTGAGGAAGTATCTAGAGGGGATAAAACGTATGTCAGAAGAACAGATTGGCATGATATCTAAAGAAGAAGACCGGTGAGCGTACTATAGGTACTGAGCTTCCAACAAGTACACAGCGTACTATGTCTAGCAGACCGGTATAATGCATCTATTACAATGTCGCTTGACATTTGACATTGGTTACGTGACTATTCTATTCAACGTGCACAATTATTCTTTTCGCATGCTTATAACATTTTACATATGTATTCTTATAACGTTATCTCGTTAGCATAGCAAGTTGGATTTGTTATTCACTTGTATTTTTGAAAGCAACATTAGATTTTTACGCTTACCTAAGGAGTCGTTTGACTGATGTTAACCATGAAAACACACGAGTTTTTCTCAGACACGGTTACATGATCGATAGGATTCGTATAAAATAGTCAATGTGCTCTGGGTCTATTTATTTACTAAAACGTTTCCAAACAGGTTTGGCTCCGCCCCTTGCGTGACCTGATTGGACACAGCGTTGAGTGACGCGCAGCACTCTGTTCATGCGAAACAAGGCAAAGGGATATCCATGCATTTTTTTCTCTATCATGAAAATAGTGATGATATTATGAGTGAAATATATATATTATATATATAAATATAATAATACACGTTTGTTTCCGATGGCAATAAAGAGAGAGAGAGAGAGAGAGAGAGAGAGAGAGAGAGAGAGAGAGAGAGAGAGGGAGT
>JAOPJL010000002.1:1630712-1650612 GCA_027123545.1 Trisopterus esmarkii
GAGAGAGAGAGAGAGAGAGAGAGAGAGAGAGAGAGAGAGAGAGAGAGAGAGAGAGAGAGAGAGAGAGAGAAAACAAGACGGAGATCATAATCATGATAGCATAGTAAGTCTTCACAGCCCCGTGTTTTACAACATCTAACAACCCTTAGCACTATAATATAATTTTAGTATAATTATACTTGTATACAGTGATAGTGGCCCATGCCTAACATGCACATATTTGTATTCATGATTCACCACTATGTTTCGGGGAAGAAAAAAAAACAGAATTTATTATTATGAAACTATTTTTCAACTGAGATTGTAGCTAATTCCAGGATTTGTATCTTGGTATGGATGGGTGGATGTGTACCTATGACCCAGTTATTCCTAGCAATCATTTGAATAATAATGTTGGTCCAACCCTATCCCCATGAACCCATTAATATCCCCGGCAATGACATGACAAAAAATGATAACAAAGCCCCTGTCTCCTTGGTCACCACTCATTTACACAACATTACTTGATTGCAAAGCATAACTTTTGCTACTATATGCCCTTCGCCCTGCATTTTGCCTGATTACAGTTATTACTCTTTATATAATGAGCACATTACTTATTTGGAAATCTGACTCAGATGTTATCATTAATGCATGTTATCGTTAATGCATAATATGTCGTCCACTCGGATAACACAATACTCCCCACTGTTGAGTGAGTTGTGTTGTGTTGTGATGATTGGCTCATGTTTTTCTACTGTAACTTGGTTTGTGTTTTAAAGCACAATCTCTGTCTCCAGCAGGGCAGTGGAACTGAGCTATGCAGGAATGTAAGTTGCATGGGGGACAGCTGTACAGGATCTGACCTCTGGAGCTATCACATTGCAGTTGAATGTGGTTTGTGTTATATCATCACAAGCAATTACATACAGTATATTTTCTATACATACAACTGGATTACGATTGTTATAAAGTACAATCAACACATTATTTACTTTGGTTTCATTTTGATGTAATGATTTTTCACATACTATATATATTTTCATATTATTAAATAATGAAGTTACATTTATTTCATCACTTTCACTCATTGTGTTGTTCTTTGGTACATACTTTTCAGTCATAATTACAGTCATTATTTTCAAGTCATAATTGTCATAAATTACGCTGCCCGGCCTGTCAATGTACGTTTCTGTTGAGAAGGCAGTTACACACATAAAGGGTAGGAGAGAGAATGTGTGGACAGGACATTACCATTACGCTAGGAGATACAGATGCCCCAGGACACTGTGAACCTGCTTGTGAAATACGTACATACAGGGATTGGGTTCAGCAGGGAACATCTCTAACTGGAACCAGATGTCACACCTGACCCGGCACCTGCACAATATACGTATGCAAAGATTAATCCCTACATACCTACACTGTCAAGATAAAACCTACACTGATAAGATAAAGGTAACTACTTTAATATTTATACTTTGGTTTGCAGAATAAATGTTTCCCCTTCACAACATCATGGTTTGTAATGTGTGTATAGATAGATAGATATAGAAGCTAGAAGCTTTATTTCAGACTCAAGGTCCATACAAAAAGTAAAAGCAAGACACACAGTACAAAAGGATTAAGAATCACACAATAAAATAATAATAAAAACAAAAAAACCATAATAATCGAATAGTTCATCGTAATAGTCATCTTTATAATATCAGAAGGAGGAGGAGCCTGAGGTTGTAAATGGCTGAAAAAACACATGTTCACACCCACACCCACACACACACACACACACATGAGAACACCTAAATTCAACTGAACACACTGTGAATGAAAATTCACAGTGTGCACGCACGCACGTTTTAGGTGTTAGTTAAATTTTTGTGTGTGTGGTGCCAGGTTACCGGGAGACACGCGCATGCGGGTGGGCTTCCTGACGTTCGACAGCACGGTCCACTTCTACAACCTGCAGCAGGGTCTGTCCCAGCCTCAGATGCTGGTGGTCTCAGACATTGACGGTATGACCACATCACCTTATAAATTGAACTTCAGCTTAATAATGTCAAATAATAATGTCAAATTTTATAGCCAACCTCAAATTTGGGTGACATTTTCTAGAAAACACATAGAAAATGTGTCAATAAAGGTTTAAAATCAACCGCTTGTAGCCTGGCTACGGCAGAAATGATTGTATTAAATACAAAGCCTCAAAGCCTCAGCCACTCAAGGGAATTAGTTTCTCTTCGGTAGAAATCTGCTTAATGAAAGAGGAAACCAGACGCAGCTTTTTGCATTAGATAATTCTGGCCCAGGCTCTATGCCGGCGCCCCCTAGATGTTCTGCCTCAACATAGAAGAACTGCTTGATCCCATATACAACTCCCTCAAACGCCAAACCTTCACCTCTACAACACCAGGGGGCGAAGTGGAGCACCAGTGGTCTGCTGCAGAACAAAAACATCATCAAAACTTTTATTGAATTAAAGAAAAAACTTTTTCAATATCTTGGGGCTCACCCAGAACCACAAAGACCCTAAAAATCTCTAGTTTCCTATTTGTTATGGCCGCTGTTCTGCCCTGCTGCTCTGCTGCTGTTACCCCTACTATAATCATAACCAGGGAACTCGGATTGAGCATGTGTTGATTTTGTTTGTTTTTTAATATTGCAGATATCTTCATTCCGTCTCACGACAGCCTCATGGTGAACCTGAAGGACAGCCTGGAGGTGCAGACTGCAGACAGTCTACTTGTTTATCAGTCAATTCATTCCGTATCATTAGTTTGTCAATAATGGGCGAAAAAAGCAGCGTGAAAAGCAGCTCTAGGTTCTACTTTTTAAGTGTGTGCGCGGAGCACATACTTACCCCCCCTTCCTCTCCTTAACCTCTTCCTCTTTGTCCTCGTCTCCTCCTCTCTTCCCCCCTCATCCCCTCTCCTCTGCCTCCTCCCCCCCCGGTTCCTCCAGCTGGTGAAGGACCTGCTGGCCTCCTTGCCCTCAATGTTCAGGGAGAGCCAGGTGACCCATAGCGCCCTGGGCCCCGCCCTGCAGGCGGCCCACCAGCTCATGTCTCCCACTGGGGGGCGCATCTCCATCTTCCAGACCCAGCTGCCCTCCCTGGGGGCTGGGCTGCTACCATCCAGAGAGGACCCCAACCAGCGTTCCTCCAGCAAGGTACGCACTCATAGGCCCCTTTCACATATAATACATCAGCGCACCCTACGTTCTGCATGCTTGTTACGCCGTTGTTCGCATATATGATTGTGCCGCAATTTTTTTTTATTTTCCGGCATTATGGTACCGGCTACGCCCCTATGCCGTTTGAATTTCTGGCATGTGTTGCATGAGTGAAAGGGGATGTAAACACGTAGAGCCACCAGCTTTTTACACTCTATCCTTTGCTCTCCAGTATCAAGATACAGAGAGTTGGCTGAGCATAGTATAAACGTTAAGATGCTGCGTTCATCTGTCTGCCTCTGTGTGTTCAGGGTGTTCAGCACCTCGGACCAGCTACTGACTTCTATAAGAAGTTGGCTCTGGACTGCTCCGGTCAGCAGATCGCTGTGGATCTCTTCCTGCTCAGCTCCCAGTACGCTGACCTGGCCACCCTGGGTAAGATGCACACACACCTTGTATCTCTTACCATCTCAACGTATATTCTTGCTGCCATGTCTTGGTAAAAACAGACAATTCCACTGTGGTGGCATACATCAACCGGCAGGGCGGTACTCACTGAAACTACACAAGTTAGTTCGAGAAATTATCTTGTGGAGCAGCACCAGGCTCTTGTCCCTTCGAGCGTGAAGGGTCCTGTAGGGGTGGATGCTCTGGCCCATCTGTGGCCAAACGTGCTGCTATATGCATTTCCCCCTCTCAGCCTAATCTCCCCCACCCTAGCCAGGGTGAGAGAACAGTCTGTCGCTGTCCGCCGAGGTGGCCATCCAAACATTGGGCGGCAGAAAATAATACAACTCCTGGCGGGCGAGCCATGGCCACTTCCACTGCCGTTGGGCTTTGAGCCGTTGGAGGCGGTGGGGAAGTTTGTGTCGCTGAAAGTGGCGTTGCTCTTAGATTTAACCACAGCTAAGTGTGTGAGTGATTACAGGCGTTGTCTATCCGTCCTTCCTGCTTGCAGTTTGCTCTGGGGTTCTCCAAGGTCCGCCTGCGGCCCAATCCAGGTTTTGTGGCTAAGGTGGTTGACTCAGCCTATTGGTGTCTCACGGTGGAACTGTCTGCGTTTCACCCGCCTCTGTTCTCCTCTGCAGAGACTCAATACATTATGCCGTGCGGGCTCTGCATGTGTATATGAGTCGATCGGCTGCTTTTAGGAAAGGGGATCGACTGTTGGTGTCTTGGGCCACTCCCCATAAAGGCAAGCCTTTGTCCCGCCAGAGGCTGTCCCACTGGATTGTAGAGGCTATATCTCTTACTTATGGATGTAGGGGCTTGCAGCCCCCTCAAGGCTTGAGAGCCCACTCCACATGTATGGCTACTTCATGGGCCTTAGTCGGAGGAGTGTCAGTGCGTGACATTTGTGCTGCGGGCACCGCCGCACAGGTGATCCAAACAACAAACAACGGGATGTCAGAGCATAGGATTTTTTTCCCGTACACACAATCCGTACATGTACACTTAATGGGACTAACAGTCAAATAATCTAGGGGTCTTAACATGTACGGTATGGTGCATCTTAGTAATCCTAGGTTGTAGTAAGTCTACAACCAGCCCCTTTCCGTTTCCGGTCATCGAGTCTTCCAACAGAAATCAATACTTGATTTGTAACATCAAAGAACACCACTAACCACCTCGGTGAGTTGCACATTTCTGAAAACAAATGTTTAGGGTTGTTTTAAGGACAGGTTTGTGATTGCCCATAGCCAGCCATTCTGAAGCAGGCAGGGGCATTTTGAAATGAGCCAAATCCCCGAGACGGGACCAATAGTTAATAGTCACGCTTAGTTCATCCTAGACAAACCAGAAAGGGGGCTCAACGTACAAAATACCGTAATTGTCCTTTAATATAAAGTTAGCCTTTGTTGTTGTGAACTCTTTTTCCAGAACTATCTTTTATAACTGGAATGGCCTGAAAGCCAGCCTTTACTTCAATTAAATCTTATTAAATATTAACTCCTCTTCCCCACCTCTCCCTCCTCCCCCTCTCGTGTCCTCAGCGTGTGTATCCAAGTACTCAGCAGGCAGTATCTTCTACTACCCGTCCTACCACCACGTGCACAACCCTGCCCAGCGAGACAAGTTCAGGAAGGACCTGGACCGATACCTCAGCCGCAAGATTGGCTTTGAGGCCGTTATGAGGATACGCTGCACCAAAGGTACCCGGGGGTCAGGGGTCAAGAGTTTAAAGGTCAGAGGCTGGTAGTTTTGATTCAGTGTATTCTTTGCTTGAAAAAAGTCCATCCATTTATCTTTCTGTCTGACTCTACCTATTGTTTATGTATTAAGGCATTGAAAAGCAGTTATTTTGTGAAATTTAATGCATTTAGATGATTCTTGAACTTTTTGATTCTTTATTGTTGTATGCAATTATTTTAAAGGGACACTGTGTAGGAATTACTTCAATCTAGAGGTAAAATTGTTGCATTCAAACGAATAGTGCTCACTTTTTAAAATGGACGTTGTAACCTCATTACTAGATAGATAGATAGATAGATACTTTATTGATCCCGAGGGAAATTCCCAGTAACAATTCCGTCCAAGAAACATAAATACATAAATACATACTATGTCGTAGTCTAGCCTATAGCATCAGTTAACACACAACAAACACACTTTTTTACTGGCTTATATTGCTCTACAACGCATGAAAGATAAAGTAATAATTATTAATTAATTAGTAATGATACATTCTGTATTTGTTTATTTTTCGTTGTGCATGCATTTTCAGAGATCATCATCATTAGGTGATGCAACGTTAGGTAGGGGGAGAGACAGTGGGAAAGAGAGGCAGTGGATCGGTTGGAGGTAGTAGGCATGAAATGCAACCCTTATTCAATCAAACATAGCCTATGCTGCTATCCACTGAGGCTGTTTAGGCTTTTAACTATACGTGTTCTGTTATGCTGCCTATGTAAGGAATTACACAACCAAGCAATGAGAAGCTTGTAATTTATACATTAACATTGACTTGACTGTCGAGAAGATGGCAGGCAACTTCAGCTTCCCTTTGTAAATCGTAATCCTTCATTAGCTCTTTAAACCTGGGAAAAGCTTTGTTTACCTTAGTTTTTTTGAATTTGCAGGTCATGTTGCCTATTTAATTTCCTTTTTCGCTTTTTTTGGCAACAACGATTCCTTCCCCCTCGGCTTGGCATAAGTATGAGTTTGCATTATCAACGAAAGTGTAGTGCAGGCCGGGACAGTGACAAGCTTCTTCTGCATTTCAGTCGCACTGGCTCTGAGCCAAAATGGTTTAGCCTGCTAGTGCTACCAAGAGCTAGCCTGGCAAGCCATCAGGCTGCATCACTTCTCTGGATAGTGTCATTCGTCTTACCTTTAATGTCTCCAATCAATATAACTTTAAAATTGTAGATCAGAAGTGTATCCTGCTAGCTCTATAACCGACTATTTCACTCAAGTCAAATACAGGTTAGGGTTATATGTGTAAATTGTGGGAACGGAATAGCATAAACTTATAATATAGTCAGGATGGATTGCCTCTAGTGTAAATTATTAGTTGAGGATAGCCCTAGTTTTTACGTAACTGAATGTACCAGATTCAGATTGGTCTACAAGTGCACGTGTAAATGCACTGGTTTAAAAGTTCTGGTTGATCTCTAGTTGATCTCTCTTTCTTCTCCTCAGGCTTGTCTATCCACACGTTCCACGGGAACTTCTTCGTGCGCTCCACAGACCTGCTTTCCCTGGCCAACGTGAACCCAGACTCTGCCTTCGCCGTCCAGATGTCCATCGATGACTCTCTGGTGGACTCATCGCTGGCCTGCTTCCAAGCTGCTCTGCTGTACACCTCCAGTAAAGGTATACATCAATACTTTATACTAATACACACGTTTATATACAGGCTGCTCTGCTGTACACCTCCAGTAAAGGTATACACCAACATATCATTACTTTATACTAATACACACTTTTATATACACACACCCAGGCTGCTCGGCTGTACACCTTTAGTGAAGGTAGGGGTACACTCTCTATACATGCATACACAAATATACATATACATCGGTAGTACACTTACTACAGGCAACAAGGATATTTTTTATTATTAATTAATTTAATCATTCATTCATTAATTAACACAACCACATCAATTAAAACTTCTGCATACTGCAAACCCATGTCAATCTCCCCCTACCGTGTGCAGGGAAGAGGAGAATCCGAGTTCACACACTGTGTCTGCCGGTTGTCAGCCAGCTGAGTGACGTTTTCGCTGGAGCTGACGTCCAGGCGATCACCTGCCTTCTAGCCAACATGGGTCAGTCACTCCACCGCCGCCTCATGGGCCAAAGAAGATGGCAAATTTCGCTTCATATTTTTATTTGAATTCATTGTGACAGTGTGTGAAACTGAATGAATCTAATTATTATTTACAGACGCCTGGAACATAGTAAATATTTTCATTGGAGCATTTGTTATCCTCACTGTTATCCTCACTATTTTAACAATGTTATGTTTTGACATGGCTTTTTCTATACCATCGGCTCCTTAGCGTTCATAATAATAGTGAAATTCAAGTAGTTAGTATGGGTTTGCTCATCGATACTAATCATTAGGCAGTCCATTCTTATTCTATTTAAGGGCCCTTTTAAAAAACATTAGCATCTTATATATCATTATTTGCAACTCCTAAGCCAGCAATGTCCCACAACCCCAAGGTTATTTCCTAAGCTGTACTAGACAAAAACAGAATACTCTGGTGTTTCACTCTGGTCATGGTGGTGGTGTTTCACTCTGGTCATGGTGGTGGTGTTTCACTCTGGTCATGGTGGTGGTGTTTCACTCTGGTCATGATGGTGTCTGGTGTCCTTTTCTTATCCAGCCATCGACCGCTCTGTGTCGTCCAGTCTGTCTGACGCCCGCGACGCGCTGCTCAACGCGGTGGTGGACGGTCTGGGCGTCTACCGCGACACCGTGTCCACCCTGCAGCAGCACGGCCTGATGGCCCCCGACAACCTGCGCCTCTTCCCCCTCTACGTCCTAGCCCTGCTCAAACAGGTGGGGCCACACATACACAGTGCCTTGCCTGAGTGGTCATACTCCTTGAACTTTTCCACATTTAGTCGCATTACAACCACACGTGTACATTTATTTTATTGGGGTGTCTTGTGATAAACCAACACAAAGTGGCACATAATTGTGAAAGTGTGGCTTGCGAAAATATTCATCCCCCCTGAGTCAATACTTTGTAGAACCACCCTCGCTGCAATTACAGGTGCAGGTCTTTTGGGGGATGTCTCTACCAGCACATCTAGAGACTGACATTTTTGCGCATTCTTCTTTGCAATATAGCTTGAGCTTCAGATTGGATGGAGAGCAACTGTGAACAGCAATTTTCAAGTCTTTCCAGATATTCTCAATTGTATTTAGGTCTCGACTTTGATTGGGCCATTCTAACACATGATTATGTTTTGGTCTAAACCAGGGATAATCTAAGATTCAACGAAATAAATAAAAAAACTTTTTTTTTTTGACAGAAAACTCGATCAACAAAAACCGTACCGTTCAGTCAAGATGAGAAGCAGACTATCTTTTCATAGAATTCAAAGGCAAACTCAGATGTCTAGTTTGCTTAGAAACGACACGTAAGATTTCAACTTAAGTCGCCACTACAACTGCGCTGAATATAATGCTAGTTGTTGCACATAATGTTGGGCCACTGTTTTTCAGTTTGGTGCCATCATTGAATGATGATGTATGTGAGCCCTTTGTGCTGAGAAACATAAGAATCACTCATGTGGCTTTTAAAACAAACTTGTTGTGTTTGTCGTTTAACAAGAGTATAGACATTTGAACATGGAAAATACGAAATGTTTGTATGTTGGTTCATTAACATACAGGCTGTGAACCTGAATGATTTTTAGCTAGCGGCCATCCACAAAATGCACCAGAATACAGGAAATCACTTCTACCAAATCCAACATGTTCTGGCCCTGACCCCCCCCCCCCCCACACCAACAGCCACTGATACAGACAAATAGTTACACTTCATTTGTTCTTATTTTGAATAATTTTGTAGCTTCTCTCATATCTGATAGTGTGAAGAGCGCGGCCATGTGGCCCTCAGCCCTGGTCCATAGTAGATCTGGCCCTCAGCCCTGGTCTATAGTAGATCTGGCCCTCAGCCCTGGTCTATAGTAGATCTGGCCCTCAGCCCTGGTCTATAGTAGATCTGGCTTTATGTATGTAGTGTAGTTTTCCTGCTGGAAGGTGAACCTCCGCCCCAGTCTCAAGTCTTTTGCAGACTCTTACCAGCTTCCATGTCCCCGCTGAGGAAAAGCCTTCCTACAGCATGATGCTGCTACCACCATGCTTCATGGTGGTGATGGTGTGTTCAGGGTGATGTGTAGTGTTAGTTTTCAGCCATACATTGAATTTTCCATTAAGGCCAAAAACTTCTCATCTGACTATGCTGTGTCCCCGGCAAGGGTTGGAGGAAGGTGCTCTGGTCAGATGAGGCCAAACTTGAAGGCCTTAATGCAAAATGCAATGTATGGCGGAAAACTAACACTACACATCACAAGCCAAATACAGGGCAGAAAACTTGTTTGTCTGCAAAAGACTTGAGACGGGCGGAGGTTCACCTTTCTACCCTAAACATACAACCAGATCTACTATGGATTGGTTGAGATCAAAGCATAGTCATGCATTAGAATGGCCCAGTCAAAGTCCAGACCTAAATACATTTGAGAATATCTGGGAAGACTCGAAAATTGTTGTTCACAGACTCTCCAACCTGATGCTTAATCTGAAGCTCAAGCTATTTTGCAAAGAAGAATGAGCAAAAATGTCAGTCTCTGTATGTGCAAAACTGGTCGAGATATGCCCCAATGGAGTGGCAGCTGTAATTGCAGCGATAGGTGGTTCTGACTGAGGGGGGGCTGAATACTTTTGCATGCCACACTTTTTTTATTTATAAAAACAATTAAAACTATGTTTCATTTTCATTTCACTGCACGATTATGCGACCCTTTGTGTTGGTATATCACATGAAATCCCAATAAATTATGGGAGACAAACAGACTAACATTACAAAATGTGGAAAAGTTCAAGGGGTATGAATACTTTTGCAAGGCACTGTATCCCAATGAGCAACAATATGTGTCATTTATACCTCTAAAGCATGAACCGCACCCTAAACTTAACCATACACTCACAAAGTACACCACACCCATAACTGGAAATACAACTCACACATATTTATGTTCCAGTCATACGTTCCCAAAGCCACGTTGCACATACGTTTCTATGTGTATTCAGTTCCTTTGCCAAGGGTGTGTGTGTCTTTTTTTCTTCACTGGTGTTGATTCAGTGAAACAAACTCTGGTCTGTTAGCAGCTCCTGTTATGTATATATGTATGTATATATGTATGTATGTGTATATGTGTATATGTATGAGAGAGAGAGAGACCTCTGAGTCTGTGTTTTCCAACAGAAAGCTCTGCGGACTGGCACAAGCACACGTCTGGACGACCGTGTCTTCGCCATGTGTGAGTTCAAGACCCAGCCGCTGCAGCAGATCATGCGCATGGTTTACCCAGACATGTACCGCATGGACACCATCTCTGACCAGGTACCACTCCCACTTCCCATCTCCCCCCCAAAGGTGCTTGACACATGATTATTGTATAATAAAGGTTATTATAATAATTATTGTTTAGGAAAACTACGGGGGTTTGGTAGTTTGATATCAGTTTGATATTCCATTGTCCTCGTCTACCTCTAGGCATCCAAGAGCAAAATCCCAAACCCTACCTGCTCCTTAATGACATGTATGCAAACTCGCTGTCAGTGCTCTTTAGAAAGGCACTGAATCGTCACCAGTGCGTTCACGTGACACTCAAGAAAGTCTAATTATTGGGTTATTGGATCAGGGTCCTTTGGATTATTAAGATGCATGTACTTAGTCAAGATAAAACCGCTCCATTGTTCCGACCTCTGGGTCGTATGCCGACGCCTCCGCCTACGACCCAGAGGTCGGAACAACGGAGCGGCCGCTGAGTTGTGGTAGCTGGTGACGTAGAGAGGTCAACCGGTGGCTCTACCACCACTAGTTCAATAGAGCAGCGCCACAGCGCCCCCTATCGTATCGTATCGGGGCATGGCATGCTGCACAACTGCAGTTGTCCAATTGCGGAGCATAGTCGAACTATGGCTTTGATTGGATTATATTATTATGGATTATGGATTATGGCTTCAACATGCATGTCAACATACTGAGTTAGAATGGTTGTTATGTTGTTAACGATGTTGTTCCCCCTCCTGTCTGCAGGGTGCCCTGCATCTGAACGACACGGTGGTCCCTCAGCCCCGCCTCATCCACCTATCAGCTGAGAGGCTGAGCCGAGACGGAGCCTTCCTATTGGACTGTGGCAGTGTAAGACCCGCCCCCCCACCTCATGGTGGGGAAAACCTTTTTTCAGTGTTTTTTATTTGAAGCGATGGAGTGGGTAACATAGTATTGCTTAAATTGATCCTGTTCCAAATCTTGACTTTAAAGTAAATCAAAAACTAGATAAGATGTAAATATTGACTCAAATTGCCCATTAAAGGTAACCTCTGACATGTTATTAGCAGCTTTGGAAACCCAGGTTATCAAACAATGGGGTGAGAGTGACTTGTCCAGAGCGAAATTTTGCCAGCCTCTAAATGAATTAAGTTTAACTTCATGGCGCAACTTATGGGGCATTTTTTAACACATGCCTTCATTCTGACCTCTGACCCACTCCATCTCGTCTCTCTGCAGGTGTTGTACCTGTGGGTCGGGAAGTGTGTGAATGAGATGTTCATCAGAGACGTCCTGGGCTGTCCCAACTATGCCTCTATACCTCCTAATATGGTTAGTACCCTGATCTTTGACCTTCCTATTAACCCTAGTTAGTCCTATGACCCTCCGGTAACAATCTGAACCCTGGCCCCTCCTTAACTAATTAGTGCTGCAAGCATTGACCCTCCTAACCTAGTCTGTACTGAGAACTCTCAAATAGTTTTCAATCATTTTCATTTATCAAACCAAAAGCGCAGCACAACAATGCTGATTCAACTGCTAATGTGCCATTTCATTTAGTCTTTTTTTCATTTCCTAAATCCATAAGAAAACATTTTCACAAGCTCTGCGCTGAACTGAAAAGTCATTAAAAACCAGGCAGTCAAACCAGCGATACAGAGGATGATGTCGGTGAAGGGTTGTTCCATTGAAATATGAGTCTCCTTTCCCCTACCTCCTCTGTACCTCTTCTCCAGCTCCTCGCTGTTCTCCTCAATTTCACCTCTTTTCTCTAGCGTCTCTACTCTTTCAGCCATACCTCCTCTCCTCCTCCACTCTTTCTACTTTCCTGGACCTCTTGTCTCTAACAGTAGGATGTTTTAGCTCTCGTTCTTTTCCTTCTTCCTACGGAGAGTTTAGTGACTGTATTCCATTCCTGTCAGAAGAGGCGATACTTTTACATTTCTAAATCAATTCAAGTCTTGATTAATTTAGAGGTACTGTAAAAAAAAAAGTACATAGCTTTCTTGTAATAACTTGATGTATAGCTTTCTTATTATCACTTAATTGTACAATCTCAGTTTAAGTTGTTCTAATTGTTGTGCTAATTCCCTTGTAAAGCTCGTTGTTGGAACTGTTAAGCACGATAAGCACTGTATAAATTAGTTTTTCCTGAATCCCAGACAGAGATCCCAGAGCTGGAGACCAAGCTTTCAGAGAGGGTGAGGGCGTTCCTCGACTGGCTTCAGGACAACCGGGCGTTCAGCTGCATGTTCTACATAGTCAGGTGGGACCACGTACTCCTCTACGCTGATGATGTTCTCAGTTGTCATCAATCATCTACTTTATTCGTAGCAACTTACGGACAATTAGCCAGAAAGCACATGCAGAACCAAATGATGACATCAGGGTCTGCCAGCTGCCTATCAGGACGAGCCATCCCGACCCAAAGCTAGAGAGAAAACACAGCACAGCCTGGTCTCTAGAGCTGGAGTACGGCCAGGAGCTAAGGGCCCGCCTGGCGTTTAGCTGCCAGGACTGCAGTGGGATCACATGACATTGTTACGATGGGATCACATGACATTGTTACGATGGGATCACATGACATTGTTACGATGGGGTCACATGACATTGTTACGATGGGGTCACATGACATTGTTACGATGGGGTCACATGACATTGTTACAATGGGATCACATGACATTGTTACGATGGGGTCACATGACATTGTTACGATAGACTCGGTTTGATGGAAGGTGCCCGCCTTTTATCTGCTGTTGTTGGTGGCTGAATAAAGGCTCAGTTCCAAAAATGAAATTAAAAAAAGCCTGGTGTAATAACACTCCCGTTCCTCTTATCCATGACAGGAAAATACACTGAAAGATCTACACGGCTTGCTCTTGGTCATTGATAAACGAAACCAACAATTAATTTCCCTGTACATATGTACAAACCCCGGGATGGGTAACGTCTCGTGGTTAAACTGGATAATTAACAAGGTCTAAATTCACAAGCTTTTATTAAGAGGCTCGCTTGAGAGACATTCAAATAAAGTCCAAACAAGGTAAAACCCCCCGGAAAAGGGGTCAAAGCAACAACAAAAGTAGTCTGAATGATAAAGCCAAGCACCTTTGATGAGGGGGTAGGGAGTAGCCTAAGAGGGTCGATACTGTCCTCTGTAGGGTCTGTAGGGTCCACACCCACCCCTGCTCGGCCTCCTGCTGAGTGCTGTAGCCTCTCCAGCTCCTTATCCCGATGCGGAGCAGCTGCTAGGGTTCGCGTTAGCTAGGGTTAGCATGGGTTAGCTATCCCTAACAGAAACCTCTCCACTTGGTGGCAGAGGAAGATGACCATATATGGGCATGGCCTGCAGCAAGTGATCAGGAATGTGCCGGCCTTTAATTACTGAGCTCCATTGTTCTGGAGGCCGGCCGTCACCGTCCATGATGCTGGGGGGACTGGTAGGATGGGAACCATTGGTCCAGACCAACTGACCAATGAGAGCAATCTAAGCTGTTCTCCCTGTAATGACGGGTGTGTTTGTGTCTCTTTAGGGAGAATGCTTCTGCTAAGTTAGACTTCTTCCAGAACATGGTGGAGGACCGCTCGGAGATGGGCCTCTCATACCACGAGTTCCTCCAGAACCTCCTGCAGCAGATGTCCAAGTAGGTGCTCCTAGTGAAGACAGGAAGTCCCGGCCCCCTGGAACAGGAAGAAGAATGTGATCAAAGTTTTGCCTCGTCCTCGGGACCACAGAGACCAGGCAGACCGACGTAACCCTCGTCCATCATGAAACACTGGGTTACCCTTTTGTGAATCACAAATCGGTGGATAATTTCCGGTCAGCAAGGATCTGTTATGACGATGCAGCAGGTAAAAGGAAACGTAGAACACGAGGCAAGGAACCAGGAGGCAAGGAACCAGGACGCCTGGCCCAGAACAGACCGGATCTGTTAGGTCCCATTGTTCCCTCAGCGCCGTGTTAAAACTCCTCCGCCAGTTTGCTGTTTCTCAACTACCGTTAGCCTCATGTAGCTATTCATGCTAATTCCGGCAGTAACAGGGAGAGCCAAGCAACAAAAACATGCCATTTCCAAGAGTCTGAGTTATGTTCTGTTTTGGTGAGCCTCCCTTGTAGCTAGTACTGTTAACTTTTTTTATTTTTAAGTACTTTTTCCTCCTTTTCATTGTTTTTATTTGTTGTTTGAATACACTGGAGAATCAAAGTTAGCATTCCTTCTACACTTATATTTTTAGCATGTGCTTTTAAGAACAACCCCCGTTTATGTAACGGTTTTTATTTGCTGCTAGCATGACGTTGACACACGGCTGCTATGCTAACTTTTTATTGGGATCAAACTGCTTTTCCCGCTCCTTCAGTCAACTTTCATTTGTTTTGTCTTTGTTTTGTTTTCCAGGCGCTACATAAAGCCCACTTTGTAACTATTGAAAAGGAACTTTTATGTGTGATAATTTATGAGATAAGCTTAATAAATAAAAGAAAAATTAATTACTTGATGGTTGCATTTATTTATGCCCTATTTGGCCTCCTACAAAATAGGAAGTTTTATTTGGAAAATCCATTCTAAACTTGTAGATTTGTATGAATATTTTTGTTGATTTCTAATTGAAACGCGTTCATTCGGGGCGGCATTAGCGCAGGAGGTAGAGCCGGTTGGCTGGTAACCGCAAGGTTGCTGGTTCGATCCCCGGCTCCTCCTAGCTGAGTGTCGTGGTGCCCCTGAGCAGACGCCTCACCCTAACGAGCTGGCTGTCGCCCTGCGTGGCTGACTCTGCCGTCGGTGTGTGAATGTGTGATGAATGGGTGAATGTCAGTCAACACTGTAAAGCGCTTTGGATAAAAGCGCTGTATATAAAGGGACAATTAAATTCTGCAGTGGGAGCATTTCTTGTTAATTGAAGTGCATTAGGGAGAAATGTTACCCTGGAAACACTTCCCACGAGGGCACAATTTGAATTTGCTCAGTGAGTCACTCTGGGAATCAGTAATATGCTCATTACCCCATTCCCCTGGATCTGAACATTAACCAATCACATCCTTGTATCTGATATAGGCGGGCCAGAAGCAAGCTAAACCGATGACGACAGTCAGACGACAGCGGATGACAATCAGTCCAGAATCAGTCAGTAAACATTGCACGATGGCTACGATTAAACAGCAGTTGTTTAAATAAAAGATATGAGTTAGACTTGGCTTTCCCTCTAAAAGAGGGACAGAAGACGGCGCTCCAAGCTTTCCTTAACCCGGTTACCTCTGCTGGTAGCTGAGAGTATGGGCTCTGGATACGTCACCCTGTGTATTCTTCTGATTGGTCGTAGTGTTCTCCAATTGCATCCAGTGATATTTTCAAATGCATGCTTGGTGCCGCCCTTTGAGTTGGGCCATTTTCATTACTCATTGCCAGACCCTACAGCTTTCTATATGTGGGTCTGGATTTCCAGGCTAGAGAAATGTACCAACATGAAGGAATTCACGTTGGTGACATTTTCCTAGCAGTCATAGCACAGTCCTGCCATTTTTTGTATGATTTTCTATCCATTTGAACATTTTTATTTTTGTAGTTCCATGTTTGTGTGATGTTTTGGTTTAATTTATTCATATTGGGGATTTTTTGTCAGGGTTTCCAAATAAAGTGTCAAACATGAACATTAATGACATGAACCATGTCCAGTGCATGGTTGTCTCAACCTCATTCGCTTTCATTTAAATACCTCTCTGACCTTTAGTATGGTTCTATGCATGTAGTTCTCACATTTTAGTTATTTAAAGGAGTAGCCATTTTACTTGCGTCCAGTCTTTAAAGGGGTAGTTCGGGATTCTGGACATCGGACTTCATTTCCAAGTGAGCCAGTGTGTTATTTATCATTGGAGACCGTTTAACACTTTTCATTCAGTCCTTCTAGTTGCAGAAATCGCTGGTGCTAGGCTAGCGCTAGTCGAGCGGATCTGCTAGCATGCCAATAAAAACAGTTTTACTCACTCCACAGTACACCTGAGGCAAACCAATTATAATGCCCGAATATTGATGTAAATGTCTGTGCTGACAGAATAATATAAGTAAATTCCCTTGTTTTGAAGTATGAGTTAAGTATGAGTTGGTAATGTATGCTGGTATGCTGTTGTGCTGTACCATAGAACATACGTTGACCAATGCAGCTGGAGTGTGAGAATTTCAACACTTGTTGTTTTAAGAAATTAGGCAAAGCAAATGAGAAGAACTGTAATCATTGAACCCTAATTACTTCTTGAGATTGTGAGAGGGGTGGTTAACATGATGAAGGGGTACATCAACACAACAGAGATGAACAACAGCCACACAACAGAGATAAACAACAGCCCCACAACAGAACTCAACAACAGCTCGAAAGCAGAAATGAAAAACCACAAAACCCAGTCAGATGGTTTAACATGAACCTGTGTTGTGTACTGTACCTCCATGTTGAGTGGTGTACTGTACCTCTGTGTTGTGTACTGTACCTCTGTGTTGTGTACCTCTGTATTGTGTACCTGTGTTGTGTTGTGTACCTCTGTGTTGTGTACTGTACCTCTATGTTGTGTTGTGTACCTCTGTGTTGCATTGTGTACCTCTGTGTATCTGTATTGTGTACCTGTGTTGTATTGTGTACCTCTGTGTTGTGTTGTGTACCTCTGTGTTGTGTTGTGTACCTCTGTATTGTGTACCTCTGTGTTTTGTTGTGTACTGTACCTCTGTGTTGTGTTGTGTACCTCTGTGTTGTGTACTGTACCTCTGTGTTGTGTTGTGTACTGTACCTCTGTGTTGTGTTGTGTACTGTACCTCTGTGTTGTGTTGTGTTGTGTACTGTACCTCTGTACTGCGGGGTGAACTCCCTCATGGGCGGCGGCAGGCTCTTGTAGAACTGATACTCCCGGGGGATGAGGGGCTTGCAGATGGTCTGCTCCCCGAAGCGCAGCACGCACGAGTGGCCCCCCACCTGGTGGATGAAGGGCTCAAGCATCACCCCCTTCTCCAGGTAGCAGTGCTGCTGCTGCTGCGGCTGGGGCTGCTGCTGCTGCTGCTGCGGCTGCGGCTGCAGTTGTTTCTGCGGCGGCTCTGCGCCCGAGGCCCCCCGGCCCTGAGCATCCACAGCCGGACTCATCCTCCTCTGGTCCCGACCACGCTACCGCTGGCATTAGCCTCCTTGCACGCGTGCACACACACCGTGGCAGGGAGCCGTCTCCGGGCAGAGAGGAGCTGTGCACGCTCACAGACGTGCACGTGCACACCACCACGCAGAGCTGGCACTGAGACACAGTGCGGCCCGCCGGAGAAGGGGCTTTATGTGCGTTCGTTCAGGTGTTGTGGTTTCTAGCAAGGACCCATCCGTGTCCTCCGTGGAGGGGCTGTTGGTTGTTGTTGCAGAGCGGGGGGGAAGGGGTCCTCCTGGTGGAACAACAAAGCAACGCAGGAAAGAGAAGATCTAATGGAAAAAAGGGCTCAGCTCGGCGACAGGGTGTCCACTTCTCCTTTTTTTAGGTGTCCTTGTGTGGCAGTTGGACTCCTGCGTGTTTCCCGTCGGTTTAGAGTCCAAAACAAACGGCTTAAGGATTTATAGTCCGTTGCTGCAGTGGCGGAGAGAGACAGGTCTTACACTGGGGTCCCCACTGCAGTCTCAGAGCGTCTGACAGCTCAGCTCGCTCTCTACTGATAGACCTCCTGCTGCGTGACGCTGAGCCCGCCCCGCCACCAATCAGAGGAGGCAGAAGCAGATTGTTGACGGGGAGCCCGCCCACTGTCTGCCTGATCAGCCAATCAGAGGAGGCAGAAGCAGAGCGTTGGTTGGTGAACGTTCGAGGGAAAGGAGAGAGCAAACAAAGACAGAGAGGGAGGAGGGGGCTTGGGGGAGGGGAGAGCGAGTATGCAGAGAGCGAGTATGCAGAGAGCGAGTTAGCGCACACACACACACACACACACACACACACACACACACACACACACACACACACACACAGGAAGCGACAGTCAACTGTTGATGAACTGTGATGAGAGAATGACCTCAAACTCCCCTTAAACATTGTATTGTAAATACTGTGTTTTTCAGAGTGTCTTTAATTTATCTGTTTATATGAAATACTAATTGTAATTTTTAGAATATCCAACATTTTTCTTTTTATATATTGAGGACTTGAGTATAATATCTATATATATATTTAGTATTTAACGTTTTATACTTTGACCTCTTTATTATTCACCTGCTTTGGAAATTTAAATTGTTGCTCATGCCAATAAAATTTTTTATTGAATTAAATTGAATTTAGAGAGAGAGACAGAATGAGAGAGACAGAGCTTATTTAGTTACTTTAGTTTTCACTTTATATATAATGTGAAAACTCTAAAAGTACACAATTATAATGGTATAAACATAAACAATGAGAGAAGTAATTAGGAAGAAAATTATGCCCCTTCCCAATATTCATGTTTACACTACATACACAAATATG
Organism: Trisopterus esmarkii; assembly: GCA_027123545.1. Lineage (NCBI taxonomy): Eukaryota > Metazoa > Chordata > Actinopteri > Gadiformes > Gadidae > Trisopterus > Trisopterus esmarkii. The sequence continues at coordinate 1,649,843 of JAOPJL010000002.1, forward strand.
ATAACTACTAACAAGCGTCTGACTCGTGCAGTAACCCCAGATGACCGTAAGTGGCTGCTCAGACAATCCAGGGCTGTGTTACTGGGATTTCCTGGCTGCTCACTCCTGAGCCTGAAACCCTACAGGAACCTCTGCCTCACCTCTCCACTGACTGCATCATAGCCACCCACAAACACCTTGGCAGCGATGGCGTCCTTTCAGCTATGAAGATGTTAACAGAGCAGCTAATGGCCATCCAGACACCCACAGTTGGGCAGAAGGACAATCACCTCTGGCAGTCTCTGAGAAAAGGTTGGCTGACATCAAGTTATTTTGGAAGTGTGCTGATGGCGAAGCGTGTCACCCCTTCCCCTTATTTCTAAGCTCTGTGGGAATCAGGAACTACATGTAGCTCTGGCTGTACAGTGGGGTATATCTAATGAGCAGGAAGGGATCAGGGCATTTGAAGAAGCCACAGGCATGAAGGTTAGAGGGTCTTTGTTTGTGGCTCATGCAGTGCTTCTGTCGTACCCGTCAACAGTGAAGCTTATGGTCCAAAACATCAAAGGAAAACAATAGTGATCATTTCGTTAAGGCAGGCATGGGCAACTGGCGGCCCGCAGGCCACACGCGGCCCGCACCCTCACTCTGTGAGGCCTGCAGATAATTTCAGATAAAAATAAATAAATTAAAAAAATATTTTTTACAGAAAACTTACATTTACATTTAGGGCATTTAGCAGACGCTTTTATCCAAAGCGACTTACAATAAGTACATTTGTCATAAGAAGT
>JAOPJL010000002.1:1764276-1778767 GCA_027123545.1 Trisopterus esmarkii
TCCGCCGCCCGTCCGTATACGGCATTCCCCGCCGCGGCGCAATGAATGAATAAAGATCGTAAACACGTCGGGAGAAAAAACATTTATTTTGCCCGAAGTTACTACTTCACAACCTCGTTAATGACCCACATTTAGGAAAGCATGCACTTTTAATCAGCCTCGGTTTAAATCGAAGTGTAGTGTCTGTGTGCTTCCACCTTTACTGAATGCATGCCATGCACGCTCCCGCTGCCGGGACACTATTCTTATAGGGGGTAACTACATTCACCGGCTTCCTCCATCGTCGGTGCCACCTTTTAAAATAAATTGCCCTTTCTCGTTTTTCGACGGCGACAATAACAAGACTATCGTCTCCTTCTACTTCCGGCTCACGGCCCCGGGAAAAGATTTAGAGCATGCACAGAACGCAATTCAACGCGTAACCCAATCCCAGGCCGTTTATGCCGCTTAGCTCGACCACGAATCGAGTTATCTAGGTGTCTTAATTCAACTATGAGTAACCCAATTCGATTCGACTTTGGCTCGACCAAGGTGTATACATGCATCTTAGTAATCCAATCATAGTCGAGCTAAGCCAATAATTCGACTTTCTTGAGCAGGGCCGGCTCCAGCCCTTTTGTAGCCCTAGGCGAGATTGAGTTTTGCGCCCCCCCCCCCCCAGCTCAACTATACTATATTGCAAATAAATGTGTGATGCATGGACAACAAACAGAAAAGTTTCAGAAAACAAACTTTGACGGTTGTTTTAAGGACAGGTTTGACAATGCCCTTAGCCAGGCAGGGGCGAAAATGGGCTGATTCGAAAATTCATTTAGATCATCATTATTTAGAATCAGAGAATTATATACCCTAGACAGGACCAATAGTCAAAATTTCGGTGTTAACCACTCTATTTCATCCTAGACAAACCAGAAAGGGGGCTCAATGTTCAAAATACCAGAACTGTCCTTTAAAAGTCTGTAGCTAGCGGTAGCTGCCTGAGCGGCCGCAACATGAAGTGATGCGCAATACTATTTAGTTTGACACTATAATGGCTGAGGTCAATTACCTCTATACTGGGCATTCTTTTCTCATTATTTTTCCCGTTTTCGTCCCTGCGCATCAGAGAGTTTAACTTTAGACCTCTTCTTTTTAAGAGTCAATGTATGACAAGCTTGATCAACACAGCCTAACTTACCTAACGTAACGTCTTGCCTGCCCCCGCACCCCCACCCAATGGAAAATGATTTACAAAAAACATAAATTAAATCGAGTAAGTAAACGTGTGGTTGAGGGGGCGCCCTAGGATGATCATGTTTAATAAACATTTTTTATTTCGCTTGTTTAATTAAATTAAATTAATTAATTAAGGGCGCCACTAGAGGGCGCCCCCAACACATTTGTCGCCCTAGGCGATCGCCTAGGTCGCCTATGCCAATCGCCGGCCCTTAGTAGATCAGTAGATATCAGCCCTAAGGTATATTAGTCCACATGGATTAGATCAGTAGATATCAGCTCTCTAAGGTATGAGTCAACATGGAATAGGGTGCTGGTTAGTAGGCTATATCATCTCTCTAAGGTATGAGTTTACATGGATTAGGGTGCTGGTCAGTACATCATATCTCCAAGGTATTAGTCCACATGGAGTAGATCAGTATATATCAGCTCTCTAATGTATTAGTTTACATGCATAGATCAGTAGATATCATCTCTCTAATGTATTAGTCCACATGTAATAAATCAGTAGATATCATCTCTCTATGTATTAGGCCGCATGAAGTACATCAGTAGATATCAGCTCTCTAAGGTATGAGTCAACATGGTGTGCCGTATTTTTCAACACGTGAAATCTGAAAAAAAAAGTGTAAATTGTAGCCTCTCTGGCCGGCCCCCAAAAATACTGACCAATGACGCGCGGGCACAAGGTGCGCAGCATTAGCGCTCAATCAAGACACAAGGCCTGGGTTGTGATCCTCTCAATTACATACCATAAAAGCAATCACTACAGATTAGACACACTAAGGTAATACCGTTCTGTTTACTCATTTTATCATTGATTTTTTTTTTTTTTTTTTTTTAAACGAGGGGAAAACCGCCTCGACTTGCTTGTAGCTTCGTTTGGATTTGTGGATGGATTTGGTTGTCCTGTAAGCTCTGCTTCTTTGTTTAAATTAATGTATGCTGTTTGTTAGTGGAATAGAGCGCACAGGTGGTTGTTGAATGAGGGGCTAGTATTGATCCCCTTGGTAAACACGGATGTTGCTAAACTGTCTCAGATGCTGAACCCCGCACGACTGCAGGCCCTGGAGACATGGCAGAAGGAGAACCAGGTCACCCTGTCTCAAGTGAACGGGCAGAGGAAGTATGGAGGGCCCCCGGACGGTGAGGAGCCCCCAGAGGCTTAACTTTTGTTTACATGGATGGAACATTGTGCGCGTATGACAGAATGCTTGTTTGTTTTATGTTCTTCACTTGCGCTAACCCTAACAACTAGTTATTAGTCTGCACCGTTTGGGTTAGCACGGCTTTTTTATGGCCATCTTTATTGTGTTTATGGTAAGTAAATTGAAAATGCTTCATTATATACCAAAATTCATATCAAAAGGGTCATTTAAATATTTTAAAATAGGCTGAACAAACGCGCGGCCTAGTGGCTCGCCTCCGTGAACTTTATCACTTTGTATTGAAGGCGTGCTGGACGCGTGACTGCGGTCAAGCCAGCACGCTTCGAGAACGTCAGTCAAGCCAGCCGACCCCGTTTTTTGCTGTAGGCCTACGCGTATATATTAGCCATTACGTTAATAGCTTCTCAGAACTGGTTTTTAAAAAAAAAAGCAGATACAAAGCAGGATTCGTCGGATACATACCAATTGACTGTCAATAGAAGCTGTTATCAATTTAAAAGGAAGCACCCTGTTATCATAGCCTAATTAGCCTAATGTGTAGTTAGCAAATTAGAAGTCCACCTTAAATTAACATATGAGACATATTACATGATTTGGGATTACAAGGAAACGCCCTGTTATCACACTCATTCCACATCAGGGTTATAGTACACGACCCCATAATGACACAGTAAGTTTCAAGACATTCTGATGTGTAGTTTCAAAATAAAAGCCCCTCAATGTAAAGATTTATGATGTACAACATTTTTACTACTAAAAATTCTAGTTGTGACTTCAAATTATAACTACTTCTGTTATGCTGTACTTTAAAAGCATTGTCAAAATTCTAACACTGGGTTAAGATCTATACAATTAGTTATTCCTGTTTGATTTCCCATTTTTCATTTTGGCCCTATTCCTGTAGAATAGGGCCAAGTGGGCTTCATTGCTGTTCACATGTTTCTCCTGGTTTAAATATTTGAACCATCAATATTTTGCTTTGAGTTGTAAAGTTATTATTTTCTCTTTGTAGGATCACAGTGGATGAGAAGAATTCGACCTTGAAAGTATTTGAATCCTAATTTTGTTGTGTAAGACAAATATGGGTCGTCCAAGCTCCATTACTCTACAGGCCAGCCCTATCTTTGCACAAACCATTTCACCCCATCAGGAGTTCCGCCATTGAAACTCTAGGCAGCGGTATAGGGTATAAACGATGGAAAACGTGTGAAATGCATAGTTTTAAAGTGCTACAGACTTTAAAGATAGAAACTAAGATTTTGTTGACTACATGCTACTATGAAGTATTTTTACAGTATTATTTATGAGTACATTTATGTCAAAGTCCCTTGCAATGAACAATATTGCGTAATTTTCTCCTGACTTGTGTCATTTAAAAATGGTTTAAACAAGCAGTTTAGGATACATTTACTGTGCTGGACTAAATTCTTCCTTCTTCTTACATTGATGTAGGTAGATACATCGATTGATTGGCGAACAATCCAACTGCAACACCCAAACATCGATGCATATCGCTGTACTTTTATTTTGACAATCGCCTTGCACCGGTGCTTGTGAAACTTTTTGCGCAAGTGCGACAAGCCGCTCACATATCCGTTCGCCAGTAAAACGACAGCAAGCGCATGTGTGAGCGCAAGGATGTCTAGTTTCAGTTTGGCTCCAAGCAGCAGCACAGCTAACAGTGTTGCCAGATTGGGCAGATTTCTCGTTTTTCCAGCCTAACTTGATTAAAAGTAGCCCAATTGGGTGGGAAAATCTGGCAAAAATGGGCTATAGTCAAAATGTAAGATCATTTAGGACTAAGTACTTCCTGGTCCTGAAATACATTTATATGTAACTATGACTACATGAAAAGTACTAATAACAACATTAACTATGCTTTTTGAGTAATCCTAAATCAAAGTCCCATATACAAAGATTAAAAATAGACACAAAATCATGAATTTTGTGTGGAATAAAAATGGTATATGTAATAAAACCCATAATGCAAGAAAATGCTGAGCCCATAACTTTTTGTCCATAATGCAAAAATGTATTACATTTTGGTTTACTTATTACATTATGGAGCAAAATGTTGTGTAATGTAATAAGTGAACCAAATTGTAATTAATTTTTATGGGCTCTTACAAACCTTGATCACTGCAGTCTGACACCAACATATAACCAGATTAGAGCTTTGAAACTTGCACCGAAAAGTGCTGATCTGATCATATACCACACACTCGCCGACCAAAAATCTTTGTTACCGTTAAAGCATATTTAAATGGAATAATATATCTTACTTTCTATCTTTAAAGTCTGTATTTGCACTTTAAGAATAGCTAAAAAGTGTACCCTTGTTTGAGCCACTAATAACAGTTATAGTTGAAACAAGTTGTTGAATGAAAGCCCTGCCTAGAGGTTTAATGGTGGAACTCCTGGGAGGTGTAATGGTTTCTGCAAAGATGGGACTGGCCTGAGAGAAATGGCCTAGAGAAATGGCACTCGGACGACCCTGCGAAAACTGTTGAGAAATCATCACAGGCTTAACTAACTTTGTCTTACTTATCAAAATAAGAATTAATATACTTGCAAGACTGAATTATTATCATCCACTGTGATCCAACAAAGAGAAAAGAATAACTTTAATTTTAATGCAAAATATTGAGGGTTAAAATATTTAAACCATGAGAAACATGTGAACGGCAATAAAGCCCATTTGCTGGAGGAATAGGGCCAAAAGGAAAAATGGGAAATCAAACAGGAATAACTAATTGTAATGCACAACTAGAATTTTTAATGGATAGAAATGTTGTACATCAGAAATCTTTACATTGAGAGGGCTTTTAATTAAAAAATATACATCAGAATGTACTAACTTACTGGGTCCCACTATGGGGTTGTGCACTATAACCCTGATGTGGAATTAGTCTATGATAACAGGGCGGTTTATTTTAAATTGAATCCAAAATCATGTGATATGTCTCATATTTGCCGCATGCGAGAGGGATCGTGGCGCGTTTAAAGGGGGAGGACAGAAGTTGAACTTCAGTTACTCTAATGCAAATGACCCTTGCAGCGTGGGTTCGGACTAGGGATGTAAATGACTCGGTGTTTTGTGAGTCGGATCGATTTATTTTTTTTTTTCTTTTGGCCCCGTGGCTGCAGCAGTTGCAGAGCTCATATTTCAATGGTTGCGCTCAGGAGCACACCAATAATGCATTTTTTTTAAATTAAGTTGATAGAAATGATGGTAAACAAAATATCAACATAGAGCTGGATTGTGATCGTTAACAATGTCGCCTGTCAATTTACAATAGGCTAAATGTGTCGGCGTCGGGTCAACTTTTTTAAAATCAGGATATTGATGGCTACCACCCCTTAATGTGTAGCTACCACTGTCGGCTATGCCCCATTCTTGAACGGCGGCTTGCAGGATGTTGGCCATGTATTCAACAGAGTGCCTCTCTGGCATTGAGCGGGTCTACAGGATCGCACTCTGCACAACCCAGTCAGTAAAAAAGTGAACTGTACGACTTTGTAGTCAACGCTGTCCAAGCATCTGTGGTGATGGAAACTTTCTCTGCTAAGGACAGGATCTCATGGCACAAGCCTGCTGCTTCGCTGTACATTTTCTGCAGCCGCAGTGTCAGTTTGGTGACCTGGCAAGGTTTAGAAATGCGATATCTCCGGCTAAAAAATTTAATTGGTTATTTTGAAAACAGAAGGGTGTTTCAACATTTTGAATAAATGTTTATACATATTAAAAAAGATATCGCTCTCTCACTCACTCAAACGATTTTCCTTTAGAGTATTTTTAGAGTCGAATCGATTGTTGAGTCGCACATTTTAAACATCCCTAGTTCAGACATCCGATAGGACGGTCGACATTAACTGAGCCCTGGCGGAGGACTCGTGGTGGATTTCATTGATTTAAGAGCTTCATTGCCATGTTGAGGGCCGCAGGTTGGCCCACCGGATGGGCCTTGAGGGCGACCCAAGGGATTGCGCGGTGTGCGGTTCAACGTGTCGAAGGGAGGGACCAGACTTGAACTTAACAGTGATGGGCGTGGCCATTGTCAAAATGGTGACCAAATGCTTTCTGTTGGGCGGACTTGTAAAGGTTCTCCTTTAAGACTATGGCTCCACCCCACTGATAGTTTGGTCACGCCCCTCTCTCTAGTGGCTGCTGGTGGGAGTTTACCATGTTGCCATGGAAGTGCTGGGGCCTCTATGGATTCTGTTTTTTGTTTAGGAAATTTCCTTTCCTAACATGATCACCCGGAAAAGGTTTAAGGTTCAAAAAATGCTTAGGAAAGGTCCCTCGATGCAAACCTTTAACCCACCTTAAGCATAGGTTACTCCTGACCAACCTTTAGGAGAGGAAAGGAGATATTTGTAACCCATAATCCTTAACGGTGGCAATAATTAAAGTAACAGGCCACCGACGAAGTTTATAGACTCGACAGGAAGACGAATGAGAGACGTGGTAAAGCAGAAAAGAGAATCAATTATTATCGTATCCAGTAATTTACACCATAGGAAAATAAAATGCCAACTTCACATTTAAGACTACTGGGGGCAGTTGATTTCAACATAAGTTTAGCCTCTTATTCACATGTGAATTGGGATTCAAGAGGCCTAAAATATTCCCATTGGCCAAGTCCGACCTAAGCGATTCTCACTGTTGGAGACAACCTGATTGAAAACAATACAAGAATGCATGGATCGAAAGAGGCCTTGTTGTAGTCCATCCTCAGAAAATTTTAGTTTCACAGTGGAGACGCTAGAGGTCAGCAATACTCGCCGTCGTGCAATGACGTCTGTTAGGAAAAGTGGAGTCTAATTCATTTTAAACAGTGCTGTCTTTTCCTATGTTCGAAAGAAAGCCCCTTTTCATCTCGCCTAGACCCGATTAACTTTTCTAAAAAAAAAAGGTTAAGGAAAGGTGGCATAAAGGTTAGGAGATTTGACTTTCCGAATTGGGCCCTGGAGATGAAATCGAACACGACTCCTAGAGTCAGGCCTGACTGAAAATATCCTCCAAATGCATGTCCAGACCTGTGCTGCAAGACACACAAATTTGCATAAAATGAATTGAGGTTAAAGGTGTTTCCCGCCCCTTCAACGCGCCGAAGCCGCACGCCTCCCCAGCGAGAGCCCGACCAATCCAAAGTGAACGGGAGGCGGGGTTGACTGGAGAGGGCCGAGTTATATGGGGGTTCATGTAGCTTCAGACGGCTCCAAGCCGCGTTAGAATGGGTGGAATAACCAGGAAAAGGGGACTTTAACCGCCTTGTAGCTTTTTATCTTACCGCTAGGAGTGCTCCTTACTCGAGTTTTTACGTTTTAAGTTTTTACGTAGGAGTTTTTTCTTAAAAGTAATTCACAAAGCCGCTGAGACCTACTCATACTAAGGATAAATCACTAAGTGACGCTCCCATATGTCGATTGTCATGCATGAGTTTAGAAGCGGTCAGTATGGTGATTGGTTGTTGAGTGCAGGTGATCTCAGTGAAACTCATCCGCAACATAGGCTTCAAATGAAGTCCTATCAAATAGTTATGGACCATGCACAGAGAATACATACATGACTTTGTCATGTATTTGTGTAGACCACGATAATGACGTTGTATGCACGTTGAAAAGAAACAAAGCAAACAATAAAATACGTAAATTGCATTATAGTAAAGAGGTAATTAAAAGCACCCTGCAAACTGTTATCCAATGAGCATATTTCCAGCACTTTAAATATGAGCCCATTCAGCTGTTCAAGTCCTATCATGATATATGAAAGCGAAGACAAAGACGTGAAACGCATGCGAAAGCCCAACTGGTCCCAGGACCAATTGCTACTGAGCTGACTATAAACGTAATACAGGAAAACATCTTACAATAAATGATTAGATAGTGATCATAAGTAAGAGTAGTTATATATTTTTATACACAACTTAAAGTGCTACTGTAATAATAATGATCATTATTATTATTAGTGATTTATTCCTATTATGTGAAATAAATAATGATGATTAAAGTGATGTATTACTAATACATAAGACAAATAATGATGGTTTAAGTGATTAATTTATATTCATATATTAAATAATTAAGGTACATTTGTAGCGTATCCAGAACGCCCCCATACGGGCAGTCGATGGAACAGCCCCTGCCTACCTCCAAGCTTTGGTCAAACCACACACCCCTGCTCGATCCCTCCGCTCAACTACCTCAGTTCGACGTCTGGTACCGCCATCACTAAGGGCAACCAAAGGTTGATCAGCGAAATCATAACTCTTCTCTATCTTGGGACCACAGTGGTGGAATGATCTCCCTGCCAAAGTCAGGACCGCAGAGTCGCTCACCAGCTTCCGCAAACGACTTAAAACTCACCTGTTCAGGGTTCACCTAGACTCTACATAGCCATTCAGTCCCTTATTTGTCCGTTTCACTATTGTTTGTTGTACGTCCTGGCACTTAATGAACGCACTTAATGCACCTTGTATTCATTCTTTGTACTTGTGTAGCATGTACTTAATTGTGTTGTGCGTGCTTGCTGTGTAGTATGTACTTAATTGTGTAGCATCTGCAGTAGCTAGCTATCACTGCTGTATACGGGGAATGGGGTTAGCTTGGCGATTGTTAGTACTTGCACTTAGTTCTATGAACATCTTTAGTGTACCGACGGCGATATATTGTTTCACTTCTTATGACAAATGTACTTATTCTAGGTAGCTTTGGATAAAAGCGTCTGCTAAACGCCCTAAATGTAATTGTACATATGTAACAATTCCCTGTGTTTTAACCATCGCTGATGGTTGCGTTATTCCTAAATCATCGGAATTGCAAAGTTACATTTTCCCTGCTGCTAATATTGTGTAAAGTGTTGCCAAACATTTTATCTCCAGGCTGATGGGGTTATTCCTGTTTGTTGAGGATGTTATTGCATCACGCACTAATTCAACCACAAGTTGGATGCCCTCACGATTTAGCTTATATCTCTTTATCAATCCGCAGTCCTCCACTGTCTCAAATATTTTGTCTAGGTCTTACTGAGTTAAGAGTCCTCTCTGGGACTTTTAAGCTCTCCTAGACTTCGGTGCTACTTTTAGCCCTAAAATACTTTGAATTGCTCCAAGTTAAATAAATTAGGTCCTAAATTAAAGACTGACACGCCCATTCTTTTTAGGCATTTCTCCTAAATTTGCCACTTATGACCTACTTTTAGCCCTAAGATTCTTTGTGAATACGGCCCCAGAACTATCAAATTAGAAATCTTACAGAAAGCTAAAAAAGGGATGTCTGTTTGTTTGGTTCTTACGGCCCCGCCCTTTCTGCACTGACCCCTTATCTTAATAAACCCACTTAATGTGTAGAGTGGGAGGGGCCTGTCCCGGGCAGCGGCTGTGAGGTGTTCATCAGCCAGTTCCCCCGGGAGATCTACGAGGACCGTCTGATCCCCCTGTTCAGCTCTGTTGGCCCGCTGTGGGAGTTCCGCCTCATGATGAACTTCAGCGGCATGAACCGCGGCTTTGCCTACGCCAAGTACGCCAGCCGCATCCTTGCCGCCGACGCAGTGCGTCAGCTGCACGGCCACCCGTTGGAGCCTGGGGTGCAGCTCAGCGTACGCCACAGCACCGAGAAGAGGCAGCTGTGTGTGGGAGAGCTGCCTGTCAGCACCCAGTGGGCGGGGCTGATGCAGGTAGGTCTGGGGAACAACATATAGGGGAAGGACTCTTATGGTGTGTTTCCACCAAGCGGTGCAGTGTGATAAGGTGCCACTCACGTTAGGGTACGGTAGGGCGGCGTTTAAGCCGCAAGGGGGCAGCTACGCAAGCATCGTGACATCATAGCAGCCCGACACAGTGAAGCCTGCTCCTAAATTTAATGAAAAAGAGGACACATTAAACAAAGGGCAACAATGTAGGACGTCCAAGAAGGACTGCAAACTTTTTTTCTTCAATAAACAAAGCTTCGCCGAAATGCCTCGCGGGTAATGTTAGTTTGTTTTTCTCCACCTGTCGCACGGAAGTGAAGATTCTGTTGACCAATCAACGGATGGCATGTATAGCTCCAACTTTTTGTTAGTACAACTACAAGGGCTATATGAATAAAGTTGGTAAAAAGAAAAAAACACCTGTGAGATGGCTGCAGAAGTGCAGAATCTGCTGCAGAATCAATATAGATGTTACTGTGTCAGAAAAAATTCAGCTAGAACTTGGTAAGAAATGTCAATTTTCAATTCTCGCCTTAAAAAAACCCTCACTATTTAGAGTGAATACCACCTTGGAACTATGGTGTAGTAGCGCAGAAACTCTAGGGAACCATGATTTTAGAGAAGTTTTAGTACAGGTGGACACCCCAAATGGTGTGTTTTTGTTTAGGTAAAAATGGTTATCATGGGCTTTTAGCTGAGCTTCTTCCCTTTGGGTGGGTATACACCATAGACATGTTGCAGCATGGTGGTGCTGTATACAGCACACAGGCTACAACTCGGTGCAGCTGCCCCGGGGGCGCTCAGGCTTAATAGGTTAAAGGAGAACACCTTAACCCTGCTGTACACTCTAGGGGAAAGGCCTCTTAAAGGAGGACACTTTTACCCTGTTGTAGGCTCTCTAGAGGACACGAGCTATCGCATGCAACTTCTGATCTGCTGACGTGGTTTCCCGGTCAACTGCTGATTGAGCAGTGATGCGACTCCTCTCCTGGGATGGTTGGACTAAAGGGGTATTTGATTTTGTAATGCAACGTAACTTGTGCTGAACCCGTAGGAAGATTCCTCTCATATGGTGATTAAATGTCCTTTTATATTGTATGCAATCTTCACTTAGCTCTAGGGCAACCTATAACAATATTAAATTTTTCCTATATCTTATATGCCACGTTTGTTATTGGTCATTATACTGCATACTCCAATGATTGAATTATTCCCCTTATCTGATGTGACTGATCGTGCAGTGTTTGTGTTGGTTCTCTTAACCAGGTGCTGAGGAGTCTGAGCGACGGCGTAGAAGGTTTATCCCTGAAGTCGGGGCCGGACATTAAGGGTGTGTCTGCTTTGGTGGTCTATGTGTCCCACCATGCAGCCTCCATGGCCAAGAAAGTTCTTGGTGAAGGTATGTAGCTCAGTGGGTCTACCCTGTATTCCAGAAGTTAAGTGTTCCATTTTTGGAACATTATCGTTGTCATTTATCAGTCAAATGGTTCTCCTGTATGATGTAAATTGAACCCAATCATAGGCACATGCCTAGAGCCTAAATAAGTGGACAAAATGAAGGGGCACTAACGCGATGGTTATGAGCATTAAGCAGCATGTTGGGTCTTGGTATAGCAGCCTTTCTCAACATGTCATGTCCTCTTCAGGTTTCAAGAAGCTTTTCTCCCTGAGGGTCTCCGTCAAGTGGCAGCATTTCCATCCCAAGGTCAGGAGCCCCCTTGCAGATCGAGAGCTGCCCCCGCGCCTTCGCCCCCCCCCATCCCCCACAGAGACCTTCAACAAAGCACCGGGGGCCCCCGTCTCTCCGCTCCCCTCTCCCGCCCCAGTCGGGGCGGCCCTGCTCCCCCAAAAGGCCCTGTGCCCCCTCTCCATGCTCCAGCAGTTGTGCGGTGCCACGCCCATCATGAACCTGGAGTTTACCAGCACAGAGCTGGGCGGGCATCGGGGCGTCTGTGTCTCCTACGAGGTGCATCTGCCCGGCCTGCTCCGCCCCTTCAGCGGCTTGCTGACTGCCCGGCTGAGCATAAGTGCTGTGGACACGATGCGAGAGGTGCGCCAGCTGGTGGCCAGGCAGGTCCTCTGGGCCGTCCACCCGGGCTTGGTAAACACACCAACCCTGACATGTTAAACACTAACCTGGACCATCGCAGGGCGTTACCCTTTTATTTATGTTTGAAGACACTGTTTGGTTTATGTTATGCATGTTTTTAGTGATTTTGAATATTGCAATCTTGCATGCTTTTTATTGTTTTGTTTTGTTCCTAATATTAATCCAATAAGCTGCTGCTTGTCATTGTAGAAGAGTATGCATTGTGGAGTTGTACAGAGATGGATGTATTGGGAGGTTATATTATGAAAGTTTCTTTATTCTGCACCATGGTGTTGGACATGTTTGTTCGAACTTGCATGATTAAATTACTTGCCAACCATCCTTGTTAGTGTAACACTGCTAGTTAATATTTATTTTATTTACATAGGATATATGATAAACCTTTATTAAATTAGATTAGTAAAATAACATGTCAGAGCAGCAGGATGGGTTTGGGGATGCAAATAAGCTCACAAAATGACAACCCAAGTAGTGACTATCATACTGGCTAATTGTTCAATGGACAAACTTGTAATTATGGGCTGTGGTATACCTACACATTAAAAGCTCCACAGGTTAAGTGATTCAAGTAGCTTGTTGGCCAACATGCAGCTGAATGTTATTAAGACTTCTGTCAGGGAACTCAGTAGTAGGCTGTGTGCAGTATGAGGTTAAGACTACACTAACCAAGTGGTTAGTGTAAAAATACTGTGCAGGTGATTGGATGAACCATCTTCAGTCATGATGGTTGTGAATCCAGCTGTCCTGCAAGGTAACTCCTCCCTTCCTATGGGTGAGCGGTCAGTAAAGGTGTGCAGAAATAAGCTCTACATGTTTTCCACACATCTTTGGGAGAACTGAATGCATTACACTAACAGTTCAGTCCTGAAGGGCAGGGTCCTTAATCGTCTCAAGCCTGTGATGCCACTCTACTGGTGGATTGCTCACATCAGATGAACTCACCGCAACACATTTCGTTTCATACAGGACACCAGGCATGTTTTAGACCACTTTTTATTGATCAGAGTTATAAGCCATGTTTAACAAGGTTCCACAACTAATATATCAGCCAGTCTTGTCACTGCGAAATGGCGAGCCTGCTTTATGTCAGTGTTTGAAAGGAGATTTTTAGACTCTCTAAAAACACTTGTTTGGTTTACTTTAAAATTAAATGGCTTCATTTTTTAAGTAAACCTGTTTTAGAAACTGACTTCTGTAAATGGGTACAATGAGGAATATGTATGGGAGCTGCATCAGCTTCAGCTCAACAGGAAGCAGGGCTGCTGGCATCTCATGTGGGATTAGCAGGAGGCTGTTCCAAGTGGGCAGAGAGGGTTTTAAACCTTGGAGGTCTTCTTCCTGATCTCTTCTATGAGGTCTGCCCGCGAGACATCAACCTGCAGAGAGAAAGTCATGACGTTATGCTCATCAGCCAAACGCTTTCATCAGAAAGAGGCCTCATGTCCGTGTTAGGCATAATAGTGGCAGATTTATTCATGAAGAATTAAGTAATGGAATTGTACAAATATCTTATTTTTCCATCCCAATCAGCCAGAGATGGGATGGTTAGGAGAATCGCCAAAAGGTCTGCCTCATTTGAAGATGTATTAACTTTAGGCAGCATGATGTGCTTTAAGTGCTCGGACCTCGGTGGCAGGAGCGCTGATGATAGGCCCTTAAGGCATGAATGGCAATACTGACTTGAGTATTTTTTTTTATTTATTTTTTTTTTTTTTAGGTGCCAACACAGCCAAATATGTGTATCACACTACACTACTGCATCACATCAACAACAAGAGTGCACACGCATACCACAGCATTACCGCAGCTAGACTAATGCAGCACCACCATCAAATCGATCATGTCAATCCACCAGATTGCACATCACACGCATGACACAAAGAACAAGTTTTCACAGTTATTGTTATGTTCAATGTATGCTTGCACAACTTCAACGGATTCAATTAAATATTGCGACAATATTACAAGTGCACCGCCTCCAGCCCAGGAGTAGTTAAGAACGAGTTCATTAAATATGCTAAAGCTTATTAAGCGGCATCACTGAAACACAGCATTACCGTTTAGCCTACTGCTTAAAATCCAGCAATATATTGTGTTTCCAACCATTACAAAAAAAGCTTTATAAACTAAAGTACCACAACAACATTGACAGCGTTTACATGCAGGAGCATAATCGTGTAATGAACGTATCGAATGAGGATTGGATTCATGTAAACAGGTTTATTCTATCTGCTTCGCCAAACGGATCGTCTCAGGATCGCATTAGCGAAGTCGATACAATAGCTGGGCTTGAGCCGGTCCCAG
>JAOPJL010000002.1:1778867-1795527 GCA_027123545.1 Trisopterus esmarkii
TAGACATGAGGCCTTATTACCTCATTGGTGGTTTGCAATCATGTTATCGGTTATACTATGGCACTGATCTACAGTAACATTTACAACTAGAAAATGTATTTCCTACAGAACATGCATTCTCAATAAGTGCTGAAGTGCAGGTGAGGTGGATAATACTTTTTCGTAAAGCCACATACTAAGGGGTAGTTCGTAATTTTGGACATAGGACCTCATTTCCAAGTGAGCCAGTGTGTTATTTTATCATTCAGTCCTTCTAGTTGCAGAGATCGCTGGTGCTAGGCTAGCACAAGTCAACGTTTTCTGCTAGCCTGCCAATAAAAACTCTTACCCACTCCACAGTACACCCAAGGCAAATAAATTATACAGCCAGACTATCGATGTACATGTCATTGCATTTTATTTTGAGGGACTTGTGTCTCAGCAGCAGCGTAGCTTATACTTCCCTGTAGTTGGTATCAGGCTACAGCAGCGGCGGACTGATATTACCTAGGCAACCGAATCTATTATAGTTTATTTACCTGCCACTGCCATTTCTACAGAAGCAGAGTACAGTGCACAAAGGAATTATATTAGCGTATTCAACAAACAAGATATGGCCACGTTTGAATGGCATACCAATGTGTCTGATTTTGAAGATAATGAGGAATTTGTTGTATCCAACAAACCATACCTGTACGAGTCGGAATACACTGATGAAGAACTCAGAGAGATGGATGCTCAAAGGGCAGAAAAAGAAAGAGTGTCTGTATAGACAGCCCCCACTGGAGCTGCAGTGGAAAACTGGGATAGAACATCGGGAGATTGGTGGTGCCAGTGCAGAAAAAAAATAAAATCAAAAAATGCCAAAAGATGACATGTTTTTGCTGCAGGGAGAGGGACTTGGTTATCCCACAGATTCAAGAACTGGACACTAGTTTTCCAGATCTAGTTGATTTACAATTTGTAAATGCCAACTGAATCAAGGTGTCCCGACTGAAGTGAGCTTCTGTTGAATTTCTGCTGTAGTGAATTAGTTAGTACACAACTGTAGCAAAGTAAATTTCCGCCGCCGCTGCTGAGAAACTAGTCCCTCAAAATATAATGCGATCATTGCACTTAATGCATCAAACATTCTATCAACACATACATTTACATGGATAGTCTGGTGTTATCATTTATTTGCTTCGGGTGTACTGTGGAGTGGGCAAGACCGTTTTTATTGGCAGGCTAGCAGAAACCGACTTGCGCTAGCCTAGCACCAGCGATCTCTTACTAGAAGGAATTAATGAAACGTGTTGAAACAGTCTCCAATGATAAATAACACATTGGCTCACTTGGCAATTAGGTTTACCTAGCCCTTAGCCCTTACCCTAACTATTGAAAATTGTAAAATGGTTGGAAACAAATAAAGTGAAGAGTTAAACAACTAGCTGATGTGATCAAGTTTCAAATAAAATATTATCTGTCTGTCAGTCACTTGGAAAAATATGTTGACTTTATTTCTTTCTACATCTAGTTGCTAGTGTAGATAGCATGACATTAAAAAGTTTGTTAAGAGCATTGTTAGCATTTAGCTTCTACTGGGAGTACACCCGGATATGCAGCAATAACCTAGCCTCTAGCCATATAAACGGGGGTCCCCACACATGTGCCCAATATATAACAATCTTATTTTAAATTTATTAATAGTAAGTATTAATAGTTTATTAATAGTATAATGAGTGAAACAAGAAATACTGTAACAGTTTAAGCTTAGCCTTGTCTCTTTAAGTGAAATATTGACATTGACCCATGTGCTCTGCAACGACTGAAATGGTTAGCTTTTGTGATAGCCATGCTGGTGGCTTTCACATGATCTGCTCTAGCTAAAGCTAGGATGCGTAACGTAATCACACCATGCTCAAGGGAAGACCAACTGAAAATATACAAAGCACACAGAATCAGAAAAAATTATCAAAGATATCGAAAAACTGTCTAGATATAATTGAAGGTAAAAGTGTGCTGATTTGATGAATGTATGAACAAAGGCTAACTGTTAAACATTGACCAATTAATGAAGTCAAGTTGTTTAAGTGTCACAGAATGGGCAGACAGGCTTTGCCGTCCTCCCATGGACTTCAATTCTAAAAATAATATTTTAAAAGTTAAAAAAAAGTTTCCATGTTTCTGCGATTCCAAGCTAATCCCAACATTTTAAAATCGGAATGGAGGCTCTAGATTAACATTTGTAGAAGGAGAAGGGTCCCAAAGTTTGTAGAGAATAAGAAAGAAAGAATAAAACCCAAGAAGAACAATAGTTGAGCGCTGCATGCACCACTAGTACTCAATAAGTACTATGAAACTGATCTACAGTAACATTGACAATAAGTCAACACTGAACATTGTTCTGGTAAACAAGAAGGGGTTGCGAAATTGAGTTATGACTTAGTTGTTATGACATTGTTCAATATGATCTTAACTCCAGACCATAATGGAATGCAGATCAACACTGGAGAGAGTTTATGGCTAAGTGAATTAACCACACACACACACAGACACACACACACCTCCTCTCTTGTTGCAACGGTGCGGAGTTTGACCATGCCATCTTTCAGTTCCTGCTCCCCCAAGATGGCAACCAAAGGGATGCCAGACTCCTCGCAATGCTGCAGCTGGCTCAGCAGTTTGGGATTCTTCTTGTACATCGCCTCCGCCTGCACACATACATATTTCAGATACTCATTCATCTTTTTTTTTTTTTACCCCATCACTAATAAAACAAACATACCTTGATTCCAGCGTTCCACAGCTCTGTCACAAGTTTCAGCCTCTCTTCCAGTAAATTCTTCTGTGCCGAAGCCACCATGACCTGGATTTCTGTGGTGCGCACCTTCTCTGTCTGGGAAAGCCGTGCATTGAGTCATGAGGGTTTCCCACAGCAGAACTACAGCGTAACCATGTGGGATGGTGCTACCGGCCGGTCCTCACCTCCACCTTCTGCTCCATGATGGAGAAGATCCTCTCGACGCCGAAGCTGACGCCCACGCAGGGCACCGTCCGGCCTTTGGGGTCGAACATGCCCACAAGGCCGTCGTAGCGGCCGCCACCCGCCACGCTTCCCACGCTCACTCCCTCCTCTGCTTTGGGGACCCCCGCCTGCGTTGGGGGGTGCGACACCACGCCCGCCTGGGTGAGTACAGCTTCGTAGATGATGCCTGTGTAGTAGTCCAACCCCCGGGCCAGGCTCAGATCGAACACCACCTGGATGGGGAGAAGAAGGCAGCATTTTTATCATTATGGTAGCTCTTATTGAAATGTCCTGGCACTGTGAGCTCTGAGTTCCTGTGTTTAGTCAACAGTTCGTAAGGTACATACATACAACATACGTAAACAGCCTTTGCACTTTAAATGCTGTACCCTGACCCTCATCCTGCTTGGCTAAAGGGAGCAGGTCTGTCCTTAAAATAACTGGGTACCAAGAATGTTTCCCGACTATATATTGGGATACCCTACAATGCTTTTTTTAATTATTTTTTTTACTTTGCCTTTATTTTTTATAAGGCCCCGAAGCACCAACAACGTCGGGCACGAAGGCCCTATTGTAACTGTGTTGATTATTCTTATTACGCGGATTGGACTGCGTTTTTGGGGGCCTTATCATATTCAGAAGTTAAAAAAAATTGGTGTGCGCATGGGGACTGGTGAATTTTTTTTTATTTCAGGTGTCGTATTCGGACACGCTCACTAGCGCCACCTACAGGTTGTCAGGGATGGGCACAAATACATCAAATGTATTTCCAAATAAAATACCAAATACCAACCTTAAAATTTTTTCAAAATAAGCTACAAAATACATCAGCCAAAAATGTATCAAAATAAAATACTGTATTTTTGTATTTTCGAAATACTTCTTTCCCAAAGGCAGTTTTTTAAACAAGCTTTCTCTAAAAGCCTTTTTCATCTATCCCTTCACTTGTACACTACCTGGAAAAACATCTGAAAGCAAGCGACTCCTTCCATAATCAGTCAACAGATTAGATATACTGACCCCTCATGTTAGAGACATCCCAATATTAACCTCTAACCTGAGAAATGTTTGGTAACTCAAGGAACCCTTCCTTATTTACTCTTGGTGTAATAAGATGGAAGATTGCTCTTGGTGTAAGATTGCCCACTATGAATAAGTGACAATAACTCAAAGATAAACAATCCAAATGGATGATTTATTTAGAAATAAATTTCAAAAACAGCATTTAGCATTTTAACCTTTTCAGTTTTTTAACACCATCACTAACAAATGTATCGTGAATAATTTTTTATACACCTATCAATGTAAATACAAAACAATTGTAAAAAATAAAACAATCTGGTTGTCACATTAAAGGACAATTCCGGTATTTTGAACATTGAGCCCCCTTTCTGGTTTGTTTAGGATGAAATAGAGTGTTTAACACCGAAATTTTGAATATTGGTCCTGCCTGCTACACAATGGTTGTTTAACTGGGTATACAAAAACACCCCTAAACGTTTGTTTTCAGAAATGTGAAACTCATCGAGTGGTTAGTGGTGTTTGTTGATGTTCCTTAGCAAGTATCGTAGCAAAATACAGTTTCTGTCGTGTTTTATTTGGCATTTTGTAAATGAAACGGAAACCGGACCGGAACTGGAAACGGAAGAGGGGGGTGCTTGTAGTCTTTTCGCTCGGTTCTAGCCCTGTTGTTGATACGGAGAACCAGGTGAAAAAGACTTCAACACTACAACTACTAACACAATAACTATCATCCATTGTCCGATCTGGTCCAAACTTCACTTGTTCGATGAGAGTCATACACTGAACACATCTGTTCTGCAATATTGACTCACGGTTTAAAGCGCCACCTACTGGCGACAGGAAATGTCATGTTTTATACTGCGGCAAACTCGTCCTAGCAGCTTTATCAGATTCACGTCAAACTTGGTCAGCAGGTACTGAAGTCTTTAATGATGAAAAGTTAACAAAGGGTTTCGCAAAAGTCAAAGGGCGTGGCCAGTGCGTGGCATTTTCGCCAGTATACAGGAAGTTGTAGCTTCAGGATGCAATGTCCAATCTGCTCAAAACTTCACACACGTTTGATGAGTCTCACCCTAAACACGTCTGCACTGCAAGGGCATGGCCAGTCCAGCGCCATGACCGCGAATGAACACGTTTGCACTGCAATATTGACTCGCAGTCAGAGCGCAACCGACTGGTGACAGGTAATGTCATGTTTTTACACTTTTATGCATTCCTCCTCATGTGTTGGCCGGATCCACCTCAAATTTGGTCAGAAAAGCCTCAATACATTGCTAATGCTTACTGTTGAAGATTGGGAGGATGCCTTGAACGCTGTTACTGTGGCAATGTTTTTCAGCAATATGAGAGGAAAGGATATTTCCAGTGGGTTGCTACAGTCACAATATCCTGAAACTTTGTACACCAGTGGAACGTGATGACCGTACATGTCTGATATGGTTATCAACAGATGAAAATTCAGGCACGGGACAACCAGCGACGGGGCAGTGGTCGGATAGGCGGCTGCAACACTGGCAGGCGGTCATAGCACTCCCGAACTTGCGTGTGTGCAAGGGCCCGTTAATCACTGCTCGCAGTTTTAATTTTATTTATTTTCTATTTTTACCAGAGAGACAGTCCTTCAATCTGGGTTGGAGTCCCAGAGAAAGGACCAAGTTCCTTTAGGTCAGGAGTCAGGAGTCCCGACGTTACTCTAACTCTCTTACTAGGCAGTGTTTCCCCCATCACTGTATGGTTAAGGCGGCCGCCTTAAAAACACTGGGCCCCGCCTTGACTACCAATGTATTGAAAAATAAATATATTTATTTATTTCTTTTCATTTTATTTATTATTATTATTATGCATAAACAAAGTACAAAACTATTGTAGGGAAAAAAACATACTTCCATCAGGTAAAAAATATATAGATAAATAATGCATTGGTAATACTGTTTATAACAATAGTCATACCAATAAAGCTTTTTGAATGGAATTGAAATGGCGGCATCTGGTGGTTGTATATACAGCCACGCAGGATAGCATGCGCAAATGCTTCTTGTCAGCTATGCCACAAATAAGAAGATCTTTGTATTCAAATCAACAGTTGTTTATTTCATTAGTGCGTATTGGCATCTTTGAGCAAAATACCCCCAACATTTTCACCACCTTGCTCTGGGCAGCGACCACCTTGACTAAGATATTTCCTGGGGGAAACACTGCTAGGCAACTTATTATATTAATAGCCTCTATACCAACAGAAATGTTTGATTGCCCGTAGCCAGCCATCTGTCTTCTAATCAGGCAGGGGAGATTCCAAATAAGCCAAATACCCGAGACCTGAAATACCTGAGCCAAAATTTCGGTGTCAACCACTCTATTTCATCCTAGACAAACCTGAAAGGGGGCGCAATGTTCAAAATACTGGAATTGTACTTTAAGAAAATCCTTTTTAACCCTGTGACCCGTCCCTAATTCATTAGATTTTAGATTTAGATGTATTTATTATTGTCCTTGTACAACATAGTGAGAGTTAACAACGAAATTAAGTTTAGAGCATCACCACCACCACCACTGGCATACAAGTACCTGATAGAATACATAACCCACCATAAAGATCGATTCCCATATATGCTATAGTATATAAATATATTAATAATAAATAATAACAATAACCCAAAAGTGCAATAGTGCTTTTAACGATTATTCAATATTTAATGGGACTGGAGAACAGCGGTGTTAATGATGGCCTGTCAGTCTCACCTTGTCTGTGACCTGGAAGAGCTGCAGGTAGCTGAAGAGCTGCTTCATGTCACTGAGCCCTGCACAGGCCTGCTTACTCTGGGACATCTTCGAGTCCTCAAGTAGGCGCACTGCTAGGTCCATCCCACCTACAACAACACAGAGCAGAAAAACCAGAGTCAGGAAGTAGTGCATGACGGGACATCAGTAGTAAAGCCTACATTAAGCATTGCAGAACTATAAATCGTACAGGTCAAATTGAAGGAAGACAATTCTGAAGAATGGATACCAGTCCATTGAGAAACTTTGTGAACCAAACTGAGCCATACGGATTGCTTCTTCAACTAAAAGTGAAAGATCTCAATGAACAGTTACAACCACTGATCTGTTCTAAATCTCCCCCCCCAAAAGGGACAACAGTGAGGCACACTAGAACCACTGACTAATCAAGATGATTGATTGATGATTTCTTACCATGCATGCTGACATACTCCCCAATCTTGTCGGCAGCTTCCTCGGACAAACCCTTCTCCTTCACCATCTCATTCTTTACATCCTCCCAACACATCTAGCAAAGCACAGGTCAAGGCATTCAGACACAGGCAGGGTTACAATAGCACTCAGTACGTTTACATGACACTCAAGAAAGTCGAATTATTGGCTTAGCTCGACTATGATTGGATTACTAAAATGCATGTATACACCTTAGTCAAGCTAAAGTCGAATCGAATTGGCTTACTCAGTCGAATTAAGACAACTAGATAACTCTATTCGTAGTCGAGCTAAGCGTGCATATACGGAATGGGATTGGGTTATGCGTTGAATTGCGTTCTGCGCATGCTCAAAATCCTTTCCCAGGGCCGTGAGCCGGAAGTAGAAGGAGACGATAGACTTGTTATTGTCCCCGTCGGGAAACGAGAAAGGGCGATTCATTTAAAAAGGTGGCGCAGAAGATGGAGGAAGCCGTGAATGTAGTTACCCCCTATAAGAACTGTGTCCCGGCCGCGGGAGCGTGTGTGGCATGCATTCAGTAAAGGTGGAAGCACACAGACACTACGCTTTGATTTCACCCAAGGCTGAATTAAAAGTACATGCTTTCCTAAATGTGGGTCATAGTGGTAACTTCGGGCACATCTGTCAAAATAAATGTTTTTTCTCCCGACGCGTTTACAATCTTTATTCATTCATTGCGCCACAGCGGGGAATGCCGTCTACGGACGGGCGGTGGAGGGGCTGCTCCGGGGGGAGAGAGATGTTTTCAGTTGAAAGCTGTCAACTCACTTCGGGTTGGAGATTTATTTAAAAAGCTGGCGCAGAAGATGGAGGAAGCCGGTGTCGTGTCAATGTAGTTACCCCTATAAGGAGTGTGTCATTCAATATCACTGTATTCATTCATTGCGCTGCAGCTGAACTGAAGGGGTATTCTCTGATATTATGAATGTTAAACTGCACTGGTTCTCCGACTCTCGGGTAATTCCACAACAATAAAGACTCGTAGTGGGGTTTATGTCGCCCATGATAGGATATGAATTGGGGGAAATTAACGTTGGCTCTGACTCTCTGAAGTCCAGATTGAAACGAACATTGAGGAGAAAGCGATGTTACAGCAGACAGCTGTCCATATAATTTCTCAGACGCTCCATTGTTCCGACCTCTCGGTCGTATGCGGACTCCTAGGGCTGCTCTGCCGGCGGAGGAGTCCGCATACGACCGTGATATGGACCTGACAGCTGTCTACTGAAAACATCTTTCTCGAATGCTGCCTGAGTTTGTTGTTGCTGGTGGTGACGTAAAGAGTTCAACCGGTGGCTCTATTACCACTAGATGAAATGGGTACAGCGCAACCTATCGCACTGGGGTATGACATGCGGATAAGAAGATTATAATAAATGTCTGTTTTGGAGACTTTAGTTTCCGAAATAGTATGCAATAGATACAACTGCAGACGTCATGTTATGAAAAGCACGTAGTGCAAGGAAACACTGGCTTGTAGCGCCAACCGCTATCAAGATGAACGATCAATACATATAACAGTGATAATTATTGGACTGTGATGGTAGTTTTCACTATGGATGAACAATACATATAACAGATAGGATAATTATAGGTCTATGATTATAGTTTACCACTATGGGTGATAAATACATATCACAGATAGTGAGAATTATAGGTCAATGATGGTAGTTTACCACAATGGATGCAGTAACGGACGCAGTAGGCTGTTGGCTCCACCTTATACAGTTGCCATGTTGACTGGGTGACACCGATATAGTCGCTAGAGAGAGCCGTAAAATTACGGTGCCGCCGAAGTGACATGAAGGAGAAAAAAAAGATGATCTACAGACAAACACGGAGTATAGTTTTGCGAGATCTTGAGTTTGATTAGCGAGATCTTGACTTTGATTTGCGTGATCTTGACTTTGATTTGGGCTCAAAGGGACCGGCTGGTGGTCGGAGTGGTGGATGTGCCCTGGAGATGGTGGAAATAAATGTTGCCTTTTCGCAACAGAACTCATATGCGTCATTCACCTCATTGATTTGTTACTTAATGGTTGTGTAAAGAAATCGCAACCAACAATGCTGTACAGAGGAGAGGAAGGAGTATACAACAGCAGCCATTGACTCAGTGCTTTCCATCACCACGGACAATGCAGATAATTATACTGGTATACTATTATATTGATATATTATTATATTGAAGCGGTCAAGGGAAAGCATTAATATATCCTTTGTTATATACTTGGCAAGATAGAAATAATTATTGTTAGAATGCCGTCTTGTGGGCAGAACATTTAATGGTGGCTTTTGCTTGCATAAGCCTGTTTAGTATATGCTACACGTGAACCTCCTAAGATGGCGCAATTTGATTGGTTCACTCGGGATATTTGGCAATATCCCATGATTGAGATCTCAAACTTGGGATATTGTTTTCATCGGGTGACGCATGTCGTCTCGTCACGCTAATTTAAAACAAATAAATTCTGGCAAAAAGTGCTATCTTGTTTATTGTGTGTTCACTTGTGTGTGTTGAATGTTCACGTGTAGTATATACTAAAACAATTATTCACCTCAGGCGCTGTAATTAGTGGGGACTAGCCCCCTTGACTTTCGGTCTCGGGGGCTATTCCCCACTATTCACTTCGCCTTTGGCGAATAATTATTATGTATATGGTGTATAAGTACATAAGTTTTAATAATATGCTAAATTTGGAATATAATAAAAATATTAAAAATACAGAAAGGCAATTTGAATGGAATTATAGAGGAAGATTGACAGCTCTACTTAGTTCAAGATGTGCTATGTTTTGCAAAGTTCATATTCATTGGCTTATCGCCACTGGCGGCACCAGAAAGGCCGGAATGGAAATCTATGCAATTGCCACATTAATAATCCAAGACGGGGAATTCAGTAAAACACCTTGTCCAGTTTGTCAACCGTCGAGCAAATGGTGCGAAACTTGTCGTCTGGGACGCCGCACACCGCAAACATCCCATCCAGTATGCGTCGGTCGTTCACCTGGATTGAAAGGAGACCATGAATGATGTTGGGTGGTGTTGGGGATTGTAAACAGTGTTATCATGGGTTGGGGGGCAGCGACCGCACCTTGATGTGGAAGTCCCCCAGGTCCAGCTCACTGAGGATCTCGCTCACTATCCGCAGGCACTCTGCGTCTGGGATCATGGGGTCGTACTGGCCAGCTATATCAAAGTCCTATGAAGGAACAACATCAGTCATGTTTGAGATGTACTTGGCTTTATATCGGAATTCTCCAAAGAGATCGGCTCAATGCACACAACCCAAACCACATGTACACAGTATCCTTACTGTGAACACATGATCATGTTGTTCACCTGTAGTAACCAGTTGGAATTGGTATGAGTAAACAGTTTACCCGTTCAGTTGAAGATAATGTCCTCCTCCTATGAATGATTACAGATGGATAAAACTCCACAGTTGACAGAGGGATAATTTCGCTGCTCGTCATGCTGGCTGTAATAGGGCAACCTTTACAAGCAAACACCACTGAAGACCAAACTGTCATGGAGTTTATCGAAAGCCACTCACACACTGGTAGAACTCCCTGTAGCGCCCGCGGGTCATGGCTGGGTTGTCACGGCGATAAACCTTTGCAATGTGGTAGCGCTTGATGTTGCTGACCTTGTTCATGGCAAGGTAACGAGCAAAGGGCACCTGAGAGTACATGTCAAGGACACTAGGATATTCAAAAGGAGGTGGGTTAGTTAGTACATAGCCGTCATTTAGATCTCTCTCAGGATACGGTGAGGTCATATCTCAGGGACAGCAGCTCGCCTCCTTGGTCCTTGAGGTCGTAGATAAGCTTGGAGTCTTCTCCATACTTCCCCGTCAAGGTTTCCTGCACAGCATCCCAAGAAAAAAACATTTGACTATCTGATGAAAGGCTGTACTTGTGTATCGTGTTACCAGTGCCCGTGGTACCTTGAGTTCAAAGACAGGCGTGTCGATGGTTTCAGCCCCGTGGCGTTTGAAGCAACCGACGATGGTGTTGAACACTTTCTCTCTGATGGCCATCTGCTTAGGGTTGTAGTCTCTTGTTCCCTGAGGGACAAGAAGTATAGAACCCATAAGAAACTTAATTAGAAAGGCAGCTGTTCCATACAAGCCGTCTTAAAAATTTTATTTGTGGGTGTTCAACTTAATGCGCAAAATATTTGCATTATTTTGGTTACAAGTCATGATATGGCTTGTGTGTTCCGGCAATGCAGACTATGATATCTTCCTAATTAACATCTCTCATGTCCAATTTGAACCTACCACCATACTTGATTGGCAGTTCAATATTCATTCACTATTTTATAGCCTAAAATGTTTTAGTAAAGCACTAAACTAGTCTCCTGCAGATACAGTAAATTTGCTAAGGGACAGTGTTAAATGTTATGCAATTTAAATGTGCAAATACATTATATTAGAAAATGCTATATTCAGTGAAAAATTACACAAATGGGTATATCTAGCAGATTTAAATGTATGGTTTTGTTAACATTTCTGTTCATTTGAACATAGTAAAGTTTAAATGATCTTACCTTAGGAGTCTTGAGCACAAATTGGTGTTTGCCATCATCACCTAATCGCAACTTGAGCTCCAACAGTTTTGCTACTTCCTCATCAATCTGGAAAACCAGAAAAACCAATGCAGGCATTTGAATTTCCTACATTTCACTGTCAGCGAATTAGGAAAAGAGCGCCGCCCTTTGAAATGGTATTTGTCGTTATTACCTGAGCGACAGTCATCCCAGAAACGGAGCGCAGCGGTCGGAACATTCCAGACCGAAAAGTCGCCAATCCAGCAAATGTTCGGATAGTGAAAGATCCCAGTGTATTCATTCCGGCAACGGTTAATAACACGGTAATAAAAATAACAAAATTTGAAGAAATTCCCAGATTTCCATACAGAGATGGAGTTCAACAGAGCATCACAGGTCAAGCATTGTCCATCGGCCAGCCATGTCATCGAGTCATTCAATCATGGTGCCAATCAGGATAGGAGTTTCACACGATGTTCCAGAAATGTCCAGAAGAGAGATGAGAGAGATGATAGTTGAGGTAGGCAAGGACAACAGCGGAGGATGCATCAGACCCAGGTTTGGATGACGGATGGCGGTCCAAGGGCCCCCGGCAGGGAGAACAGGAGAACATGTGAGAGCAACCCTAGCACTAGGTGGTGGCAGGGGGATCATCACAGTGGGGGGTGGAACATGAAATGCAGGGTAAATGAGCAAGCCACAACCAGTCCCAACCAACAGGCAGAAATACACATCTGAAATAGACTCCCATTATTGTCAATAGTATAGAAAGTGTTTAATACACACAATAAGCTTGTGTGCCAAGAATGAAATCATTGCTCGCCAATTCCAAATACATACAAAGATAGAGATTTTCAAAACGGCTTGTAACGGCTAACTTAGCTTTTGCTGCTCAAAAAGTGTGTAAATTGTTTAAGATTTCTTTCTAGCTTTGCGTAATTTTTCCCAGATGAAGCAGATTAACATCCCTCAAGAATTATATGTTAAATCTAAATCTACATTTTATATCTAAATCCTACATAGAAATGCTAAATGTGAAACACCTAAAGCTGTTTAGAAGGGTATCCACTAGCTTGTGTTGGTCTGTAGAGAGAGATAGACAGACATCTATATCTATAGCCTGGTTAACGCCAGACCAAATATACAAGCAGATTTGGTCTGGGAACCACCCATTAATTTTCTCGTATTTGAGGCTTGGTTTACGATTGCCCAGAGCCATGTACTGGGCACTACAAATGTCTATCATATGAGTCTGTACAGCTCATAGCCAATCGTATCAATTATACCAGATGACGTATGTAGAGCGACAGAAATTCGATGAGGAAGAAGACGATGGGTCATGGTCTTGCCGTCCCTCCCCGTTCTGTGATTGGTTCCCTATCTCAGGTGGAATCCAGGCTGCCGTGTAGGGGGTATACCCAGGCTACAATATCTATAGGATATATCCAACATTATCCATCTGATCCATCTATAGAGTTATAGACACCTATATCTCTATCTATATATGATCTACGTATCTATCCATATGCCATAGTTAGATAGATTATATAGATAGAGATAAAGATGTCTGTTGAAGTATTTTTTGAGTCTATACAACTTCTGATGACATGTTTCAAGCTAACAACAGTTATGAATGGTTTCTTCTTCACATAATGGACAACACTATATAAGGTTTTATGAGTTTGTAGATAGGTTTAAGAACTACAAAATGGCCACTGCCATTTCCACCAAAGCCAAGGGAGACGTATTCCTATTCTTTTTAGGTCATTCAAATTATAATATCAAATCAATATGATCAAGTATTACCTTGATATGTCTTTCAGCCATATCATAACTTTTTGTTTCATAACTGTCTATATCTCCATCTGTATGATCGATCTATCTTTATGCTCTATCTATCTTATCTATCCATCTAGTTATAGACACCTATATGATATATCTTTACATCAATCAATCCATCTAATTGTCTATCCAGCTATAAATATATGTCAGGTTAAACGTACTTGACATATGTGCACATTGGTGGAAACTATCGCTGAATAATAAAAATAAAAGTGCACAAGTAGGTCCTTGGACGACTCTGGGGAAGAAGGGCCCATGTCCCATCTATTTATTATTCTATAGTCCATACGTATTTAAACAGAGCAGGACTTGTCGAGGTTGGCCAATTGCATATTAGACCCAGACATGGCCTACATGAGGACTGATATTAGACACAGCATTGTAGGCCAAACATGTCCGACATGAATTCCTACATGATGTCCTACATCAGCAGCTCGGCCTTTCTTTCAGTTCCAATATGGACTGGGCCGGTGGGGCGTCATCTTCATCAGTCCTCGCAATAGGTGAAGTGAAAATATATAATATAATATATATAATATATAAAGTATATATATAAACAAGTAACGCTCATATAGATGATAAAGTGCGATTATTTCTAATTGATGGTGTTGATCGGGTGGTTAGTTCATCTTATCTTCAGTGAGTGGACACTCAGTATTGTAGCAGACGGTGTCGGGTCGGCTAACAGACATGCTGAGTGGAGCCACATGTACTAACCTGATCTTTGCTCGCCTTCTCTGCCTTTAGTCTACGGACGACCTCCCCTTGGACTTTGATGGCCTCCTGAGTCTCTGCTCGGTCCGCCATGTTAATAATGTTAATAATTTGATGTCATATGATATAATATGAATATCACACTACCTCACAAGAAGCCGCAGGAACCGAGTGAAAGACTTCCGGTGTCACACCGTCTTATGTCCCCACCGTGAATTATGGCCACGGGGGGCGCTGCTGAGCATATTCTGCAACATGCATGAGTTCAAGGTTCGTACGCATAGACATAATAAAGAGTAGACGCCGCATCGACCGGTACTGCCTACTGATGCTGACGAGCCGTGACGCCGCCATCGTGGACCGGTCGACAGCTCCACTCAGTGTAATCCGTTTGGTAGGTGCAATGAACTGTCAGCGCATTTAATTAATCATACCTCGCTGAATACCAAACTGATTTTCACGCGGTTTTATTTTTGATGCAAAGGTCATACATGTAGCCATGATACAGATGATACAGCGACCATACATATGGTTTGGCTTGTTTTAATATTCATAGTGGGCTTAACAGTAATATATATTCTGATATATGATATAAATCAAAACTGGGAACATAATCCCCGAAAAGGGGGGGAAACTGCCACATTTCCAGTTTGACTAGCAATCTGATTGAAAAACCTAATGTGTATTCAAAAACAAAACGGGGACAGGTAGTTTATTCTGTATTTAGCCAGGGACAGGCAACCAAAAACGGGGACGTCTGGTCACCCAATGATATGTGATGTAGGCTATGATAGGGTTAGGGTTAGGGTATATATAGGGGCTATAAATAAGATAGAGAAGCAGAAACAAGGGAAGTAAAATCTGTTATTTTAATAAGGTGAAGAAACAATATATGATTAGGCTATATATAAATAGAAACATAGAAAGCCTTTATTGTCATTACACAGTACAATTAAATTCAAAGAGAAGCAGCTCCTTAAAAGTGCACACATAGTTAGCACAATATAAAACCCCATACAGTATAAATATGAATACTTATTAATAATAGCTTATTGAACGGTAGAAGTAGGTTATGTCTGGTGGTGCAGTGGTCAATGTAAATAATGTAAATGACAAAAGGACAGGAGCAATCTCCCCCTTGATAAGGTATATGGCCCTGGCTATGCCGACGACCAGGTTGGTTCGTCCTTGTTGGGACATAACAAATGGAGGAATGTTGGAAATAACACCGGGTATCAATAGGAGAGGCACTGGCCTGTTCATAGACTTAAGAAATGTGAAGGAAGAGAGACACTAAAATACACCAATATTTTACAGTGCAAATATGTCAGTGCAGTTTATATAAGTGAAAATTTGAGTTCAGTATGATAACAGCTTTGGGAAAGAAGCTGTCCCTAAGTCTATTTGTTCTGGCTCGTATGGACCTGAAGCGCCTGCCAGAGGGCAACAGGTTGAAGAGATGGAAGCCGGGGTGGGTGGTGTCTTTCAGGATGTTTCTGGCCCTGCTGAGACAGCGGGAGTACGGACCAGGAGAGGTCTGCAGAAACGTGGACTTCCGCTGGAAGTCCAGGATGAGTTACTTGTTGTTGGTGATGTTCAGTGACAATCAATCTGCAGTATAATGACTAGGGTCCCTACACATAAAACAAAGCATCAACAACTTAATTAACATACCGGGAGTTTATTTAAAAAGTCTGTGCCTTACTGGTAGGTCCATGTTTCCAGAAGTCCATACAAGTCAATTACCGGCTCCCGTAAATAATATAAAAGAGGCATAAACAAATTTAACTTAACAATCTCCCCTCTTAATACTTTGCTGATTTAAATTTGTTGATCCTCTCTTTTAAATAAACTCCCGGTACCGCTATCTAAGTTGTTGATGCTTTGTTTTATGTGTAGGGACCCTAGTCATGCTTCTGCAGAAGTTTGGTGCTATTTTGAGCAATATTAGTGGTTCAAAAAAGGCAGATTTGGAAGCGTTCGCTGTGCCCCTAGCCAATAACATGGAAGCCAACAGACCCCTCTGGTTGCTCCGGACAACCTCTATACTCGATTATCAGCGACAAACAGTGTCTGGAGGGCTTATTTTATCGGTCTTTTTGCAGGGTTAAATTTTCGCAGGAAATACACTTAGGTCCCAAAGGTGAAAGTTGTAAAACAAAGACTCACCTTCTCCCCCACCGCAAACTCACCTCTTTCACCTCCTCCACCTCCCCCCTAGAAACACTGACCTCTACCTCCAACCTCCAACCTTTTGTCCTTCACTGTAGCTTACGTCTACCAGGTGAAAGCGCTGAAAGAGAAACACGTTAA
>JAOPJL010000002.1:1797419-1809105 GCA_027123545.1 Trisopterus esmarkii
ACACATCCAATACCACTGAATGTCCAGCTGGTGTCTCCACTGAGGCTATAGTAACGATGCTCGTAGCGCTCTACGAGGACCCCTGGAGGCGTCGTTAGCTCATTACGCAACGATGCTTTCGGGAAACGGGGTGCAAACTCAACGACGCTCGTACGATGAACTTTCGATCCACGTAGGCTAATGATGCTTTCGGGAAACTGGGCCCAGGTCCTATATGTGATATCCTAATGTAGCCTGCAGTTTGGAGAATCCGTCTACAGGCATGTAGAGTGTCCTGCATGCTCACAGACAGCTTACACCATAGGTCACTGCATCAGATTCCTCTGCTCTCACATCGCCATTGGCAACAAGAGACTTCCTGCAGAACAATGTGGTCTTTGTAATCCTTGTGCACAGTTAGCTTAATATAAGCATTCCCTTTATTTCAGGCACAAGATATGCATCATGGAAATATGAATAAATTGATGGTATGCATCAAATACTTGGAAATGTATGACATGTATAGCATTCTTATTTACAAAAAATACCAAGAGCAATTGAGGTGAAGCCCGAGGAATTTCACAATATGTTATGGACTACAATAGTCATAGCATGTCTGTTCACACCAGTACCCTGCATCAGTCTGTTTGACAACTGTCTTATCCGCTCTCTACAACTGAGTCTCACAAGTAGTTCAGGATCAGGCTTCTTTTCCTTTTTCCTAAAATAAGAACAAAGGACACCAACAGAACTCGTTTTCTTCAATGCACAATTATTTTCACACTTTACAAAGACCACCCCTTTCACACAGACCCTGGTGCCTCTGCAGAAAGTACCCTCTGACCCTTTCCACAGCATCCATGATTAACTGGTCTGTCGTCACAGTGAAAGAAAGGGCCAATTCATCAATATTTAATAGTTGTGTGCATGTGTGTGTGTGTGTGTGTGAGTGTTTGCATGCATGTAGCAGTAAATACCAGATGTATTTCTACGCTCCCAAAGTGCGTGACAATGCAGAAAAGACTGAATGTTTAGCAAAGGCAGAATACAAAGGGGATCCACTCTCTTTTAATCTTCCTGTTAAGAGGATTACATAAAAAGATGCCTGTCTCTCTCATGAAGACACCACAATGCCGATGTTCTATGGATACACAAACAGAACACACACACAGGCATCCATGCATGCACACACACACACACACACACACACACAATCACTTTTCTTAATCTCATGGACATTGTCTTTCAGTGTGTGTGTGTGTGTGTGTGTGTGTGTGTGTGTGTGTGTGTGTGTGTGAGCTTGCATGCAAACAGGCACAGATTTGGTGTGGCAGGGGGGCGGACGGAGAGCAGCATTGTTGAGTGTGAGGAGGGGGGATAGAGGAGGGGTGAACGGGATAGTTTGAGTACAGAAAGGAAAGAGAGCACACACAAAGAAGAAGAGACATCTGTTAACTGAACATGTTGAAGAAGGAATTGAACATTCAAGGTAAGCAAATGGCCTGTAGTTGATAAAATATGTCTTTGTTTAACAAACTCATCTTGACTTGCTAGGAAACTAAGGAGGAAAATTAAATAGGTCACATTAACTAGGAGCTTTTCACCAAAGTATTCTACGTAGTATCATGTAATGCAAGACATGAGTAGGTGCTCCTTAAAATCTGTCAATCAAATGTATGAAACGTGAAACTTAAAATTAATTTTGAAGCATTAAAAGCTTATTTTTGACCGTGACACGCAGTCATTTACACGACTGCGAGCGTTTCACATTAAGGACCATCCAGGATTATAGATTGCTGCAACATCGCATACAAAAAGGGCCAACATCGTAGAATTAAATACAACAGTGCAGTGCCAATTGCCCCTTGCACAAGGGTACATTTATTATTCTTAAAAGCTTTCTTTTCTTTCATTGTCCCAAACGGGAACTCTCTCCTTCTGGCCTTTCGCAGAAGCTGTGCCACTCCAATCCAAAGGCTTAATGATATTCACATTCTACATCTGTCCTCCCATTCATTCCTATTTTTCCACCGGATTCTTGTCTGAACCCCCCCCCTTTTAATTTAATCAAGTGCAGCATCTTCTCTTGACACATGACCTGCTTATTCCCATCACTGCCTCTCTCTTTAGAAAATGAGTTCAACAGCCCCCCCATACCAATCACAGCGACCGCAGCTGTCTCAGCATCCTGGCCCCTTCCATCTCGTAATGGAACCCCCACCCCCCCATCGTCTTGTCAAATGGATATTTGCTTTCAATTGAAGTATTGACAATGTCAATCATTCTTGTTTGACATTCAATGTCTTTGGACAAATAGCAGTACAATTTAGTGAATCAAGGCTATTTCTTGTTTGGGACTGGCGGTAAATAATTGGGTTGATGAGGTCCAATGCTAGATAAAAACATGTGACAGACAATGATCTAATCCTATCTTTGTCTGTTTTGATTTAGTCTAACCATGCCCATTTGAATTAGGCCAAGGCCCACTCACTTACTTCAACTTAGTGTGATACCATGTTTTCCTTGGCACCTTGACTTGAGGCAATGTTCTGTTTTTGGCTCACAGACCTGGAAACATAACTGAAATAACTGATCTGGATGTTTTACAGCCCCTGTCCTCCCATTGAGTACCCCCTACTGAAGAACCATTGGCTCAGTGGATGGTGGATGTATCCCCCCCTACTGAAGAACTGTTGGCTCATTGGACGTTGGACATATCTCACCCTACTGAAGAACGTTGGGAGTACCCCCCTCTGAAGAAACGTTGGCTCAGCAGATGGGCGTATGAACATGAACAGGAGATGACGTTTTGGAGCTTTCTCATTTTGTGCCTGTTTTGCAAATGTTCCAAAATGGAGTCAAGCAACGGTGGTCCAAGTTTGACCGTCCCTAAAAATTCCCCCTCAACAAAACCACCTGCATCTGTGGTGCTGGTTGAGGACGAAAGCAGTGAACTTGTGGTAAGATCAACTCTCCTTCAGCATGCATGAACCTGAGCCTATACTCTGAGGCAACCCATCGAGTCAGCTGTCCCTGACAATGAAGGCCTTCAGGTTTTATGACGACATGAACACATTTTTTGGTTTAGTTTGTTGTTATTTTATTATTTTACTACTTACTTACTTACTTACTTTAGCTTAGATTGTGGGCTCTGGTGTGTTTTAGTCATAACTAAAGGGAAGTTGGGTCCGCAGAATTAGCTGATGATACAAAAATACAAGATTTACTCAAGCTTATTCTCTTCTCTCATGTTAGGATTGGCTGATAAGATATGGATACCTCCCGCCCCCAGATCCATCAACTGGGCAGCTACAGGCCTGGACAGCTGTCACTCATGCAGTGAAATCCATGCAAAGGTTTGCTGGCCTAATGGAAACTGGAGTAGTTGGTGAGAATGACAGAAGCCCCTCACGATGGTTTTAAACAATAGCTGTTTCACCAATAGCTGTTTGGTACACAAAAGATGTGAATTGGTTTTTCAATTTAAGGGGAATCTAACACAAAATGTTCACCATAGGAATAGCAACATTTACGTTTTGTTGCGATTGATTGGCTCACATTTGGGTGATTAATATACAAACTAACTATGGCAAGAGACACCACCTCATCATTTGAACTAATAAATTATAGCAGTTGCATATCCGGTATTCTGTGTTTGTTTACTCTTAACTTCTGAGGACAAATGGTGTTTTTCAGTAGATGGAAAACATTAAGCCTACATTTAGTATTTTTGGGTTGAAT
This sequence comes from Trisopterus esmarkii, assembly GCA_027123545.1. Classification (NCBI taxonomy): domain Eukaryota; kingdom Metazoa; phylum Chordata; class Actinopteri; order Gadiformes; family Gadidae; genus Trisopterus; species Trisopterus esmarkii. Next base: position 1,801,140 of record JAOPJL010000002.1, read on the forward strand.
GACTTTAAGCTATATACCTAATTCTGTTTGATTGCATTCTGCTGTTAACCTTGGACATCGTCAGACGAGGAGACCACTGCCTTGATGAAGTCACCACGGTGCTCTCTACCTGACCAGGAGGAGCCATCTGGACAGCCAGCCAATCAGCTCCAAGGAGGGAGGAGCTTGCAGAAGAGGAAGAGGAGGATGGCTGGTTCAATTTGGACCCGGCGGAGCATCAACTGGAGGTTGACCTAAACTTAGTAGACATGGTCGTAACCTTACCTTACCAAGCACAACCTAAACTGAGTAGACACAATCACAACCTAACCTAACCTAGCACAACCGAAACACAGTAGACATGGTCACTCACAACCTAACCTAACCTAACCTAGCACAACCTAAACTAAGTAGAAATGTGGGGTATCCTACGAAGCACGCTGAACATACCCAGGCTTTCTTTGGATAAACTTGGATTTCGCTCAAGGCTTTGAGTGCAACATACCTCGCTAATACACACTAATAATATACTCAATATCTGGCAACAGGTTGCGGTCCTACCCCTACTCCTCTGATCTCTCCCGGGAGACCATCCGGTCGCTGGTTTACTACGCCTTGAGGGTCTGGGCGGAACCAACCTCCTTAGAGTTCCATGAGGTCAGTCTGTCTGTCTTCAGCCCGTCTTCAGTCTGTCTGCAGTCTGTCTGTCTGTCTTCAGTCTTTCTTCAGACTGTCTGTCTTTAGTCTGTCTGTCTTCAGCCTTTTTTCAGTCTGCCTTCAGTCTGTCTGTCTTAAGCCTGTCTTCAGTCTGTCTTCAGTCTGTCTGTCTGTCTTCAGTCTTTCTTCAGACTGTCTGTCTTCAGCCTGTTTTCAGCCTGTCTGTCTTCAGTCTGCCTTCAGTCTGTCTGTCTACAGTCTGTCTGTCTTCAGTCTGTCTTCAGTCTGCCTTCGGTCTGTATGCATTCAGTCTGCCTTCAGTCTGTCTGTCTGTCTTCAATATGTCTTCAGTCTTTCTTCAGTCTGTCTGCAATCTGTCTTCAGTCTGTCTGCTTCCAGTCTGTCTTTTTTCAGTCTGTCTGCCTTCAGTCTGTCTTCAGTTTGTCTGTCTATCTTCAGTCTGTCTGTCTTCAGCCTGACTTTAGTCTGTCTGTCTTCAGTCATTCTGTCTTCCCACAATGTGTGCCTCTGTTAGATATTCCAAACCTTGGCATCCTATCTTCTTTTTGGATTCATTGATTCTGTCTAAATAAAAATAATAGGTATAATATGGAAGTCAGCCAAACCACAAATGGATTCACCATGAAAAATGTAGAACAATGATCATAATGTCAAAAATCAAATAAATTCAAAAACTATTGTGCATAGCTAAATCAAAAGAGAGTATAGAAATGAGGAGTTGTTCAGCTACTCCTAATAATTGAAATACATTTCTGTCTCTGCCAGAAAGCATCAATGTTTTCATCTAAATCTTGTAAACCCTAGAACCCTAAAACATCTCAATATACAGACGAATCCCAGAATAGTTTGTAATTCAGTCGTCTACATTTGGAAACTATTACATGAAGAACGTTTTGTAGATATTCTCCTGGCTTTCTGCTGACTGGTTGCACAGATAGTTTATATTGGTCCATCCTTGTTTTAACAAGCCTCTCTCCTCCAGGTGGCAGGCCCAGATGGAGCTGACCTGCAGGTGGGCTTCCTCCATGGTCACCATGGGGATGGTTACCCTTTTGATGGGCCAGGCGGTGCCGTCGGCCACGCCTTCTTCCCTTCAGACCCCAGAAGGGCTGGCATTGTTCATCTGGACTCAGAGGAGGACTGGTCCTTCAGGAAACCAGGTGGCTTTTCTCTGCAAAGTCATTTGTTCAGCCATTAACCACAGGTCCCACCTCCAAGGGCTTCAGAGACCCACATTACCAACACCCCCTAAACCCTGGGCCCTCTAAGGGCAAGAACTCCAAAAATGATCAGGGAAGAAACGTTGGGGAGCAGAAAGAGCCCCAGGGATGCGCAGGCACAGTGGTAGCATCAACATTAAGCCAGAGAATAGAAGCCCTCTCTAATCGAATGTGTTCATCAATTAGAAGTTATTGTATTTATAATAGTTACGTATAAAAATAATTAAATATAAGTAACGTAAAGCAAGAATATTATTGATAATAATAAGAGCTCAGGAAATACACCAACAGAGCATTAGCACCTTATGCCCTTAATTACCTTCTTTCCCTCCCTTATCTGCTACTTTTATCTAACAATGACCACCCTCCTTCCCTCCTCGTGCAGAGTCCGAGGGGACAGACCTGTTCACCGTGCTGGTTCATGAGTTGGGCCACGCCCTGGGCCTGGCCCACTCCTCCGACCGCAGCTCCGTCATGAAGCCGTACTACCTGGGCCCCGTGGGGGACCCGCTGCATTACCGCCTGGGGCCCGGTGACCGGGACCACATCACACATCTCTATGGTAAACAGCGCCATGTGATTTTGGCCAGATAGAGAGACACTTCAGGATGGATCCTAGTCCTCTATGGCGCCATGGAGCCGAGACTGGGTTGGCTGCTTCCCCCTTAACCAATAACTAATAACCAATACCTAATAACCAATTCCACAAGTTGCTCTCTGTAGCATTTAAGATAATTTAAAGATAATTTAAAGGCAGAACCCAAACTCTCCGCATGTTGTTTTCTGTTGCACCCAAGGGTCCCACGGTTTCTGCATTTTGTATCCGTAACTAGCAAGTTTGAATCACTTAATTAATGGGGTTGATTCATTATTTTTGTAATGCAACATGCACACGCAGACCAAAAATACTTGAATTAATATTTAAACAAAGTCAATTTAAAATGTATCTGCTTTATTTCCCCACATAGTAATTAACAGGAGAAGCCAACTTGCAAGGGGCTCTTTAAGTAATGACGCTCTGAGAGCTGATCGGCTCGTCCTACCTCCAGGGGCAGCTGGCACTATTGGGCAGCAGCACTGTGACACAGCAAAGTGTTTAAATAGATTGAACATGACCAACACTGCTCCCTCCTTCCCTTCTGCCCCTGTGTAGAATATATATATACACACAGTATTCCTTGCTTTTGCATACAAATTATATTTAGGATGACCAAAAGCCTTTTTAAATGTGTGAATACATATTGATTATCAAGCATATCCTCAGTGTAATGCTTGCTGTTATCCATGCAGTATATGAAATAGGTTGGGCAGAATGTCTATTCAGAGTAATCTGAATCTAGATGTTCCACATGTTGTGTGTGAGTGCACGTGCGTGTATATCAGTGTTTGTATGTTTTTGTGTGAGTGTGTGTGGTTGTATTGTCATCCATTCCTGTGCTTCTTAGGAAAGAGAGCTGAGCTGCTGACTACAGATGCACCTCGTCTCAGTCCTGATCCCCGCCTGCGCCACAGAGGACCAGGCAGACATGGGTACCCTCAAACATTATTATCATCACACACACAGGTCAGACATAGAGTGTTTAACCCATCACATACATCATCACATATCAATTACACCAGAGTGGACACTGTGGTCCTCCCATTTAGGTTTTGCCTTCTCCAATCAAAATGTGTGTGATGTTCTTGTGATGTGTCTAATTGTTCTGTGCTGTACCACAATATGCCTCTCGGCATTGAGGTGTTCTAAGTCCAAGTTTTAGACCTTAGTTCTGTTCACATACTTTTAAGTAGTTTACCACCCTGGTTATCTGTCCTCTGCAGTCCACCCATGGTTCAAAGAGACCCACCTTGACCTTCACCTTTCCACCAACTTCGACCTGAATGTTAAACCTCCAACAATCATGAGAAGAACAGCATCTGGAAGTTATATTTTGCCTATATGTGGGCTACCAATTGTGTGTGTGAGTGAGTGAGTGAGAGTTAGAGAGAGAGGGGCCTATGTGTATATATAGATACACACACTTCTTGAAGGTTAACTATGACTTTTAACATTACTCTGTTAATTTCTATCTTTACCCAAGTGATTTCATTGATCGTTGCAACACCAGTTTCGACGCAGTAGCCAAGCTCAGAGGAGAGACATTTTTCTTCAAAGGTCAGCCCGTACACTACTTTCTAGAGAATTTCTTATTATGTTCCCCTCACACTATATTTGTTGGGCATTTTGGGCTTCTTTCATATTGATCGCTAGCCAAAATGTATGGCTAGTCAAGTGTCAATAAATGTTTGAATTGATCTTTTGTTGAAATTAATTAAGGGCAACTTTGGAAGGATTGTCCCTGAAGAATCCTTCCAAATGATTTTGGCCAAAGTGTGATTCACCTCAGAGTAAAGGTTTGAAGAATAGTTGTCCAATCTTCAAGGTACGCCTTCTTCTTCCTTCCTCTGAACCCTCCCTGTGCCGGGTGTCCGTGCTTCAGGGCAGAGCATGTGGAGAGTCAGCCGTGGAGGCCTGGTCTCTGGCCGCGGAGCCTCCATCAGGAGGTTGTGGGCTGGCCTGCCTGATCCCCTGCCCACCCTCCAGGCTGTGTTGGAGAGGAAATTGGACCATGGCATTATGTTCATCAGCGGTAAGCCTGTACATGGAACTTTGTACTTGGTTCTTGCTACTTGGAACGATTAAGTCGGGAGTGTACTGTTTCTTACTGTTTGTTTGCTTTAAGTAATACGTTGAATGAATACAAATGGAAATATCTCTCCAGAAAACCATAATATAACTCAGATCACAGTCTCTCCTCTGCTGGCTGCAGATTCCAGGGTTTGGCTGTTCCAGGACCTGTCTCTGCAGGAGGGCTACCCTAGACCCCTCTCCGACCTCAGCCTGGGGACAAGGGATGGGAAAACGGCCCCTGGGCTGAATGGTCTGGTGTGGGACTCTGAAGAAGGGCCTGTGTGGGGGGCGATGGGGGAATCAGCAGAGAAGGAGAACGACACCTGGGCTAGCCTCCTCCAGGCGGGCATCAATGGCATTACCACGGATACGGGCGGTGAGACAATATGTCCGGTGTCCTATGTCCTGGGTCCTATGTCCTGTTTCTATATCCTCTACGTGCAGAGGCCTCTTGGGTGTGTTGTTTGGGGAGCTGGCATGGAGAGCGACACAATAATACAGAGAAATGAAAAAACTAGTTGAAATGATGGACATGGACGTGGCTTAGTGAGTTTGGGCCACTGCAGGTGAAGCAGTGGACCACAGCGTCCAACAGGATATTATAAATAAATACTCTTTTAAAATGACCACTCATCGGGTCTTGAAGGGTGAGTGAACCCCTTGGTGCAGCTCCAATTCAAACACTGAGATAAAAAATAATTGCATTTTGCACTTGTTATCCCCATGGGCCCTTGGTATATTTATAGTTTAGGCGTTATAGTAAAAGTATCTCTCAGACGCATTGTGTCATTGTGACTTCCACGTACCATGAACCACTTTTACATGTCCTAAAAAGAATCTGAGGGTGGAGCAGAAACTGTGTGGCAACAACCGAAACAGATTATTGCCAAAAACAGAATCCTGTTTTTGGCAATAATATTATGTGCCAAAAAGTGTGCCAAAATGACATGGAATACTATGTTCAAAATCCAAGAAGATGTACGACACATATACAAAACTGGCACTTTAACTCTCCCTCCTTCTGTTTAGATTCCATCTACCTCTTCAAAGGAGACCGCTACTGGAAGTTCCTGTTCCCTGGCTCTTCCCCAGAGCCGGGGTACCCACGACCCATGGCCACTGATTGGCTCGACTGCCCTGACTCCTCCTCAACCGCGCCAGGCGACACATCTCTGTCACCTCATCCCGTCGGACGCCAGGGGGTCCAAGAGAGATGGAGAGAGGAGAGAGTTGGACATGTGGCAGAGGGAGAAGAGAAAGACAAGGAAAATCGAAACAGAATCAAAGATGGAGACAGAGAAAGGAGCAGACCACAGCTCCGCGCCTGTATCTGCAGTACAGCGCCAGCAACCAGGACCGCCCCCATCAGTATGGCCTTACTCCTAGGAACTTGGATCCTCTCCACATGTAATGAGGGCCATTAGTGAAAGTTCTCAGAGACCATTTACAACCAGCCGGTGGCAGTTAATAGACTTGGTGAGTTTAACCTCCATCCATCCAGGTCACTCAAACGATTCAGCTGCAGCAACAGGTTTGCCCCCTGGAGGAAGAGTATGTACCTAACCCTCACCGGGTAGGGAGACAGACAGGTAGATAGACAGACCGTCAGACAGGTAGACAGGTAGGTAGACACACAGACAGACATGAAATAATTTATTGGGCCAGAAAATGATTGACAGCTTATGACCAGTAGCCATAGATAGAGCAGATTTGTTACTTTTTTGTCAGAGCATTTTAATTGTTGATGCTCTCAGGATGTCAAGAGTATCTCCGTAAATATGATAACTTGTCAAGTCCAAGTTGCACCATCAAGTAAACAAACTAAAGCAAAGGCTTTGGTTTGTGTTTAAGGACGCTGGCATATTGTACATTGTGGAATGGTAGGAAAACAACAGAACATAGTATAATTAGAGGTATGTGTAAACTACATAAATATGGGGAGAAAATGTGTTTCATTGATTATGGTGAAAACAATTGAACAATACACTTTTCAGATCATCTAGGCTATATAATTGAACTAAATCTGTTACATATGTATATTGTATATATACATATAATAACATGTTTCTCCTGAGTAAATGATTGTACATAGATCCACATCATTTAACCTGTACCGTCATATCTTTCAACCTGTAACATCCTTCAGTACCAGTTACTTTTCAAATTGGATCATTGATAAAAATACAATATAAAGTGTAATGGAATTCCCACCACAGAAAGATAATAAAAAGGAAAAACACATTTGCGCAACGCGTGCTTGATCTGAAACTCGCCTTTATTTATTTATTTTTATGATACATATTTTCAGTTTTTAACACCCATTTTGCACAAACATACACAAAATAAACAAGACAAAAACAAACAAAACGAATCAATGGCATGTAACGAGACAACCTAATTATAGCAGTGGCCAATGAGAATATACATGAAAAAGCTATACAAGAAGCAAAGGAAGAAACATACATACAAATTAGGTTGTATTAAGACAGTAATACAAAATAAGAAATAAAAATAAAAAAGACAACAAAAAACAAAACAAACAGTAATGGTCATGTTAAATCAAATTAAAAAGCACTAAAAAAATTACAAGGCTAGCACAAGAAGGGCAGCAATTAAATAAATATAAATAAAGCACTGACTCTAATCAACTCTTATCCTCCATGATAGAGCCCCCACTTCCGATAATACTTTTTCACCCTATTAATCAGCCTAAATTACAACATTTCCAGTGCAGCTAATTTCCCCAATTGGAGAAACCACTGGGACGGTGCAGGTAAAGTGGAAGCTTTCCAATTTGTTATAAATTTTCGTCCTAGCATAAGTGCACCCATACAGCGTTAGATGGTGTTAAATCCTCTAATACCATGGGATCTCCCAAGATATACAAACTTGGGGTGAAAGGGATATCATGACCAGTAATTGTTTTTATATAATCATGGACACTTGTAACGCGGGCGTTTGGCAGAACCCAAGTGCACAGACAGACGACAAGCGTTGGACAGTGTCAAGGGTTTATTCAGGATGGGCAGGCAGAGAGTAGTCAGCAGGTAGAGGTCGGCAACGGGAGGGCAGATGGGCGGATATGGGGTAGGGAACGGGGGAACAGACAGACCGACAGAGACTCGACGGCGGTCGGGAGGTCAGGCAGGCGAAGGGTCGAAAGCAGGGGAGGAAGGATGGTGGATCAGGAGTCGGGGGCAGAGGAGCGAACAGGCCGACGGGGGCTGGGCGGTAGGCAGGATGGTCAGAAGGCAGGGGTCAGAGAACTGGCAGGATCGTTGGTGAATCAGGGTTTGAGTCGCAGGAAAGCTCTGAGGAGAACAAGAGACAATCTGGCAGGTACTGATTGGGAAGAGAGGACTTATATAGGGGGAGCACAGGTGAAGGTGGTTGGGTTAATTAGGGGAGCTCAGGGTGG
>JAOPJL010000002.1:1837176-1854648 GCA_027123545.1 Trisopterus esmarkii
GAGAGGGGGTAGGACCATTTGAGTTGTGTATTTTCAAAATCTGCTGGCGTTTCGCAAATCGCGTACCCAACCTTTAACTCTTTGATAAACACTATGTAATATTACAGTAATGGCGGCTTGTTTTGATTTGGACCATATTTTTTGGATGATCCCACATGGGAGCAGTTGGCGGGCTGCCGAAAAGTGGATTTAGAAACTATTGCAGCACACTTTAGTATTGCTGTTCTTAAAAGAGACTTGAAGTCTCTTGTGTTGGATAGGTGCATTGCATAGAGGAGGGAATTCTTGTTGTACCCGATTTTAAGTCTCTCACAGGTTCTCAAACTAAGTACCCTGAAGCTGCGGCATTGGAGTTGGAGGGTTCTGTATTGGAGGAAGCTCCTCCGGAACCCGAGGAGAAGCATAGGGAAAAGGTCACCTTGCCGTTGTTCGAGTCATCGGTAGTTTCATCAGCAGGGCCTAGCACTGAGACCCGTGTGATGGTTCGGCTTGCACGTCTACATATAGAGGCTCAGGATAGGGCACAGATACGCCAGGCCGAGCTTGAGCTTCGTATACTAGAGCGAGCAAAGGAACAGGCAATACACCTTCGCAGACTGGAACTTGACGCAGAGCTTAAATTGCGCCAATTAAATTGCGGGGTTAATTGTCACAGTCCAAAAGAAAGGAAACCTCAGTCAATGTAAAAACTGGAGAGGCATCATGCTACTCTCAGTCCCCAGCAAAATCATCTGCCGCATTATCCTAGACAGAATGCAACAACCACTAGACGAGATTTTCAGGAGAGAACAAGCAGTTTTCCAGAAAAACAATTGTTGTACAAATCACATTGCATCCTATATTTTACAGTCTATGATTGCATCACTCAGAATAATTGTTGCTTTCGACAGTCTAGATAGAAACATTCTGTGGAAGCTGCTCCGAAATTATGCGTTTTCTGTGCGCAGCAGGTAGGGGAGGGGGTTGGCTTCCCCGGCAGCCAAGAGACGCATTCAGAAACAGAATCTTTCCGATTTTCTATTTGTTCTATTATCCAATTTTCCATCAACCTCAACACATTGGCGAAATTAAAAAAAATGACCCATTATCTTATTTCCGTATATAGTCGACGAACAAAAAACCTATTAGGAAATTGAAATCAATATTCCAATTTTAATTTTTATGTTTTGAAATTGAAAATTGAACTGATAAGCGTTACATGGACCCAATATGAAGGTATTATATGAAGCTATTGAGTCACAAATGTGTAACAGTACACTTGAAGTCGTAAATACTTATTTTGCAAATAATTAAATAAAAAAAATGATATAGATCGCTATGTTCATTGAGCATTTTAATGGGCGAGCACAAGTCCATCCATACATCCGCTCGAATCAGCTGCTATGAGTCTCAGCTGTTTCTTGCAGATACTTTTGCAACACGTCTAGGTGATACAGGGGCCTCTACGGATATTTTCCCCATAAACAACGTAGGCTACATCCTTTCATACATACAGGCCAAAAAAATTAACAATGAAGTGAAGACATTGTTTTCAACAGTGATTTATTGTTGTCCAATTTCCCGACAATTATAAACACATCAAACTATTTAAAAATGGGGAAGCCACAACTTATTGAGTTGGCTTGTCATCTGAATGTGAACTCAAGGAGTGTATTTTGTATGCTGTATTTAATGAATAGAGTAAAGACAAACAAGCATATTTACTAGTGATGTCCACAATCGGAAGAGATGAGATTCACGTCTTGGAATGTTAAACAGAATTTTATTGCATAACAAGACAAGACTGCGCAAAAGTCAGGTTAGAGTTTTGCAAACTTATTACTAAACCCAGTTGTACTATGCAGCAGCCGAAGTTTTTCCCAAAAATCTCCAGCTAACATAGCAATACGTAGCTGACCTCTTCGTAGATTAGCGGCGTACCTACTTATCAGCTAATACATAGTGAACAGATGTTTTCTGAAGGCGGAGTTCGGAGTTGCTCTGACGTTCACACAAAAAGCAAAGAGACATGTATCAGGCGGCTTTTGTTGCTAGAAAAACCTGCGCCAAGATTTGACATGTGGTGCGGCATGAATGCCCTGGTAGGGGCAAGCCTATTCAGCATGATTTAATAGAACGACGCGACACGTAGCTCAAGTTTAAATATTTGAACTTTGCCACAACAGTCACGTGATGACAGCCAATTTACGAGCGTTCACTCCCTGAGTGACGTAACGTAACAGCCAATCAGCGTTCAACCGGCCAACCATTCCCTGCAGTCCGGAGTGAATCGCAGCATGGGGAGAGGGATTGCCGTTGCCATTTGTGCCTCCTGGAGCTCTATATACAATATTATATATAAATATTTATATAATATAATATATACATTTCTATATAATATATAATATCACGGCCAAAAGCGGTGTGCGCCTCCGGATGATATGAATAGACTGCGTCGGGTACTCTGACGTCTCTGGTAGGCCTACTTACACAAGAACTAATTCAAACAATGAATTTGGTGAGAAATTAGCTTTGTCTACACACTATTCTCTGGGATACGGATAAGTAAAAAAAATACTTTTCTCCCCAATGCTGTGCAAGAGTCAAATGTCTGAGTGGTTGGAGAACTCGCCCTGCGAGTAACAGCTTATGGGTTTTTTGCCACCGGTTCAAGCTCTGCCACTTGCGTCGTTTCCTCAGTTCCAATGATAGATTTTTGATGTTTGAAGTCTGTCAAGCTCTTAACAGTACCTTGGCTGTATATTTCCCTCATACAATATGATAGCCTATTCATTTTTACCGGGAGGCAGCCTTTTTACCATGTGAGTATTAAGGACTCAGCCAGACTTTGTTATTGGGAAACTGTTAGGAAGCCTTACCTTACCTAGTACTATGGAGTTTAATAACTTCGGAGCTACCTATGAAGGTGAAATGATTTTGGGGAACACTTTCCTGTTAACTGTCTAGTCCCTAAGAGGTAGGTTGCTAAGGAAGTTAGCAACCATGCTTTTGGGAAACTAACCCCTGGTCTCTATCAGTGGTGTGAAAGTAAGGGAGAATACTTAAGGGCACTGCCTACAGACCCATGATGAACTTAATGAGCTAAACCGGTTTCCTTCCTACAACTACACCTGTACGATAAAGGCCAATGCATCCATCTTCTGAGACTATGCCCTGTCCTGGTTTTCTGTTCTCCTGGTAAATGAATGCCCTAAAGAGGCCCCACTCCCCCTGCTTCCTTTAAAAGTAGCAACGGATGGGGATACCCTAACTAACTTCCAAAATATCGCATTCTACCAATATAGTGGCCTAGTCTTTCCGGAACCTATTCAGAGAACAGCCTTTTCCCCCGTGGCTGGACAGGGATAGGTGGGGCCCCAGTACCAGCTGTGGCCCCAACATGCTGAACAGCGAGAAGTGGGGCCATGGTCCCAGCTGTGGCCCCAACAGCCTCAACAGGGATAAGTGGGCCCCAGTATCAGCTGTGGCCCCAACAGCCTCAACAGGGATAAGTGGGCCCCAGTACCAGCTGTAGCCCCAACAGGCTGAACAGGGATAAGTGGGACCCCAGTACCAGCTGTAGCCCCAACAGGCTGAACAGGGATAAGTGGGACCCCAGTACCAGCTGTGGCCCCAACAGGCTGAACAGGGATAAGTTGGGCCCTAGCACCAGCTGTGGCTGCTGCAAACCCCTTGAATGCAACAGAAAATAACACGACATCAAAATCGTAACCATGGAAAATGCAAAAACAAGGCCTGAGGCCCTCTGTACTTTAACATGAACATCCTTTAAGGCCAGTGACATGAATGAAAGGAAAGTGGCATCCGTTCACATCTTGCCTGAGTGTTTGAGAAGTATATATATTTCAGACTATGAGAGGTATGTTCATGCTTTCTTATCCTCTGATGTGTGAGAAATACATCATTCCTCTCATTCATCAACTCTTGCTACAGTTTGTCAATTCACGCCCGTCACAAGCTCACAGGAGATGTGCTCACACTTAACACTTTTAAAACCTAATTCAATAATATAGTCTCCGTCGTCACTATGCTATACTTTATTACAATGACCACATGGCAAGTGACGTTACTAGGCACCAATATCAACCCATCACAAAGGGCATTAGCTTCACAAGATAGGCTGCTTTTAGGTTGGGTTTGTGGTTGAAATGCCTCAAAACATCTTACAGACAGACACAGTAGCATGGGCAGGAATGACAGTGACAATCCTGATTTCATCCTTCTCCAAGGCAGGTCATTCACAAAAGAAGTCCAGATTGCAAGGCAATAGACATGTGCGGTGTGTATCAGTAGAGATCAATAGTTATGTGTATCCCTATTGAGTCAACTTGAAACACAGGTTTGTTGTTGAGCAAGTTAATCCTCCTTAAATATTCCATTGATATTGCAATAGAAAATGATTAAATGATTAAAAGATGCCCTTTGAAGGATTTCATTTTGTAGATTGGATGTCAACAATATCACAGCAGTTATGCTGTGAAGAACATAGGAACAAAGGAAACAAAGGAAATGATTGGGACAATGAATTAGCACTACCTCATAAATGTTGGTTCATGTTCATTTAAGATTAATCTTCTGTACTGAATACTGTTCTGTTCAAATACACTTGGCGCTTGTGGCTAGATGTGTTTTGGTTGAAAGTCAGAAGGGAGAGCCTCCCCATCCAGGTGTAATCACCCTCATCGCTCCCTCAGCTTCTGCTCTCTGTAATCCTCATGGTCCTTTAGCAGAGGTCCCTTTTGACCTCCAGGCCCGGTGCTCTCAGCAGCTACTGCAGGCCCAGCCTCTGGCCACGTCTTCCCCCTCGTCCCTTCCCCTGTGCAGGTGGACCGTCCCACCGCTGGCTGCCGTGCCAGACAGCTGGCTCAGCATCAAAGGTTTCTGGGACTTCAACTTGTGCGCCACCGTCATGAAAATGGCTTCCACGTGGTCACTGCTCCCGTGGTGGCTGCCCCCGCCGTCCCCACCTTGAGAGCCTGGGCTCTTGGCTGACGTTTCAAAGAGCGGCATGGAGTGGGAGTCGGCAAACTGCTGGGCCACGTCGGTGCCCACCTGTACCGACTCCTGCAGGTCACACTTGTTACCCACCAGGATGCGCGGTACCTCGGTGCCCAGGGAGTGCTGCTTGCACTCCTCTATCCAGGAGGGGAGGCCCCGGAAGCTGCTGGCACTGGTGACGTCGTACACAAACACCACTGCGTGCACGTTGCGGTAGTAGTGCTGCACCATGGACTTCCTGAAGCGCTCCTGACCTGCTGTGTCCCACAGCTGTATCTGAGGATGGAGGAATGAGATAAAGACAAACGGAGAGAAAGTATGCTGAAATGTAAAAAAAATCCATTCATGTGCTGGTGATGGGTCACAGGGGCCATTACAACATAAAATGGCCTGGAGTATGTTGGAGTATGAATACGTTTAACTTATGGTAATCCCCGTAAATGGTACGAACGGAAGTTGGTGGGATATAGGCGAGTGTTGGTCACCCCGCACCTTGATTTTCTCGCCATCAATGTCGATGAGACGCTCCCTGAAATCCACGCCAATCGTTGCCTCGGTCTTCTCTGGAAACTTGCCGGCACAAAACCGATAGGTGAGACACGTCTTTCCAACTCCAGAGTCCCCGATCACTATGATTTTGAAGATCCGCGTGCGAGGAGGAGGAAGAGTCGTGCTGGACAGAGAGCTTGGGAATCCAGATGGCTCCACCCCGGCCATGATATGTTTTTTATATATATAGATACATATATATATATCTATATATATATAAAAAACCGATTGGCAACGATAAATACCGTTATCGACTAAATTGACTAAATATCACCTACTATCTAACCCGGCATACGTCTAAGACGAAGGCGTAGACAAATAGAGCTGCCGGTGGGGATTACTCATCCAACACTATCCCTCCCGTGTAACATGGATACTATGTCCCAGCTCACGCTTATTGCCAATTGTAATTACATGACATGTAATTACATGAAACCCAAAGTACCTCTTATTTCTTCGCAGCTTCAGCCGCGATCAACAAACACACCTTGTACTCAGATTTGAAGCCACGTAATGCGTTTGCGTTAGAGCCGTGGAGATATCGCGAGACCAAAGCCCAACCACGGAGCGCTTCCTCCGCGTCATCTGTGCGTAAATGACGCGTACAAGGTAGGCTACTACATTACGCCTAGTCCAATACTATATAAATAAGTAAGGCAGAATAAAAAGAAAGTATGCGACACAATGATCATTATCAGAATATGTGAATAGAAAACTAACATTAGCTCTAGAGTCATTCGTTTAAACACTGAATGTCACAACTTAAATAAATAATGATTGTATGTAGAACTACTTAATTTGTAACATGTAGGCCTATATGTAATATATAGGACTACAAATTGTAGCCGACTGGAGTTCAAACAATTTATATTCTAATGATGATGCACTTTAAACTCAAACACTATGCAGACCTTTCAAACAGTGAAGGACGTCCCATAACCAAAGTCCATTGAGTTTCTTCATGCGCACAGGACACAGGTTGACATGTCCGTAAGTAGCCTCTCTCTCATGCACCACATTTGATTCTGGATCTACATTATTATAATGAATTTTTGAAAATGAAATAACATAATGTTAAGCATAGGTAAATAGGAATTGCTAGTTAGATATTTTTTCACCCCATTATATTTCTACAGCCTAGGCCAGTTATTATAATATATGGAGCATATTAACACGTTATTATATCAGAGTGCATAGTCATGTTAACCACAACGGTCACCCTAACAATAAGAATATATTGTTATTTGGTTTGTTAGCTACACATGTATGACCCAAACTGTAATGGCAGATCATTTTACACACTGAAACATTTATCTGCTTCTTAAATACAAATTCATACAGGTCCCCGTAGGAATGGAGCTGTCTTCGTCTCCCCAAGGCCTTGAGGAAGAGTATGGAACCCTCTTCACACCAGCCTCCTTGCTCTTCCTCTATCAACTGGTTTCCAAGTTTGACAATGAGGTGGATCAGGTTAGGATGAATAGATAGCAATGACATACAACAATAATATAACCATAATGACTGGACTCCTCAAGACCAAGGACGCAGGGTGGTGAGGTTTGAAACCAGTTTATTGTAAGGTTTGAAAGACAATAATCCATTAGCTCATGCTCCATGTTGCTGTGCAGGAGATCTCCCTGTGAGTGTGTGTGGTGATGGCTGGTTTAGCCAAGTTGTGCAGCCTCACCCAGCCCCCGAGTCCAATCAGTGACTCACTGACAACCCTCCATAAATAATAAAATATACCGTTAGTAAATTGAGTTAACTTAGTTTAAGGAGGAAGTGAGGCAAAAATAATAAAGGCTTTAGTCTCAGTTTCTTTAAGGGTTTCTATCTCATTTCTGAGTCAGACTTCAAATTTTGTTCTAGTGACTTTTGGGACAGACCCCCATGGCCATTCCCCTCTTGTTTCAGCACTGCAACAGCTTAATAATTGATAGATAGTCCAAGGTTTTGTACAGTTGCTGTAGGCTCATGAGGCCTAGCTGAGGCCCGTTGGGTGAAGGTATCTCC
This sequence comes from Trisopterus esmarkii, assembly GCA_027123545.1. Taxonomy (NCBI): domain Eukaryota; kingdom Metazoa; phylum Chordata; class Actinopteri; order Gadiformes; family Gadidae; genus Trisopterus; species Trisopterus esmarkii. The sequence continues at coordinate 1,844,737 of JAOPJL010000002.1, forward strand.
TTGACCTGGTGGACAGACTGCTACTAATATTGAGACAGATGGTGGTTTGGTAAGCGGTATCCTTAGGTAAAAGGCAAAGGCAAAGAAGATGAATTGAAACATAGGGAACTGCTTTATTGTTATGCTGCATACTTTAATTGCATCAATTTAGTTGCTGATGCCAAGGGCAACTGGGTTGGAGGCAAAATCAATCTCTGTTTAATGTTCATGCTGCTCCAGCCCTTCTTCAGAACAGATGCTGGTGGGTAATGGCATGTCATAAGGAGGGTAAGGGTCTTCAGAAAAGTAATGATCCTCAGGTGGGTAATGGTCATCATGAGGGTAATGGTCACCAGGTGGGTAATGGTCATCAGGAGGGTAATGGTCTGTCATCAGGAAGGTAATGGTCACCAACTTGAGCTCATAAAAAAAAAGGACTTTTAACATTAAAAAGTAATTACTACTTCTGATATTCATTCCCTTGCTGCCTCTAACTCCGCCCTGCCCTCCTGCACATGGTGTTCAGGTGCTGCGGCTCAGGGTCTCCAGGAAGGCCCACCTGGACACGTCTGGCGACCTGCCCGGCTTCTCTCGGGCCACGAGCCACATCCGGGACGACCCGTCCTGGAGGGTGCTCCCGGCGCCGCGGCGGCTGCAGAGGAGACATGTGGACGTGGGGGACATGGCCCCCTGCGATACGCAGCGTCTCCTCCGAGCCCTGCGGTCTCCGGCGCAGGGCCTGCAGGTAACAGTGGAGGTTGGGGTTGGTAGCAGCAGGAGGGTTCTCTAGACTCAGAACTAAAAGCAGACATTGTCACTGTTCTCTGTTTATTCAGCAGATGCTCTAATGTATCAGCAATGCAATATGTTTAGTTTGTTTTACAAAAACAAAAAAACAAATCCCTCTTCTGAACATTCTATTTTCTTTGCTTTTTTGCAGATTGACTTTGACGATGGAAACTGCCCAACATTTTACAACCAAATTAAAGGCATTAATAATGTATGCAAAGTGGTACACAACCAATTCCCCAGTAAGTTGATGTTACAGTGAGTGAATGTTATGCCACTGCAGTTTGATTTCCTGCTAGAAACAGAACATCCTGTTCAAACAACATTGATAAACACGGTAAGAGCTTGTCCCCCGTGTGAAGGGTCTAAGCCTCCTCATGTCTGTTTGCAGACGTCCCAGCCCTCCCCCAGGCTCCGGTACTCATGCTCCGACCCCGAGCGTGGAATATGGTGGAGCACAACATGCTGGTAGTTAGGCTTCAGTCCTGTTCTCTTGAATATGATTACATATTATATATTATTTCTTAGCCTCAGATCCTTCCTCTGGCAGCAATGTCGTGGTCACCATTGCAACATGTTGACTTAACTGCACACATCTTGGGTCATATATTTAAAGATGGTTCAATAGGAAAAGGCAACCATGAAGGGTTTCTGAAATCGACTTTTGTTTCAGTTAGTCCAGATCAAGGCGTGATGTCATCTGACATGTGACATGTTCCACTGAACTAATTAGAAACTAATTTACTAATTAGTAATAAACTTTTGTTTTATTTTACAGCCCTTTAAATAGAACAAAGTGAATATAAATAGTTTAGCTAGTTTAGCTTAGTTTAGCTCTTTGTCTCCAGGTGAACGGTAGAGAGGTTCCGGGTCCTCTGTTTGACTTCGGACTCCTGATGTTTCACTGTGGAAAGGCTCTTTACGACAACGAGAGTGGACCCTTCTTTTACCTGTCCAAAGTATAACACACGCACTACGACCACTACACTCTGAAGCTTTACATAAGGTTCATTCAAATGCATCCTTCTTTATTGAAATGCTTTCCCATCCATCTTCCATCATCCTCCTCCTTTCAACATTTGTTTTCAGGTAGAGAGTTTCATGGAAGCAAGATTATGGAATAACATATTCCTTTGGGCACAACATCAGGTTTATATCCATTTCATCATCAATTATTTGAACTAACCCCAATATTGAACACACTAGCATTTCTTTAGATTTATAAATCTTCAGTTTGAATTATCTTTTATTTTTTACTGTTGATACAAGATACAAGTAAATGCTGGTATATCACCATTGGTGTACAGTACAGATTGTATTTTTGTATATATACTATATAGAAAAATATGCACCATTGTAGTCATTATAAGATTCTCTAGTATGAGTCATATTATGGTTGTACTGAGGGACGTGTTTACAGCTACAGCTTCCCCGTGGAAGCATCAAGGCAACCGTGCTCATCGAGAACATCCTTGCCACGTTTGAGATGGAGGAAATCCTCTACGAGCTACGGGAACACTCGGCTGGTCTCAACTGCGGCATCTGGGACTATTCTGCCTCCTTCGTCAATAAGTTTGGTCAGTGTTCTGTTTGCATGTTTCTGTCTGTAATCGCAGCGGGCCTGATGAATGATGCTAGTATAACCATATCTGACAAGTTTCCTCCATCATCAATGTTAATATTTTTTTTTATGAGCTATTTGCATTTATAAATGATTATCTTTTTTTGGTTTGATTGTAAAGAAAAAAATTACCAATCTTTGTTGCCTGCCAATGCGCAGCTGGTAAGTCAGTGGGTTCTATGCTGAGTGAGTGGATTGTGGTTATATGCTGGTGTGTGAGTGGGTAGTGGTTAAATGCTGGTGTGTGAGTGGGCTGTGGTTCTGTCCCCTACAGGACACAGGGAGGCCTTCCTCCTCCCTGACCGCAGTAAGTACGTCAACATGGAGAAGCGTTTCCTCTGCAGCTACATGGACCTCCTGGTGCAGACCTGCCACCGCCGCGGGGCCCTGGCCACCGGGGGCATGGCTGCCCCCCTGCTGCCCTCGGCCCGGGACGTCCCGGCCTACCGTACCGTGCTGGCTAATGTCACAAGGTGCCATCACGACAGCCAGCATTCATAAACCTGCTAGTCAGTGTGGCCTCATGTTATACTCAACCTGCTAGTCAGTGTGGCCTCATGTTATCAACCTAATAGTGAGTGTGTCCTCATGCTATTCTCAACCTGCTAGTCAGTGATGTTTTGGGCGTCTTTGTAGTGCAGAACTAGACAGCGGTATGATACATCACATTTGAATTTGAATTATGCTCACGCATTCCATATAGACATTTAGTTCATCATAGTAATTACTTAATTAGACACAAATGGCTCAAACAACTCATGCAGTGCTTAATAGTGAATATTCAGCAATCGAAAAAGAAAGACGTCAAGAAGTAAAAAATCCTTGAGGTACCATAATGTTCACTCATATCCTCAGATTGAAGCTGCTGGAGATCAAGGCTGGCGTGGATGGCTTCATGGTGTACGACCTGAAGCTGATAAAGCCCATGCAGAAGGTGAGCGGTGGGTTGTATCTGACCGTAGTCTGGTAGCTACTATTGGCAGCCATAATAATGCTGATCCCTAAGTCCCTCTCTGCCAGCTGTTCCAGCAGCACACTAGTGGAGAAAACCAGCTGCACCTCGTGCGAGAGGACATCACAGTGACCCCCGAGGACCTGCTGTGCATGCCTGCGGTGGGTGGCAGACCCCTGGGGTTAGGGGGCAGACCCCTGGGGTTAGGGGGCAGACCCCTGGGGTTAGGGGGCAGACCCCTGGGGTTAGGGGGCATCCCTAACCAGGAGCTAAATACTTACTAGGTCAACAATATTTGAGGCATGTGCATTTATGTTCCGGTTTTGCCTGAATGCACTTTAGGAGATGTGACGTATATGCAGACTCCGGAACACACTGGGCTGTGCATGTGATTTAGCCTCTGTTATCTCCTGGGTCACACAGAGGACCTGGACGTCTTTAGGGAGACGGGTCAGGAAGGCAGCGTTCAGCATTGTAACATTGTTACAATCACAGTAAATTTGGGCCTCATTTATTTCTCAACAGGGGGGTGTAACCCTTCATGGCTTAAAGTATAACATTGGTGTTGGCATCCTATTTATTCATGCTTGGCTGTCAGGTGAGCACACACACTACTTTCCTAATTATTAAGTTAGTACTCATATGGTCCCATGGTTAAAGTGGTCAAGGGATGTACGGCCTCTGCTCTTCCTAACTCTATCTATGCCATCTTCCTCAGGGAAAGGCCATTTCTTCTACAGAGGCCAGGTCGAAGACTCTGCCACAGCAGAAATCTCCAGATCACAGGTGGTCTGAGAAAAAGCCCTTTTCTTACCCGATATACCGGTAGCAGGCTTCGTTATCTTAAACCTTATATTTATAAGCATTACAGGATTTGCTCAACCCTATACCCACGTTTAGGAACGATTTTACATTAGAATTTTAAAAATTACACCAGTTTTTTTTAAATGTAACATCGAGTCCTATTCCACATGTTAGCTGTCATACTATTTATCATAGTAGTATTATCCCCATGTATGTGTATTGTCCCCGGGTATGAGTATTATCCCCATATTACTGAGTATGAGTTATGTCAGGTGTGGCAGTGGATCCTCCACCAGGCCCGACTGGAGGACAGCCAGAGGGTGGTGTCCCGGAACCTGGTGGTGCAGCTCACCAAGGAGGTCATGAAGGAGCTAACGGAGGTCACCGCCTGTCAAACTGTTAGGTAGGAGGGGGGCCTTCACACACAATGCTGACGCCCAGGCCATAAGAAAAGCACAAGCGAAGCATCATAAGCATGGGTGTAGATATGCCTATGTTCCTGTAGCCTAGTGATTTGAAATTTCCCTCATGTGCTTTAGTGCTGAGCAAAGGTTGCAGACTGCCGCAGAGATGTTCCTGGAGGTGGTTCTAAAGAGGGATTTCCCAGAGTTCCTCACCAGCTACCTGAACCTCGACCACACCTTCCTGAGCTCCCAGCGTGAGGAAGAGGCCGGTGTCATGCTTATGTCTAAACTCTGAAGGAGGTGCGGTCTCAGACAAAAGGGTTACCGTTCGGAACAGCTTTATTCCCTTACTAACCGGGAAGCCTTTTGCACCTGAAATAAAATATTTAAAAATAAATGTTATTCTTTTCTTTTTTGAGACTTAGTAGTTTTACATCTGGACTAAAAGAGATAATCCATCCCATCCCATTCGTTACACTCCCAATTTCAACACGAATACAACTGGTATAAGGTTACGCAAATGCTGCTTTTATTTAATTCATTAAGTCAGTTTTGTAAGATATAAATTACCTTTTTTTAAAAATGTGAGAAGCAGACGTACCTACAAGGACATTTTGTGAAACACAGGAGCGCTAGAAAAAGATCTAAACTGTGTTTTACAGAAACCTCCAGTCAGAGTCCACTCCCCCTCCCCCCCCCCCATGGTCCACCCGGGTCAGTCAGCACTAACCCCAATGCCGCTCCACCCTTCACTCCCCAGGGTCCCCCAGGTTAGGGTCAGCACTAGCCCCAACACCGCTCTCCACTCCCCACAGAGGAAAGGGGGAGCACTTTTTTTTTTCTTTTCTTTTTTTAAGTAAAATGGGCCTCATATCTTTGTAGCGGGGTCAGTCCGTTCACGTCAGTGCAGTGGGGCGGGTCAAACGGCTGAGCTGACGGTGGAAGGGATCCAAGGATCATGGCCGGCCACTTGGCAGACATCTGGCGTCTGCGTCGGTGTGTATGTATGCGTGTGCGCTCGCTCTCCTCCCTCCTCCTCACATCTCATGGGCCATGTCGTCCTGCTCTCCGGCAGACAGGTCTCCGTTGGCGCTGCTGTTGTCCTGGTAGTCCGCCTCCATGAAGGCAAGGGTGTGTGGGAACAAGGCATGGCAGGCCGTGCGGTACGCCTCTGCCGCCTTGGGGTGGCCCTCACCTCCCAGCTGGCCCCCGCGGAGGGCCTCCAGGACCTCCGAACACACCTGCAGCAGGACACGCCCAGGGGTCATTATTAACCTGGTCATTCATATTAACCTGTCGTGTTTTGGCATTTTGTTTTTTATTTAATTTCTGTTGGAAGACTCATTGCCCGTTGACCGTAAACGGAAGGGGGGCCATTTACATTTGGTTGTAGTCTTTATGCTCGGTTCTCCATCTCAACAGTAGGGCTAGAACTGAGTGAAAAGACTACAACCAGCCCCTCTTTCTGTTTCCGTTCAACGAGTTCAATGAGTATTCCAACAGAAATCAATGGATTTACAAAATGCCAAATATAACACGACAAGCTGTATTTCACTACGATACTTGATTTGGAACATCAACTAACACCACTAACCACTCGGTGAGTTGCACATTTCAGAAAACAAACGTTCAGGGTTGTGTTACGGACAGGTTTGTGAATGCCCGTAGCCAGCTGAAGCAGGCAGGGGTGATTCTAAATGAGGCAAATACCCGAGACAGGACGAATAGTCCAAATTTCGGTGTCAACCACTCTATTTCATCCTAGACAAACCAGAAAGGGGCTCCAATGTTCCAAGTACCGGAATTGTCCTTTAACATGTTCCCAGGAGCCATTATTAACATGTTCCAAGGAGCCATTAATAACCTGTTCAGGAGCCATTATTAACCGGCTTAGGACTCACGTTAACCCGTTCCCAGGTTTTCCTGAGGGTCACCCCATGTTGAGGGAAGTAAAGAAACGGAAAAAAACGGATAAAATTGCAAAAAGAATTGTGCGGCCGCACACCAAGACGACTGCCCGATCGTCACCAGAAAATGGAGTCGGGCTATTAATCTTAATTAATTAATCTTACCGGCTTGGTCAAAAAAGTGTGAAATAAACAACTAGACGACTACAGACAACGCCGTACGTTCTGCGCTAATCTGTATTGTGGTCCAAAAATACGAAAACTGGAAATAACAGGACCTCTCTCTAGACCAAAACATAGAGCACACGGTCATCAGTAATTGTTGTCAGCAGAGAGTGAGTGGTCAATTAATAATTATAACTAATAATAATTACTCACTGAACGGACAAATTAAATTAAAAACTTGGATAGGGATAGGTAATCTCTCTGGCTAACTCCATTGGAAGAAGAAAGATGCAAGCGAAAAACAAGGAAAAAATGCTAGCAGGTGAAGTCATGGATAGAACAGCGAGGAGCCAAGTAGCTTATGCAAGATATAGGACATATTGACTGTAAAGGAATAACTTGCTGGGTTTCAATTGTGACTATTCATAATGATCAATAAAAATCCTAAATCCTAATCCTCTGCGCAGTGTGTGGCCGCCATTACGAGACACCAGCGTGCTCGTTTAACTCAAATAGTGTGGCGAAACAGTATAAACCTTGTGTTTTTGCATGGAGTCACTCCCCTCAGATTACCCCGTTGACCCAGAAAGCCCTTACTAGCCGATAGCAGAACGGATGCGTGCGGCTGCACAGCCACTGTGGCTAGTGGCTGGGAGCGCATCCGTTCTCTAACACCACCACCTCAAGCTAGCATAAAACCTTTTGACCAGGTGTGGGATGTACCTGGATACTAAGACTTGACCAGGTGTGGGATGTACCTGGATACTAAGACTTGACCAGGTTGATGATGTACCTGGATACTAAGACTTGACCAGGTTGATGATGTACCTGAATACTGCGGCCCGTGAGCGAATCATCCATGGCGGTGGCGAGCTCGCAGGCCACCGTGTCTGAAGACGGCTCAAGGTACACCATCATCTTAGCGGCTGGGCACAGAAACCAAAGAGAATTCAGCAGTAGGATCAAAACACAGAGCCTTGAGGAGACATGTTGGACGCAGGCGGCTGGTCTCACCGGCCAGTCGCTGGGGGATGGAGCTGGAGTGTCTGCTCAAGTACTTCTTGTTGAAGCTCTTGGGGTCGCTGTCCCCAAACAGCCGAGAGATCTCCTGCTTCAGCACCGTCCGCACAGGCTGGGGCAGGGCGCTGCTCTCGCTCACTGGAGGGATCGAGGGAGAGGAACACACAACACACAGCTTATTGTAGATAGTGATGTTGTGGGTTCCATGCTGTGGCTTGATCCTGGTCATAGGATAGGGCCGGCAATTGCTATAAGCGAACTAGGCGATTGCCTAGGGCGACAAATGTGTTGGGGGCGCCCTCTAGCGGCGCCCTTAAATCCAATTAATCATAGAATTAAAACAAGCGAAATGAAACAAGTTTATTATTGTGCATGGAAATGGACAATCTTGATATCCCTTTTCCGTTAATCCTCTGCCGACCAAAATTATGCAGTTAATGTGGTCACTACCGAACCAATCAATTCCATTCAACATCTGTCCTAGGTCCATACATCTGGTCAATGACTTAATAATTGTAAACTTTTTGAGATATTCTACTTTTAAAATATATATTTTGTTTACAATGGAAGTCAATGGGGGGACGGCGGAACCATCCACCCCTTCTGACACTTATTACTTCAGACTTCATAACTGTCAATTTATATCGTTAACCTTCTTTCAAAGGTTTAACAAATTAAGACACTTCTCTCTTCAATAATCTGAAAACAGAATTTCCATTAACTTTATTCTTTTTTCAAAATCACAGTTTAAGTTCCATGTCCGCCTCGTTTTCAGTCTCATTGATTTACGCTGAGGGAAGCATGAGAACCTGCAGGCAGTGTTGCCAGATTGGGCAGTTTTTGCCGCTGAATTTGCCTTTTCGCCCGATTTGACTACAAGTACATTCAATTTCAGATGGTTTTAAAAAGAACTAGCAGGATTATTATAATTCGTTCTACAAACATTAAACAATACCATACCTCATATTGCATATCATTTGTGCAGCTAGTACCACTATTACTTCTGCTACTACTACTACTACAGCTAGTACCACTACTACTACTATCTTCCAGCTATGACAGTATTACAGTTTAGCTTCCAGCCTTTGTAACAATGTATTAAAGCACTTTGCTTCTTCAGGTAATGCAATTCAGCGTCAGTCAGTTTTAGATTTCAGCTTCCAGGTTTTTCAGCAGTGCACTGCAATACATTTGACCTTTCAGATTCTTCTGTTGTTTCAAACCATGTTTCCAACCATTTACACTTTTTTAAATGGTGTGCATGTTCACATTTGTTTTCTCCATTTAGACATTTGAACTTGTTCAAATCCCTTCACTTGATTTAAGCCATTTAACGTTTCTTTATGTCTTAATCTATGTGGCTTTATTCAAACATATTTTCAACCTCACTTTGTACTACAGCACTTAGGGATGTCACGATACCAGAAATTTAGTAGTTGATACTAATACCAGTGAAATTCCACGATTCTCGCTACCCAATTCGATACCACGGTAAAAATTAAAAACAAATGCAATAAATCCGATGTAGGCCTACTTCAACATACACTAACTTATTAAAAACATTTGAACATTACAAAAACAGTGGCACTGGCATGTAGCCTTCAATGATTAATTAAAAATAAATTGTTAAAAATTATTTTTAAAAGAAATACGCGCTGAAAGCAGGCAGTCATGCAGCTCCTGTTTACACTTGCGTGCATGGCGGGGTTTAGAACATAACTTCCAACGTAATATTAAGTAATATAACGCAGGTGCGCAAGGCAGCCACAGGAGACGCCAACATTGTTTTCATCTGCTTGGTACCGCGCCGTATTAATTCCCAAGTTTTGAGAAGAAAATAAAGTATTTGAAGCGAATAAGCGACGCTGTTTTTGATTTGTTTATTTTGTTTTGGATGCGCGCATCGGCTTTGAGTTGGTTTGTTACTTTGAAATCACAAACGCACACGCACACACACACGATCTTCAATCAAAACAACATCAAGTAAGTGATGCCGCACGCAGTCGTACCCCGCGTGTTTAGAAGCGCAACAATGAGAAGGATCCCGTCTGAAACAGTCGTGCGGAGCAGCGTTCCAAACGCAAAGTACTTCCAGACACGACTCTTACTATTCTTTTTTTTGACGAGTCGAAGCGGAGCTGTCACACTCGCTGCAGCTGCAGTTGCCATCTTCAGTGTTCCTTTGCTTGGGCACTTAACGGCAGACTACAACACTTGTAGGTGTATATGCTGCCCATGTCACGTCCGGAGGAATTGCATCCCCGGTACCTA
>JAOPJL010000002.1:1855438-1871198 GCA_027123545.1 Trisopterus esmarkii
ACACACACACACACACACACACACACACACACACACACACACACACACACACACACACACACACACATAAAGCAAGGGGACCGGAAAAACCTAAAGCAGCGGCTGTTGAGATCAGACGTCTACCTTGGCCAGTTTGTCCGGTATGAGCTCCTCCTTGGGCCCGCCGATCTCTTCATCGTCATCTTCCTTCTTCTTCTTCTGGTTCTTGAGCTGCTTCTCCTTCTCTGCGTTTTTCTTCTCCTCCTCCAGCTGGGCTTTCTTCTGGGCTCGCCGCTGCTTGTTCCTCATCTTTTTCAGCTCCTTGTCCGTCAGGTTCTCTGAATCAAGGATACAGATTAATTAATTAATTAATATCTTTTGTGTTATATGAATTACGTTTTGTGCATATTTTACATAAAACTTTTTATTATTATTATATGCATTTGTTTTAATGGCCATCATTTTTCATGTAGTTTAGTAAATGATTTTAATATATGCATATTCTTAATGATTTCGCATGTTTATGTATTTCTACTTCCATTTATTTTTTATATTCTCAATTTTATAAAAATGTCCATCTTGAGCAGAGCAATTTTGACACAATCTCCTCTGAGAATGAATAAAGCACTCCATGAACCCCTCCCCCTCCCACTAGTGATCCCCCCTCCCAGTCCCACTAGTGCTTGCTCACTCACTCACTAGTGATCCCTCTCTCAGACCCACTAGTGATCCCTCTCTCAGACCCACTAGTGATCCCTGTCACACTAGTGATCCCCCTCTCCCAGACCCTCTGATGAGCCCTCTCTTCCAGACCCACTAGTGATCCTACTAGTAATCCCTTTCCTTCAGACCACTGGTGATCCCTCTCCCACTAGTGATCCCCTTCTCTTGATCCCTCTCTAGTGATCCTTCCTCACCAGCGTCCGCCTGGCTCTCCTTGCTGTCGTCGGCCAGCGGCCGGTCATGCAGCTCCAGGTAGATGTGGATGGCGCTGCGGGCCGCCTTGTAGTAAAAGGGGTGCTGCCGCAGGACGTCCTCCAGCTTCAGCAGGTCCACGTAGGAGCGCAGTGTCATCTTACGCATACAGTACGTGTGGAAGTCAAACTGGTCGTCGGTGATCTCCACAAAGTGCTGCAGGGACAGCAGTCGGTGCTTTAGTCAAGCAAACTGCCGTTGAGTCTGGCTTATCAGTTCTGCATGCTTGCAGATTAGTGCTACCACTATTTCAATTTATATCTATATAATGTATGAATGGCATTAAAAAAACAATTAATAATTGTAAACAGATCATAATTACAAACAATGTTTTGAATGAACTAACGTGACAACTTAGGTTATCCTTAGGAAAGGTTCACGGTTTAGAAGATTATTCTTGGAGCCCCTTTATGCGCTCGTCGTCCAAACAAAAGGAATGAGGAGGATGTGTCTTAGACTGAAAGTCTTACCCTCTCGATCTCATGGCACTTCTTGAGCGCCTCTCCAAACTTGTTCATGGATTTGTAGGCAAGAGCGCACTCCGTTTGGAACCACATGCACTGCATCTCGTTCAGGTTCTCCACCGCAGACGTGCCCTCCTGTAACGCACCACAGATGAGCAGAAGGTCTTAAGGTACCGTTGGCCTTCAAATGCTGGTCTGGACGTCTCTACACAAACCCACCCTGGTGAACTTGGAGCACATGTCCTCCGCCTCCTTGACCAGGCCCGCCTTCAACATGTACTTAGCACACTTGGAGTTGATGAAGCGGTCAGCGGTGTCCAGGGCCTGAGCTTCGTCCATCCAGCGAGCGGCCTCCTTGATGTTCCCTGCGTGCTGCACAGCACAACGTCTCAATCCCCATTAGGAACCCCCCCTTTCAGAGACGCCGTCCGTTCCTTTTGAATCCGAAACATGTACCAACCTTGTAGATCTTGGCCTTGACCAGAAAGAGCTCAATCAGCGTGGGTGTGCTGTCGATGGCCGTATTGATGTAGTCCAGTCCTCGGCTCTGCTGCCCGATGAAGTCAAAGTGCTGCGCCAGGAAATACTGCACCCAGAGCAGTGTTGTGGGGGGCTCCACCTTGCCTTCATCTGCATGCAGGCCATGACAGTCATCATAATACAAGTCATAATAAAAAAGTCATTAATAGGCCTGTTGATAACAAGTTAAGCATTTTCTTCAGATGTTGATGGCAAATGTGAATAGTTTTGAATGATTGGCAAAGATCTTAAAGTGGTAAATACATGAATATATCAGGAAAACTGAATGAAGAAAACAGCTGTGATAAAAATAGGAACATACTCAGGTGCTTGATTTCACTAATCCGACATTTCTGTAATTGATGAGGTTAGTAAGCATCACTCACCATGTTGACTAAACATCCGACAGTTCTTCAAACAGGTTTCATATCCAACTACCAACTCTTCAATGATGGCAACCTGAATCAAGGCAGGAAACCAGGTCATTCACAACATCTTTCAACAATGACCAGTGTTTCCCTTCCCATACATAGACCAATGTGTGGCACAGCACCACAGAATTAACACTGGGTGTCACAAATTGATTCCGTTTTTTTCTGACCTAAAAAAAAAACCCGCAAGCATTAATATGGTCTCAGCAGGTGACAATATATAAGCTTACAGTTGTATATCTAACATAGCTTCAGAAAGTGTGAGTTTGAACGCCCCCCACTGCAAACAGTCTGCACCCCGATGACCAACTCCACCGACCGCCATGGCACTGTGACACTCAATTCCCCCATCGGCACCACACATTGCTACCTGGTCTGTGGGAAACACTGGTGACCTTTGGTTGGCTCATCTTTCAGTGTGTACCTTAGCCTTGTCCGTGTAGAGGGACTTCAGGGTGGTGAAAAGCGGCGGGCAGCCTTTACTTAAGTTCATCCTCAGGTAGTAGTCCAGACATTCACCGAATTTCTCCCCTGCCCAACAAAAGCCCAAAACACTTTGTTAAAAAGGCACTTCAAATATAACCTAATCCTCTTTGTTCAAACTATACATGAAAGCCTGAATAATCTCAACGCACAATCACAACCAATGTGAAAGGACCGTACAACATGTGCTCTGATTCTGTACCTAATATTATTATTTACTTAGCAAGAAAGAAATGTTTATTGGTAGAATTCCCTCTAGTGGACATAATTGTTAACAACCACATGCGGATAGTGGCATAAGCCATGTATATACCACGTATAGGTTCATAGTAAATATTGATATCAGGCCGAATTTTAGCATAAAGTATTAAAAATAAATAAAGAATGAGATTGAACTGGGATTAAAGAGGAAGATTGACCACTCGAGTACACTATACCAGTGGCTCTCAAAGTTGTTATAGCGCGTATCACCTATAGCGTGGAAAATATTTGTCTCCCCAAGTACCACCATTATGACAAATGTTAGAAAATATAACATAATACAGTAGCGTAGGCCTGCGGCGCTATTCAGCTATGCACAGCTTTTTATATTGCGTACCACCCAACAAAAATATTTGCTGCCCTATGTACAACCATTATGACCAATATTATAAAACCAAAAAAATACAATAGCGTATGGCTGCGGCCCTATTCAGCTACGCACAGCTCATGCAGGAGGCAAATTTAACGATAGGACACCAACAACCTTTGAAAAAGCCTGATTGTTATAAAAGGAACACTGAGAGGTCTCCGTGTTTGTTTGAAAGATGACGTTTGAGATGGAATGGTTTCATGGATTAATTTCTAAGAACATCACCACACCTGTGCTCGGTTCACTGTCACAGTTTTTTAATGTTCTGCACGAAATATTCTCCTCCTGTCTGCACATCACTTCCAAATAGTTACCGCTTGGAGCCACTTATATCTTGCTGTCAGTTAAGCTTGTAATAGTGGATGTCTATGAAGCAGGCTGAGATTGAAACAAAAATAACAGGAATGGCAAAACTTTTTTTTTGTTTTCATTCATTTCTAATGATGTCATGGTTAATATTTTTCGATTCGTACTAGTATTTTCAAATTATTATGTTAGAACATATATATATAAATATTATTTTACGTACCACTAAATAGCGTGTTGCGTACCACCAGTGGTGCGCGTACCATAGTTTGAGAACCACTGCACTTTACTAACATATCATTGATATAGTATTATATGCATAAATAATAAGACTGAGTGCATGTCAATGCAACCTGGTCTCCCCTCCTCAGGGGAGTGTCAGGAGTGATGTGCTTTCTGCTCAGCAGTTACCTGTGAGGAAGGTGAGGGGCAGCCTCCTGGGCACCAGGCCTTTGGGGAACTTGACCCACGTCTCCTCATAAAGCTTCTGACGCTCCTCTACATTACCTGGGGTTCAACGGATACATAGGAGTAAACAAACCACAATTACAGTGCTGAAGACCCACATTAAGCAAAGTTCATGTTAACACCCTCAACATGAAAAAGCATCCCATCTGGACACAGGATGAGCTCTTCGATCGTCCAACACATTGGGTCCAACAAGGTGAGCTCTGATTACTTGGCTTCAGGGCGTTCTCCAGGCCGTGGTAATAGGCCCAGTTCTCGGGGTTCCTCTCCTGGAGTCTCCTGTAGACCTGGGAGGCTTCGTCCGCTCGCTCCAGTTTCAGCAGCAGCTCTCCTGAGGGAGCCAGAAGGGGAGAAATGGTCACATGAATGGTCACATGACCGCAAACACCATCAGGGGCCAAACTCCAGGCGCACCTCGGATCTCCTCCACGGCCATCTTGTCACAGATCTGCTTCTCGTAGCTGTTGAGATGCTCCAGGGCCTCCTTGTAGAGACAGGCCTCCCGCAGTACCTGGTTCTGGTAGAGCAGCAGCTCACTGTACTCATAGTCCACCTTGTCTAGAGAGGTCTGGCCAGAGACACACACAATAAGAACTGTAATACCACAACACTCTGCCCAGAGCAGTCTTCAGTTCTACACCTCACCAGGGATACTGGTGGATAATGCTTCAACAGACCTGTTGTGTTTTGCGGAACTCCTCCACGATCTTAGCTGCCATTTCAAAGTCCTCCAACAGATGATAGGCGACGGCGTAACCGATCCAGGAGGCCCGCTGGGCTGGGCGGAGCTGCAATAGTTGGTAACGGGTCTCCTGTAAGGATAAGGAGATTCACTCAAGGTCATCGAGGGATAATGACACAATCCCTTATACAACACAAGGGATTGTACATCTTACCATTGTGTTTTTACTTCGGCTTTACAGGAAAATGCCACTTACCCGGTAGCCCTCCAGGTCTCTCATCTGGACCTGCAGCAGCGAGAGGTCCCGCAGGATCTGCAGGTTGTCTTTGTCCCATTTCAGGGCGTTACGGTAGCATTTGATGGCCTCGTCGTATTTCTTGTCCGAGCGCTGCAGCAGCCCATACACATGCCAGCCTGGCAGCAGCACCATTAAGGAGACAACGTGTGACATCACCTTGGGTTCAAAGGGCTGCTAGGACAATGTTTGAGCACTCATAAGTTGTGAACTTCTGGGATTATGACGATCCTTCTTATTGTCAAGAAAGCGTGTAAACTATAAATGGTGGAATTTTAAAAAGCAATCCTTGTTAGAAATATGCAGGCTTTAGATTTGCGTGCTCTTGGTAATTGTGCCACTAAACACGTAAACTCCAGGCTGTAGGCAGGCTGGTTCACACTTGGACAGAAAGGCCTTGTTGCCTTATTATCATACACCTTTTAGAATTAGGGCTGAATGCATTGACCTTAAAAGGATACAGACATGGCTTTTGAGGTCATTGCGTAGACCTCTTCTCACAAGGTCATAGGCATCCTCCTTCTTGCCTAAACAGTTCATGGTCAGCCCCTTCATTGCGAGGGTCTCTGAGCAGACCAGGGAGACGAATAGTGGAAGAAAACATGTATGGAAATGTTAGACTTCATAACCTCCATTTAACAACCAACCGTTAGATAGGTTTGTATATTAGCCAAAATATAAAGTTACATTATACCAATACATAAGCCCCTTTTCCACCGACAGTACCAGCTCAACTCGATACGACTTGGTTTGGTTCCACGCACTTCGTGTTTCCATCTAGAAAGTACCTCTTCAACGTGGGCGGGTCGTCATAGCAGGCATGCACGAAAATGTGACATACAAATCCATGCAACACATAAACAGACAGGGTTACGCACCGGAGCGTCTCCACCTCTGTCACGTCCACCGCGTGTTCTTGCACGCTGATCCTGCCATGTTCAATAATCAATCACTATTGTTGACTGAACACTGATGCTAGTATTTAAAGATGCCGGGTCAGGCTTGGACGTTGCGCTCATCATTATTCGTCCAGTCGCGTCACTCTGGCCAATCAGTTTTTTTACTGCCAAATATGCCCGTCTAATGCACGCCTTATTCCCGGCGTGGTCCACACGTTAACACTGCCTGAGGTAAATTGCCGGCTTGAGCTAGCACCCCAATTTACACTCCCGGACCGTACACACATTAGTTAAATTCTGATGTAAATGCGATTAGACGGCTCCGCGGTTCCAAAGACAGGACTTCGGTAGAGGTGTTGATGTGTTGTATAGACAGAGACAGCGCAGCGATATCAACGTGAAAGATTCTAACTGGAGAGACGGTGAAATCCACAAGCTGCTGACCATCATCGGAGAGGTGACGCAGCATTAACCAAAGACAGGGAAATATGGTGCGAACTACAGGAAAGATGCAGAGGAACTGTCCTTACGAGGCTTACGCTGGGATAAAAAACAAGTGATCTACAAAATAAAGAATATTTTGGCGTTTTTGCACTTGTAAATAGTTAATTGCGTTTGTAGCCTACACTCAGATATAAACTCATTCTTGCATGCGGATGTCTTAATTCATAAAAATAAAAAAACATTTGGGAGTATACAAATTATTCTAAAGAGGTCTACTCTCCGTGTGCAGCCCGCCTTATCCAGTGAACCAAGAAAGCCCGCTCCGTGAAGACAAGGGGTTTTACCCCCTCGGTTTTACACAGGCAAGACGGTGAAATTGCCGGGCATGCCAAACCGTGACCGAACCAGCTTGGCATTGTAAAAAGGCCTAGTGGCCAGCAACCTGTTTACGTCACACAAAAGATCAGCTCTCTTAGAACCTCAGATCAGTTCTCTTGGAACCTTTACTAAAAAGTACCAGGTACCTCATTTTGGCGATTGAAACGAAAAAAAAAGAGGCTGAGGCAAGTTGAGCTGGCAGTGTCAGTGGAAAGGGCAACAGATGGATCGTAGTTAATACATAGAGCAATATGTGATGCATCAGAGGTGACTTACCTCCATGCTCCGAAAACTTGGGGTTGGATAGGATCTGTTTACAGAACTTCAGTCCATTTCTGTATTGCTTGTGTTCATAACATCTCTGCAGCATAAAAGAGAAAACGTTTCAGGCTAAGGTTACACGCTCCATCACTAGGGTGGTGTGGAACCAATAGACTTTCAGGTCTACTTCACATCCATAGCTCTCAGCATCATGAGGAACCAACACACAGCCTATCAGGTCGGATTCCCATATAGAGCCTTCAGCATCATGTGGAACAAACTGAACAGCCTGTAAGGTCTGATTCACATCCAGAGACCTCAACATCATCTTGAACAGACAGACTTACAGGTCTGATTCACATCCAGAGCCCTCAGCATCATGTGGAACAAACACAAGGCCTTTCGGGTCTGATTCACATAGAGCCCTCAGCATCATGTTGAACACACACAAGGCCATCCAGGTCTGATTCACATCCAGAGCCCTCAGCATCAGCAAGGCTTGAAAAGTAAGTCAATCTCAGGTGGCAAAATAAATCATGCATACAACACTTTTTTTTTGTTTCTTTAAGTTTCTTTATACAACAGTCAATAAGTAGTAGTAAATATCATATTTTGTAGTAACAGTATGTTAGCATAGTCAATATAGTTAAGTGATTTGGCTGATAAATATTTTGATAACAGCTTTAAACAAGTATTTAAAGAGCATGTATAACAGCAAAACTTGCAAAAGACATTTGTTAAAGGAGCCAATGATCCGAAACTATATTAAGACAGTAGTATTCTGTTACGAATGGCTGATGATGACTGATGAGCCAGTGATTTCCAAACATCTTTGTTGCATCACTAACGCAAGGTGTAAACAAAGCAACGTAAAGTGTATTAAATCTTAAAGCTGATGGACGGATGCATTCCATGACCACCAGCAGGCTAAAACATCCAATCAAAGTATTGACATTCAGCTTGTGGTTTGAGTCTCTGTTACTTAAGAACTAACTGTATTACTAATGAACTAAGATAAACATTTACAAAACATCACTTCATAGCAGTTAATGATACTAAACATTTTATTGAAGGTTATCAAAACCACCATGTAAACACGAAAAAGTATGTATTCAAATGTGCAAGTAAGCAAAGTATTTTGCCAAGTGCTAAAATTAGCTGGCGGCTGCATCAGATCAAAAGTGATGACTGCCTCTACTGAGAATGTCTAGCGACCAAATAAATAAAACCAATACAGATGTATAATAACCTACCTGTATGACAGAGGCTGAACTAGTTTACCCTTAAAGTGCGGCTATCCCAGTGTTACCAGTGCCTACCACAGCTCAGCTTACGTCGCCTGCTTAGTGGAATAACTTGAAATCACACAACAATTCAGACATCAACACACAACACTATTGAGTGTTTACTAGAGTTAACTAGCTGTACGCGGTAGTAAGGAGTTGTGCTGTTGGTGGGATTCAAATTGAATATACTGTCATCTAAATGTCGATCACTTTATGCCAGGGGGTCTGATCTTCTAACCCCACATAGAGGAGAGAGCCTGACTTCTACCACCAGGTCCTGGACAGCCACGGGTCCAGGACCCATGCTAGATGTTGTCCAGACACCATGCTAGATGTTGTCCAGACCCCATGCTAGATGTTGTCCAGACACCATGCTAGATGTTGTCCAGACACCATGCTAGATGTTGTCCAGACACCATGCTAGGTAATGTCCAGGAACCATGCTAGGTGCTGTCCAGGTCCCATTCTAGGTTCTGTCGAGGCTGGCGGACCACGTCACTGCCTGCTCTGGAGAGATTAAAGGAGAAACTGAGGCCTTAAAAGTTGACATACTAGATAAATATGCTTTTCCCAAGCGACTAGATGCGTGGTGTATTCTAAAAGTAGCGGCTTTTCGGGCCACTAGCTTAAGCATTAGCTTCATCATGAGCATTAGCACACTGAGGCGTCCAGCCTACCAGGATCCTCTTGAAGAGAGCGTTCTCCTTCGGCGGTAAGGTGATGGCGGGCATCGTGTCGTGCGGCGACTCCTCTGGAGCTGGGCATACGAACGGCCTCCTGAGTCGGTGGGGTTCGGGGTTGGGCTGGTCCCGGTCTCTGGCGGGTCCTGGGTCCTGGGTCTCACGTGGTGACAGCCGAGGCCCCCTCAGCAAGATGGCCGCTTCTCCTCCGGGTCAAAGGGCCCTGTGTGTAGGGGTAACACAACAGTGAACACACACCAGTGACCGCAACAGGATCAGAGCTTCTGATGATTGTAAGAATTAATATTTAGAACCGCAGAGGTGCAGAAACTATTTATTCAAAGGGATTGACGTTACGTTTCAGTATGATTACAGAAGGTCCTTGAAGATCATCTTCACCTAATTCACTTTTATTTGCTCAACTTGGATAAATAAATAATAGCGTTTTCGTCTTGAAGTCTCTAGACGGTCCAACTTTCAGTTACATATAACGAATTAAGATATTTTGTTATTTGCCATCGTGCAATCTGTGATCTTCAATCGTCAGACCAGGGCTGCCAGGAATAATAATCAATCGCAGAGTGTTACGGTCGCAGTATCCACTACCAGACGTCCTGTAGCAAACATGACTCTCAGCAACCTATTGTCTCGTACTGTCAGTAAAGGTAGGCTCATCCTTTAGCAGTACTTTTATCCTTATTTAATAGAATGCCCTGGTTAAAGTAGGATAAAATTTGTAAGATGCCCTCATTGATTGTAAGGCTTGACCTTTGCTTAGCAATAGCATAGCACTTAGCCACCACATAGTCTGTATTATGGATTTATGCTAGCATATATATTTCCTAGGTTTATTGGATAATGTATTATCTTATTGTTATTATGTATTAATCAAAAGTATGCTTTGTTGGAGCAGTCGGGAGCAGGTCTTTGTTCACAGCCTCCAAACCAGACACAGTCCATCCCAACTGGCTGCGGGTGGGTCTCTCCTGCGGGACGGCTGCTTTCCTCTGGGGCCTGGTAACCTTATTCATAATATTACCATATCAACCTTATTCATATTACCGTCTTACTTCATACAAGCTGTAAACCTTATTCATATTACCCCATTAACCCTTTTTCATAATACCGTACTATTATACTTTATTCATATTAACATATTAACCCTTTATTTATTTTATATTAATTTTCCTGTATTCATATTACCGTATTCATCATACAGTCTGTTGTAAACCTTACTAGTACCTATTTAATACAGTCTGTTGTTTTTTGGTTGTCACAAGCTGTCTGTAGAACAAAAGCAGGTGTGAACTTGAAATGATCTGGATCATGTCCAGGTGTGAACTTGGAATGATTTGATGTCCAGGTGTTTTCTGTTGTGTGTTTAACAGTGTCTCTCTACTTGTTGACCATCTTAGCTCTTCAAGCAGCACAGCACTGATGTGAATGAGTACAAAGTGAGGAATGGCTTGGAATAAAGTAAGTGTTAAGAGGCCAAACCCCTAAATTAGATCATATTCACATGATACTCCAATTACTTCACATGTGTTTTTTTGTATTCATTTTTCCCATTTCTACACAGGACGCTCTGTCCTTCCGGTTGCGGCCTGTCCTGTAGGAAGCACAATGTGTCACTGTTGCCCGGGATCTCCTTGTATTTAATTCTAAATCATGACTGTAATAAAATGTTCCACATACATTGTGACGTTGTTTGTGGGAGAAAAAACAAACATATAAACATACTAAATCCAATTTATTATAATATGTACCCAAATTTAGTTTAGTTTATGCCATAAATCTGGTTCACAATCAATTAAGAACTTTTGTAGAGACAATGACTTGTCTGTATAGCCCACTCTATCTAGCCTATTTCTAAAAGGTAAGAATAATGGCTGAATTTGAACCAAAACGAAATTGAACGAAAACTATCTATATACTCTTTACTAAATGCTTCCTGTTTAAAACTGAATGATTTTGTTTTGTTCAAGATATATTTTATTTCGTTTAATGTTTTTTTTGTTTAAGTAAACCAATTTCAAAGTCAGGAAGAACAAATAGATTAAATAGCATAAAGACCGGATAACCCACAAACAATTGAGTACTTTTGGAAACATTGTGTAACGGATGCCAACTATCCTGGGCTAGCTGGCGGCAGTATGTGGTAAATCCTCACACCTCTTACCTAACTAGAACAGACGACCGGGCTTTTGACGCAGTGGTCAGAGCGTTCAACTCCCATGCCGGTAGTTCTATGGTTCGAGACCCGCGAGCGGTCTTACCGGCCTCTGCTACCTTATGTGGCCGAGAAATTATATTGGTAGTCTTTCTCTTCCCCCTTTAATTGAGTTACACTAACAACACTATGCATATCATTTTGGTTCTTTATTTTTCGTTGAATATGCATTGTGCACAACATGTCTTCTGAGACACACATCCTACCTATCTTTGTCTTATCCTACCTGTCTTTATTGAATAAGGGGAATGGTTTATCCTAATAACTGTAAGTGCATCCTTTCTGCACCAACAGCGATGTATTGTTGTTTCTCTTACTTCTGACAAATGTAATTAATATAAGTCGTTTGAATACAAGCGTCTGCTAAATGTAAACCTGTAGCTTAGCTAATGCTAGCCTCATTACCTTTAGTTAAATGGCATGTGACGTCCAAGGGGGCGGTATCGTAGCGTGCGCGCCTGTATTGCGCAAGAGTCGGCAGGACAGGCGAAGCGTCTCCTGTCCACGCGGTCATACTCAGATTAGTGAGCGGCGCTGCTCCAGTTATCCATTTGAGCCTTTTGCGAGACACCTTCATCTTCCATCTGTACTAGCCGCATCCCTGCAACAACGATGTTTTCATGCAGAGCAGCCTGGCAGAGGTGCGGGCCCATGGTGCGGAGAGTAGCCTTCAGGGGCCCAAAGGACGGTAAGGACTACCGATGACCAGACGTCGAGTCGGGTCTGGTTTGCGCTGGATTCCGGTCCCGAGACGCATAGGGTCCGTACATTATTCCATCATGGCGACCGGCTGGGTTTCGCACTCCTCCAGAGGCCTGCTAGAACATTTTGTTCTATTATGTAAGATGTGTTCATACATGCAACCAAAGAGATGCGGCGGAGCGTAGACTTAGGCACCTGAAGGTCAAATTGTATTTATGGATATCGCAATTTAGTTTGAGATGGGAGTCCTAGGCCTATTCTACCATATCAAATATAATTAATATGCAGATTTATTAAATCTTTACTGACTTATAGTGTGGAATGTACGGAAATGTACAACAACGACGTGGCTGAATGAAGGCATGCCATCCAACTCGTTACAAACCTCTTGTGATCTTAATTGGGTCTCTGGTTTTTCACTGTGGGTCGCATTGAAGCAACATCCTAATCGGGATTACCAAACGAGTAGGCCATTGCATCCCATCCTAATGTCGTATTTGGGACAGTTCTATACATTCACAAAGAAATGCGTTAAGTTTGACCTTCATCTCCATGGAGGGAGCTGCGTCACGTGGTGCATGACAGGGTCTCGATGTAAAGGACGGCTGCGTCACAGAAAGGCATTCATGTTATGTGCTGTGCGTTTTAAGCGTCCACCATAGCACAGCTCTCACGAAGCGCAGAGGCCAGAGCAACATGACCCCGCGCTATACTAGTGGTTAAGATGAACTTTCCTCTTGAACTACATAAAGATTGGACGAACCCTGCTCAAGTTTTAGTGTAAACCTCTTTATTGTCTCAAAGGGGGACCCAAACATGACTCTGTACTTCGCATGAACCTGCTGCTGCCCCTTTATTTAATTTCTCCACTAGTTGACCGCTTAATGAGAGAAGGGGGGGACCCTTGTCAATAGATGGAAGTGTTTTTTGAGTTTTAACCTGACCTAAAAAAGCTGTTATTCATTCCATAACTAAAGAATAGCATTTTCTAAGCATTTTCTTGCTGTATACCCTTGAATTAGGAACCCGATTGGACCAATTAATAAGACTAATAAGTATTTTGTCAGAAACACAAAAAATATGTCCCTCTGTACTTCCAGTAAAAGGTGTTCTGACCTGTGACCCCAAGCTAAATAATCCATACTGCCTGCAGTGTGGAGGCCATCTAGTCAATGTAAATTGTTAGTTATACTGTAGGTGTAAACTGTGTTTTCAGAGTTAACTGCGTAACAATGGTGGCTTTATCTGGACTTCGGTTGCCCTCCGCATTAGAAGCTGCTATGTGGAACTGCCCATTCAGAAGTAGACTACTGAAAATACTGGATTTATTTAGAAATTTGCCTCCACTTGAACTATGGCAGCTGAAGATGCAAGGCAACAAGTAAATATCTAACAATCTAAAGGTCAGGCTCTACCAAATCCATTGTGGAGACGGGGTATACTGGCTTGTATTTGACACGCCAGCATGCATGTTTTTGGCCAACTAAATCCCTTGCTACAGCCAGTCAGGAAGGGAGGGGTCATAAGCCAGCATGGGTAGCAAGCCATAAGCCAGCAGTCATAAGTCTTCACCTGCTCCCTCCCTCCTTTTCTAGGCAATGCTTTTTGTGTTGTGACAAAATGTGATTGATCATATTGCATTAAGATGACAACTTGTCATTCCGTTAGCACTTCAAATTAGCACTTTTGTCAGCTGTTTCTGTTGGTGGTGTATGTACTTTAACATTCATGAACTATTAATAAATTATCATGCCAATTTTCTTGACCCATCATTATTGGCACACTGAAATTGGAAATAGAATGTTAAATCCCGTAATGGAAAACATGTAGGCCTTATTACTATATATTTGTAATTGTGTATATTTCTTGTAGTTGTGCAGCGGCGGCAGATGTCCTCTGTGCCCGGGGGCTCGGGGGAGAACATTGTCTACGCTCTGCTATGTGGTGGAGCGTTTGCAGGCTCGCTCGCGTATGTAAGTACCACATTTTCCATTCACTTTTGAAGATGGTATTTAGATGTATGTAACGTTTCCCCACTAAATAGACTAATCCTTTGTTGTATCTTTTTTGTCGACTTTTGTCCTCGATCTAACATTGTCACAAACATTTGGGATAATGCAAGAAGAATCTGTAGTTTCATTCAGGGTAACTGTGTTCACTGGATCAGCAATGGCCTCATATCCACTTTGCAGGCTAACTTAGGCGCAAGGGGACCAAGGGAAAACGCTGATATTTCCATGCGGTTTGGCCTCTCATTTTCACAAACAGTTTTTATCACAGAAAATGATTTATTTCTACAGACTTCGGGCAAAGTGGAGATTTTGGAAAACTCTGGTTATTTAAATGGCAACTTTGTGTGCACAATGTTATTTTTGAAAACGGAGGGGGGGAAATATTTGTTTCTCTAAATACCCTGCTGTGTATAAACAAGGCCTTATACTTATTGTAGCTTGATTGTTTTGACCGAGGATTATGCCTCTGTCTCAATTAAATGTTTGCTCCTGCTGAATGGGTAGGCCCCGCTAATGCAGACATATAATGGTACGTTAATTACTGTTACTATCTAATTAGTCAGATTTGAATACGAAATAAGACCTAACGGGACTAGCCGTAACATGATAAAACTTTTAAGGATGACTGCTAGTCTAGTTACTGAACATTTACTCGGGTGCAAACAAATTTACACCATGTCATGAGTTGTTGGTGTGGCAGCATTTGGTTTAAGGATGACAAAGTGACTGCATTCTAAACGGTAGGCTTAAGTTGGGGGCACCTTGACAATGTTTTGAATTTGTTACTACAGCATCTATTTTAAACACTAGGTGTCTAAAGCTGCTTTCACATATGGACGTACAACCGTCTATTCTACAGACGTGCCGTATATGTGAATGACATATCCTGACGTTGGACCTCCTGAAAAAATACTACCCCTGAGGTCGTATTTTCTCCCGCGGAAACGCTAATTACCTTATATGCGAATGAGCAGTAGAATGTCAGCATTTCACACCAGTTGAGTGGGCGTGTTAATGACACTTCGGTCTACGTTTGCATGTCATTAAGTGGCACCCGCACCCTAATCGATAATCAGCCTATTGCCTTTTGTTCGCTGAATGGTTAAAAAAATATTTTAACTAATATTTTAATGTAATATTTTAACGCTAAATGATCTAATCATAACCCTCAAAGTACGCATCATACAATAAATTATGATAGGCCTACATAAGTTCACAGCTGCACACGTATATAGAAAATGTTTTTTTATTATTATGTTACACCTTTCCTGCTGTCGGTTCCCAAACCGTAGTCGAGGAGCACAGGAGGAACATTCCCTCTAGGGTCGATGTTCTCTCGGGGGTAACGGCGGTGGGTCTGCTTATAGGTCTGAATATGGTCAGAATAAAGCGGACTCCTTCATTACTTCACTAAACTGACACACGCTACCGCTCACCCTCCCCGCTCGTCCACTAACTCACACACACACACTGCCATTCTCGCGATGGAGTTAGATGTGAAATGAAGCCAAAAAATACGCTCTCTTCCTCCAGTCATTCGCGATGCCTTTCTTGTTCCTCGTTTCTTCTATTTGTCTGTAACTCATGCTCCAATCTTTCATCGATCGATGCGGATGTTGTGGATGCAACGGAATA
>JAOPJL010000002.1:1871298-1883533 GCA_027123545.1 Trisopterus esmarkii
GAAAGAACACTAGTGGGCTGCGAGTCCACAGTGCCCGGGCCGATTTTTCGTCCCAGTCCAGCCCTGGCTATGCCATGAATTAAAATGATGATGATAATAACCATAATAAATTTGAGCAAAGTATATTCCAGCCTTCCAAAACAAAATCTCTTTTTAGGGTAAATGGTTGGTTAAATGATTTGGGAAAGAACAGCAGATACAGTAAATTGTACTTTTAAATCAATGCATCTTTAAACACCGTACAGCAAACGTATATGTTCTTGGCAGACATCGTGTACAAGCCCATGACTTTCAGGATTGATGAGTATTTGATAGTGAGAAAACAGTTTTACCGCGAGTGTTTAAAAGAATTAATGAATGCAGGTGATGCTTGGGGCGCGTTTGTCCCATTTTAGATTTGCGGCAGGCACAAGAGCCATTTATCCGTCGTCATAATAGCAGCGTCGACATAGAATCGCCCACAAAGCTACTTCTGCTTTGCGCAAAAACACATGCGCTCGAGACCGTCTAACAAGGGCCCAACATGTGTTTGCTAGGTATTAACAGGAGATGCAAAGTATTTGGTATGGATTTGTTGCCAAACATTTCCTGTAAGTGCATCACTTGGGATTGCCTTATGCCATAACCTCTTCATTATCATCTCATCTTCTCACTGGCACTAAATCCACACTCTCCAAATTCAACAGCTTCGCCATCTCAATCAATGACACTCCTGTTTCCCCCTCCCCTAAGGTCAAGAGCTTGGGTGTCATCCTCGACAAGCACACTCTCCTTCCAATCACATAAATAACATCGCCCGCACTGCTTATTTCCACCTCCGCAATATTAACCGTCTCTGGCCCTCCCTCACCCCTCACTCCACTGCCATCCTTGTTCACAGTCTGATCACTTCTAGGCTGGACTACTGCAACTCGCTCCTCTTCTGTCTATTATTTTTATTATTATTATAACTGTTGCTTGTTTCTGTTCTGATTGTATTTGTTTTGTACGGCGACCTTGTGAGCCTTTGAAAGGTGCCTTTTTAAATAACATTTATTATTATTATCATTATGCTAGTGTTAGAATTTTAGGCATATTGAGCATACCTGATATACTTTGGTAATTCATACTGGTGAGTTGGCAGTTGTTCATGCATTAAGTGGTTCACGTTACCTCTTCTAATGAGAGCATTTTATTTGTATTCTGTCTTGCAGGTCAAGGTGAGTTCTGCTGATGTCATTCATAAGCATGGCCTGGCTCCCTTCTGACTAATCACTGGTGGTATGGGGTATGATCTTTCCTGTGGGTTTCACTACAATAATCATTTCATTTATTCTTGCTCTTTGCCACTTGTGCTCCCACACAATGAGTTTATGGTAAAGTTTGTATCACCAAATGGTGCATGGTGGTATTTGTTTAAATTCATGCCACCATCTTAGTATTCAGGTGGTCGGTTCCCACCTTATTTTACTGGTCAGCGACTGAATTAAATTTGAGCAAAGGCATCATGTGACCAATCTATACAGATAGCTTAACAAATGGCTCTTGGGTATTATTGACTGAATAAACCGATTTTCCATAGTTTCATTTGAGCTGGCAGAACGTTGACAACTGTTTTCCTCCGCTTTCCTTTCCTGAATTCACCTTGTTGTCCTAACACCTCAACTGGTGCAAACCTTTCTACTGTTCCTGGGCACATCGCTCCCTCTCTTCCCTTCTATCCTTGACATCTACTATTTTTGATTTACCAAAACGAATACATTTGTATACAAACAAATGTTCCCAATTCGTCCCCAACCTGTGCACCAAGTGAGAACAACAGATGGACTCCTGAGTAGTGTGCTATTGTCAAAGTGTTCTAGTCATGGAGCAAAATTGCTGCACATTTTCCATGAGTCTTGCAATTCACCTGCTGCTCATTTTCCATGAGTCTTGAAACCATATTTACTTTTTGGTTGATTTCGGAGTAACTGACATTGTTTAGTCTAATTTACTGGTAAACCCTAATTCTCTTTCTTTACTCTTTCCAGCTTAATGCTAACGCTAAGGTCCCCGGGACCCTCTGGCTTCCCGTCCTAGAACTGGCTTTGATTTTTGCTTTTTTGTGGACCAGCGACTGAACAACTTTTCATCGCTCTTTTCACTCTCCCTGTGAACAAAAATATCGTCTCAACACTGACCTTGCTTTGAACTTTTGGTGCTGCTGCTCCTCTATTCGATTCTTCACACACAAACATTTAATTAGCCACCTTCTGGGAATAGGAGGAATGGACTTGCTACATACAAAAATCTGTAATTACTGTATTGCATTATATTTGGATGGCCAATAGGTTTGCTAATGCCTGAAATGTAACAACCAGTGTATTTGGGAGGGATTAAAATCTGCAAAAGTAAACTACTTTGGTTGTCTTGATGTACGTCTCACTTCTGACTTGTTTGACTAGTTTACAATTAACTGACCGCATGTTAATGATGGTAAGACACTAAATATATGCCCGCCCCACTACCTCCCTTCACTTTAACCTGCCTTTCTTTAGTTTAATGTCTGCCCTTTTCCCTATTGTCCTGTTCTCCTCTCTCCCTCCTTTGGGTTTGCATGCACCTTTTTGTAGTCCGACACGCTAGCGGTGTTGGGCTCCTACGGTTGGGATGAGCACCGCACAGGGAAAGCTGGTAAGGTCTCTTGGTGACGGGCGCTACGGCTCTTCCTCAAGATGTATGGGATCGCAGTGGTTACAAAATGACGAGCAATGTGATTAGCCAGTAAATGTTTTTTTGGAAAGTTTCACTTATATTTTTAGATATTCCCTTAAAAAATTTTTCTTTTCAATTACAATGCTTGTGTTTGTACGAGTTGACTCTTAACTTGCCATGTAATTGCATGTTTTATGTCCGTGTTGGGCCCTTTTTATTATCTAGGGATACGAACACCTCCACTCAAACTAGTACTAACCCCTCCTGCTGTCTCCTTGGGTACAGGTGAGGAGGAGGAGGAGGAGGAAGCGGCCTCTGAAGAAGAAGCTGCCGAGGTAGAAGCTGAGGCTGCCGACGAGGCGGAGGCACCTGTAGACACGGCATTGGAGGGGGGGCTGGTGGAGGCTTCTGGAGCAGACTCGGTGGTGGAGGAGGTTGCTGAGACGGTTGCTGAAGCCGCCGAGTTGGTTGTAGAGGCTGCAGAGGCGGTGGTCGAGGTTGCACAGGAAGTGGAGGCAGTGGCAGAGGAGGTGGCACAGGTGGCCAAAGCCGTGGAGGAGGCGGCCCAGGCGCTGACGGAGGAGGCTGGCCAGGCGCTAACGGAGCCGGCGGTAACGGAGCCGGCGGTAACGGAGCCGGCGGTAACGGAGCCGGAGAACAACGGTACGGCTGCTGCTCCCCTTGTGGAGGAAGCAGATTCCTCCTGAGGTCTGAGCCGGGGTGAAGGAGAGCACTGAGGCACAGCTGTCCACCTCCTAAAGTCTTTTCAGACCCCCCACAAAAGTGTAACGTCCCCTACCCCCTGCTCCTCAGTCCTCCTAGACACTAAACCATCCCAAATGCATACATTGACCCCACTGTAGATGTCTAATATTTATTTTTCGATAGAGCCAAATGTCCTAGCTTCCAAGTTTTACAATGTGTCAACTCTCATTCAATGCATCGTCTCTGAGTGTGCGAGGGACTGGAATGTGGGCATGCGTTGTGTTTATGTTGGGTATGAGAGCCTAGATGTGGAGTGGCAGTCCCAAATGTACCCCTGGTTATTGGAAGTGGGTTAATGCAATAAATGAACTTGTAAAACCACTATTGGTAAGATCCACAGATACCATTTATCAAATTTCATCATCCAGCTATCCTTTAATACCACTTTGATTTATGCGTTGCATTACCCTAATCAGCTTCTTAATGTTAACCTGTCGAGTGGTACAGAGGCAATGTTCCCATTTGATTAAATGGTAGCAGGTGGAACAATTAATTTTAAATGCGTCAATATAGGGATTCTCTTTATGGGAGACTTGACAAACACTGTACATTTTTAATTTATAATTGTTTCTTTGCCATATATCAGTGAGTGTAAATTTTTTTTTTTTAGTCATGCGGCTGGGACTAAACCTAAAAGAGATGGCTCGGAGATTGTGTACATGCTTTTAATTTTGGGGTGATTTTTCCAACTGTTGACCTGTCATAATGCACAGGGAAATGTAGCTAACGAACGAAACTCCAAAGATGTGTAGACTCAATGGATTAAAATTGGTGTGGGCTATGGGAGGTTACTCAATTAAGCCATACAATAAAGTTATATCAACATGAAAAGGATTTACTCCAGTCTTTTTGTCTGAATTTGGTCTGCGTGCACCAATCTATGTATTGGTGCTGTAAATCGGCAAGGTATTGCATGTTATAGAAAGTGTTCTAATAGCTGTTTTCATGTTAAGTTTCGAGGGATGATTTACGGTTTTTTAATTTCTTTATGAGCACATTTGGTAGTTAGCTATCGAATGTCATGTTTCTAAACTTGCCAACTCGCCAGATTAGCAGTATTAACCAAACTATTCATTTCTTTCATATCTACAATCGTAAACTCGCAGCAATTTATTTGTTGTGACGAGAGTCTGTGATGTTTTGAATGGCTGGGTTTTGTGTTGCAGTGCTCGCAGCTGCCTCTACGGTTGAGGCACTAAGGGTTGCTGAGGTAATCGACGCAATCCTACCTGTGGAAGAGGCCCCGGTCCCACTTGAGCCCGTCTCTGTTAAAGCTGTGCCAGTGGAGGAGGCCCCTGCACCCGTTGAGGCTGTGCCACTAGAAGAGGCCCCTGCACCCGTTGAGGCTGTGCCAGTGGAGGAAGCCCCTGCACCCGTTGAGGCGGTGCCACTGGAAGAGGCCCCTGCACCCGTTGAGGCTGTGCCACTGGAAGAGGCCCCTGCACCCGTTGAGGCTGTGCCAGTGGAGGAGGCCCCTGCGCCCGTTGAGGCTGTGCCAGTGGAAGAGGCCCCTGCACCCGTTGAGGCTGTGCCAGTGGAGGAGGCCCCTGCACCCGTGGAAGTTGAGGCCCTTGCACCTGTTGAGGCGGCGCCTTTGGAAGAGGCCAAACCATCAGAAGTCATTGCTGCTGAAGCTGCATCAGCGGAGGCTGAGGCTTCAGTGGATGGTTCCCCAGAACCGTCTGGTCTGGTGTCCGCAGTCGCTCCTGCTGGGGATGTTGACTCACCCCTTTCGGAGGAGACCCAGGCCAACGAGCCCAAGAGGGAGTACATCGTTGTAGTACTGGAGGGAGCGCCCAAGAGCGAGAAAAACCCCAAAGTACTCGGTGTGGGGCCGGCGACTGGAAGACTCATCCCGGGGCCAGACGATGACGCTCCCTCTGAGGTATCTGGAGAATTGATTTGCCACAGAAATACTTAATTATTGCTGATCATTGATTAATCCATGGCATTGGTAGTAACTGTATTCTAATGAATGTGGAAAGTCTAACATGTGTTTATACATTGTCTTTTAGAGCCAAGAGAGGGTGCTTCTAAGGATGCAAATGCAGTAGATCTTGCGAGAGGTACTGTGGCTTTCCTCTTAATCAGGAGCATTAACTGATCATATTGCATTTAAGGGGTAACTACTTCCAAGTTTATTATGTTGCTTTTTAACACTTTCTTCTCCCCAACAGTAAATTAATCAACAAAGACTCCCTCCGTGCAGAATGACAGAAAGGATGTGCTTTTTTCGATCCTATGTTTTTGTCTCTAAAAACAGTTTTTGCAATAAAAATCTAAAGTTATTTTTCAACTCAAAGTACCTGCTCATGCAACTTTATCAAAATGCATTGTGCAACAATGAGCCATCAAAATGACAATAGTAACCTAATGGCACTTTATTGCATGCTGTCAACTATCCAATACTGAAGCCCTACATTACTGTGCTGATGGAAAACGTTCCATGTTTCACACAATGGATAAACAGTTTTGGGCCTTGATACTTTCACTCCACTTGTGATGGTCTGCAAAGGGAATGTGCTCTTGTTTCTTAATGTTGATGGACATTAGCTCTCAGCCACTTCTACACACAGTGATGGAAGACTTGAGTTGTTCAACACATGGGTTGACCAGGATATACATGTAGACCTTGTTGGAAATGTTTTTTTGTTTCCTGAGGAAGGAATAAATGCAGTTGTGTATGGTTAACAGATGTAAATTCGATGCTGGTAAGCTAATTAATGTTTGAATTGGAGATTGTTATGAAACCGTTGCTTTATAAGGTGTTTGTTTAGTGTCAAAGGAATAGGTGCTTGAGCATTTCTCGGTATGTTACATTCGACAGCTAACTAAATATGGAAATGTGTGTTTCAAATAATTTTTCAGCTATCGTTTCATTCTGATTACTCCATTTGCTTTTACTTTAAAATGCAGATCAGGAAGAGTAAAGATAAGGAACGGGAGCATATTGAATAATGGCTGTTCTGCACATTTTCTTTTATGATTTACAGAGGTCATTAATTGTGAAAGCTTTTGTGTAAGTTAAATGTGAATGTGAATAAAACAGTACAACGAATATAATGCTATGGTTATTATTGTACACGAATGCAAATATAATTAAGCTACATAGTGTAAAGCCATATTAAAATAATACAAAAATGTATTCGGCCATTTGCTCGCTTAATAACCTTTTAATTACAGAGGTACAGGCGGAGGGTTTGTTGTTACTGGAACCCGTCGTTGCGTCATCACGTCATGTGTCATTCCCGCGGGCAGCAAGAGGTCCTACGGCTCAGCTTGCGTCGTGACGTTATTACGTCATGCGTCATCCCAGGGCAGCAGGAGGTCCTACGGCTCAGAGCTGGTGCGCCGGAAAGCTACGAAACAAGGATTAATCCAAATACTATTGATGGAACTAAAATTTTATTTTATTTCGGTATTTATTGTTGAAGATACCCTTTCAATGTAGTTTTCAGTAACTGTATCGTGATATCATTTGTTTATTCCAACAAGGAAGCGCTCGGCCCTGCTAACTCTATTAGCTAACATTAGCTCCAGTATACTCTGGTAGCTAGCATTAGCTCCAGGAGGGCCCGCTACGCGGCAGAAGGAAACAGTTTATCCTGAAGAAGCTCAAAAGGTATGGGGGAATAAAGAACAAGTAGTATTTGTCAGCTGTTGACACGTGTAGCGCGACAATGTAGCACGAAGTTAGAGTTAGCGATCTCAGAAGCTAAGCTGATTGTTTGTTAGCTGGAGCTACTGTGCTAAGGACCGCTACCGTTGAGGAACCTGGAAACTTAACATTAGTGTTTAATGCTCTCATTAAGTCATGTTAACCTTAATATGGTGTTATTAGCGTGTAAATTACCGTAATACGTTGAGATAATCCTGCAGATAACAGTTAGGTTGATGAAGCTGAGCCTCTCAGCTAGCGCCTCATAAAGTAAACACAGCGTCAGGCTCTAACACTAATGCACCGTTCAGTACACTAAGGCTCCAACACTGCAGTATACTACAGTACACTAAGGCTCCAACACTAATGCCCGCTACAGTACACTAAGGCTCCAACACTGCAGTATACTACAGTACACTAAGGTTCCAACACTAATGCACCGTTCAGTACACTAAGGCTCCAACACTGCAGTATACTACAGTACACTAAGGTTCCAACACTAATGCCCGCTACAGTACACTAAGGCTCCAACACTAATGCCCGCTACAGTACACTAAGGCTCCAACACTGAATGATACAGGGGTCTCGAGGAGCAGAGCACATAGCCTGCTTGAATGGAAATGCAAGGAGTAGCCATCATTCCGTCATCGACTTGCACTTATTGAACCTTGGTGGTTGTTGTTTTTTTGACAGGAATGAGTGATGACTTCTGTTGTGATGTCAGACAGCGGAGGGAACATAGTTGAATATGTCACCGTGATGGAGGACCCACAGCAGGTAAGCCAAGCTCCTTTTCAAACCGAAAACCGTATGTAGGGATAACACTGTTTGGGAATCAAGCTCAGGGCTGCTAATACGGTGGGCTCCATTGGGTTCTATCCATGTCATTTTAAATCTTTGGACTATTTATGGTTGAAAAACCAATTACAGTGTGTATACACTATCTTTTATTTGATGAGTACAACTCTCAAACTGTCAGTTTTCTCAATAGGGCCGTATGATTTCCAAGATGCAGACGGAATCGCAGAATCTGGTACTAAAACTGGAATTAACAAAAGTTAAAAAGCTGGCCTGATTATTGTAGTAACCTTATGATTTAATAATTGTAAAATTACAAATCGGTTGGCATAAATACATGTCAATTTTCGATTGTAGGATCATCGCCTCACAACTTGTCACTACTTTGTGAAACATGTCAAAGTCCTCCCCCAAGTAAAAACAGCTCAGAGTTGGCAGAGCATGCCTCCTCAATCCACCAGAACTAGTACAAACGATCCGCAGATTCAAGACACAAATTTATTAAGGACGTGGCTGTGTCAAGTCTGACATGGCCCAAGTTGAGATATAATGAGAGCAGTCTCCGACAAACCAAAAGATTACTTTTTTGAAGATTGTTCTAATAATCTTAATTTCTGAGCTGTCCGCATGAATATTATTATTCCCTAATGCCCGTTATGAAATATCACAATGCTGTCACCAGCTGTCTGCCTCTCCATCTAGCTCACTGTCGTTTCATAGTTAAAAATGTACTGTTATATATCTTTGTTGACGTTTTATTAATTCATAAAAGCATCTCTGATGATAAAATTAGCAAAAATCTTAACACACAGAATAAAAAAAAAAAGAGGTAAAAACAGAATTTTGGGGAAAAAACAGAATTTGCAAAAAAATAAGAGAAACTTCATATGGCTCCATCTCAGCAACAGTATCAGACTTTTGTGACTGTGGCCGTGTCCATCCGTATGCATGAGAAGATCTCTAGTTAAATAATACTACTTATTTGAAATAATTTCTAAATTGCTTTCCCATTTTCTGATTTAAGATAATTTTTTGGATGCAAACAAGGTAACACTGCAATGATCCATGGATGACTTGATTTGTGCCTCCTGATGTTGGCTGAGCAGAGTGACCCGTATGCTTGCGAGGAGGAGGAGGTGGTGCAGCAGGAGGAGGAGGTGGTGATCGAGGAGGTTACTGGACAGGAGGAGGAGGAGGAGGTGATGGTCGAGGGAGATGATGGAGGTATGGTGCTCCAGGAGGTGGAGGAGGAGGAGGAGGAGTGCCCGGCAGTGATCGTGGAGGAGGTGCCCAGTGCCCAGGTGGAGCAGTGCTATGCTGCCCAGGTGCTGGTGTACGGCGACGAGACGTACTTGATGCAGGACGTGGCCGATGAGCAGGAGGTGGTGACGGAGGTGGTCGAGACGGGTGAGTCTTAACTGTGTTCAGGAGGAGTTATTAAGGATGTATTTGACTCTAAATAATCAGCATAACCCTTCTTAGCACCACTTTTTTAGGGGGCACAATACCAAAGTGTTAAGCGCATCAAAAAGCTAATATTTCCCAGATTTCTGTTTTTTGCCTAAGCACCCAGTTTCGCAAAACATGGTTTCATGTTAAAAGCATGTGTAGACCAAATGTAATCTATCATTAATGCAGTTTTCATTCTGCTTATGTGTAGTTGATATCTGGTAGGGCTTTGACTCCGAACTTCGTTATTCGAATATTAAAAAAATTATAATATTCAAACAAATATTAGGCAGCCCTTAATATTCACGGGTTATGGGCATTAAGCTTTTTCACACCTGTGGGGTATAACTATGAACCTTGACTAGTGGGTTAGCGAGGGATGTTGCGCTCAAAGCCTGGGTTAGCTGGGACACAAAAGTCGCTCTCTTTTAGCAGTATCACCATGGTGCCTTATGCTGTAGACCCAACCTGGTCGGGAGCAGCTTTTCAGCTTCAGATCCGATCAGTGTGCGCAGCTTCCTTTGACAATAGCGGCACCATTTGTGGGTTTCCCCGTGGACCTCTGAGCCCGTATCGTACAGGGGTCTCACCGGAGTCTTTCGGGACAGATGCAATCCCTTGGCATTGCCTGAGAATATTCTTTATGAGAGATACAGATTCTCATCAGAGGGTATTCGCTACTTGATCGTCCTCGTTGGACATGGAGGCAATGCTAACTGTTGCGCAGTGTGTCTCTGTGAGAGAGCGGTAGAGGAGGTAGCACGTCAGTCTTGAATTTCTGCTTGCAGGGTTCTTCTCCCAAGTGCTGCGCATTAATGTGAAGTTGAAAAAGTCCCAAATCATGTCATATGGAATATTTATTCACTAAAGGCAATGGAATTATATTTTTGTACTTATTTCGAACTTGAACCGTTGTTCTCAAGGCCGTTTCTGGCACCACATCTATGAGGTAATAGGAATTATGATGGACTGGCGAGATTTGAACCCCGGTCGCTGGTGTTCGGGTCTTATGGTGATCCACTACGCTACCGCCGCTACCTCACAGCGGTTGAAAACATATGCTATAGATTTCTTACATGGGTGTATTTCAAGTGAATTTCCTAAATTATAGAATAAGGCAGGTTGGACGTTGCTTATGCATTTTGAAATCATCATCACTCTATTGGGATTAATGGCGAACAATTCTGCATTTGGCATAGTTATTTTATAGACTATATGCAGAAACTTTTCACTTATACGAATTTACACGATCACATTTTTTTCCCAGCACACCTCCCTAGCTGTATGTGCAACTGTGTTTCCCCTAGCTGTTATTTGATTTTTTAACTCCTCCTAGGAGTTAATTATGACTATCTCTTCCTCTTGAGTGAAATAGACTGCTCTTGATCTATAAAGGTGAGTAAAATGACGCGATATACGGCCCTTTCACGTGAACACGCATTGAACCTAAAGCGGAAAACCTGGCTGACTAATCGAATCCTAACTGTGCGTTCACACCAAAAGACACATTTTTTTTTTTTTTTTTTCGCCTGGTCGCGCTGTTGCCGAAGTTTTGTCACGCAACAAATCATAATCTGTCGCTGTGCAGTTATGTCAGGTGAATTTTTTGCGCAGCGAATTTTGTCGCGCAACATCTTTTGCCCAGCAACGGTGCTTTATGCCAATTCATTCTCATCAACCATGGCCGAGATAACCACCATTGCATGTCTTTACCTGTTGTGGAAGAGGGAGAGACGTCGGAATGCCCGTCGTTTATGGGTTCATAACATCATCCGGGGGCACACACACAGCTTTGTGCTGTGATATTATATATATCGTATACATTGCTCCGGGAGTCACAAACGGCAACAATCACTTTCTCCTCCAAGCTGCGGAGTGCAGGGAAGGGTTGGCGCACACAGCTTTGTGCCGTGATATTATTTATATCGTATATATTATATTCTATAGATATTTATATATTAGGCCTATATATATAATATCATATAATATTATATATAAATCTCCGGGAGTCACAAACGGCAGCAATCACTTTCTCCTCCGAGATGAAGTTCACTGCGGAGTGCAGGGAATGGTTGGCCCGGCCGGTTGAACGCTGATTGGCTGTTTTACGTTACTTCACCCACGTTACCCACAGGGAGTGAACGCTGATTGGCTGTTTTACGTTTTCACCCACGTTACCCACAGGGAGTGAACGCTGATTGGCTGTTGCCACGCGAATGTCGCGGCAAAGTTCAAATATTTCAACTTCAGCGAAATTTGTCGCGCTGCAATCCACGTGAACGCTCGCCCGTGGAAGGGAAAAATGTCGCGCCATAAATAAAATCTTGCCGCCGTTTTTTCTAGCGACAAATTTCGCCCGATTCGCGTCTCTACTTTGACTTTGTATTGAAACGTGTCGCGCCATCGCGTTTGGTGTGAACACACAGTAAGAATGGTTCACAAGACCCCATGAACATACGGAATAGAGGAGAAGAGACCCTGCCCGGAGGAAGCCCAGGGCCCCCGTCTGGAGCCAGGCCCAGAAGGAGGGCCTGTTGGCGAGCGCCTGGTGGCCAGGTTTGCCACGGAGTCCGAACAAGCTACGTGGCACCCCCCCCTCTTTGTCCTGTGGGCCCACCACCTGCCGGAGGACCCGCTGGGGGCGGGTGCACTGCCACATGGGTGGTGGTGAAAGTCAGGGGTCCCAACGGACCAAACCTGAGCGGCAGAAGCTGGCTCTCGGGACGTGGGACGTCACCTCACTGTGGGGAAAGGAACTGGAGCTTGTGAGGGAGGTGGAGAGCTACCAGTTAGATCTGGTGGGGCTTACCTCTAGGCACAGTATCAGCTCTGGTACCGTACTCCTGGATAGGGGTTGGACTCTATTCTTCTCTGGAGTTGCCAGGGGCATGA
>JAOPJL010000002.1:2044098-2055890 GCA_027123545.1 Trisopterus esmarkii
CGCGGTCCGCCCCCCGCCCACTGTCGCCCCGCCGCCCGCACCCGGGAGCGCCCCCGCCCCGGGCCCGGCGGACGGGCATGCACATGTCGTGGCTGTGTTTTTTTGTGTCTACTATATACTTGAGTGAAAGGGTGTGTGTTCATGCCTCCGAGATGTTTCTTGTGTGTGTTTGTGTGTGTGTACATGCATGTGTGTCGAAGCTAGGGATGGAAACACATTAGCGTGGCTTTTAGCAGCAGGGAGAAATATTTCCATGGCGGGGAAATGGAAAACAGACGAGGCTGTGTCAGAATGTAATATCTGTGGACGGGCAGAAGGTTGCTGGCAGCTGATCCCGGTAGCATGCAAGATTGCTCTCTTTCGTTTCTCCTTTTCCACAATCCTTACAACAGATTGATTCAAGTTACTGTAAGAGTTGGGCTCAGGGACCTATCATGTGGGCTTTTACTTGTTTTTATCTTTGTTTCTACGGTGTTGCAGCTTTTCCAGTTTCTGAAAGGAAAAGGGCGATATGACGACCTCACTTTGCTGGATGCCGTATGAATGTTGAATGTTCCTGATGGTTAATCAGCAGCGACTGCAGGTCAGTGCCACAGAGGCTGTGAGATGCCACGGTGGTTCCCAGAGAGGAACATAAACCACTCACAAGCTTGAGAGAGCGGTGGACAATGTAGACACAATAATTACAACTCTTCTGAGGAGCAAAAACACTGTCTTTAGTGTGCAGTTAATACTAAGATTACCATTTTATGGATTCCCATTCCCAGCTTTCCTCCCCTATGTACAGGGGATGGAAATAATGATGAGGCAAAAAGACCCCCAGAAAACAGGCTCCTTCCAGAGGTCAATCCCAATGTTAATCTCCGACCTAAGAGGAGTAGAACATCCCATAACTGCCATTCTACTCCGCCTTGTTTATTGATGCCATTTTTATGATGACACGCCAGCGTTATGATAGCACTAGGATCAATGGTCATTGCATAGTAATACTTCAATGTTGTCGTTGAAAAAAAATAAAAAATAGAAAACAAAAGCGAAGTAGTAGACAGAAGCAGATCACATCAAATAAATAAACGCAGCATTGCCATTGGAGGAGGAGAAAACCAATAGACTTCCATCTGCCGCCCGGGCCCACTGCAGCGGTCCAACACGCATCCATAATATATACCGGTTAAACCAGTTATATACAGGTTAAACAGATTGTATACAGAGAGGGCTAACACCTGTATATGACGGGTTTGGCCTGTATATAACGGGTTTAACCTGTATAAAACGTGTTTATCCTGTATATAATCTGAATCAGAATCAGAATCGTGTTTATTGCCAAGTATGTTTACGCATACAAGGAATTCTTTCTGGTGTGGTGGTGCAAAAAACAAACAATAAACAAGCATAGTGCAAAAAGAGAAGACAGTGCAAATAATAATAATAATAATAATAATAACAAACAAACAGTGCATATAAGTAGACAGAATGAGGTAATAGCAGAATGAGGTAATAACAGAATGAGGTAATAACAGAATGAGGTAATAACAGAATGAGGTAGTATGAACTACGATATCAACCAAAAATGAGTGCAGTCGTAGGGACTTGAGTGTGTGGAGGGGGTGAATGAGAGTCAGTGTCGGTGGGCGGCCCGTGAATTGTTCATATAACAGATTTAACCTGTATATTATGTGTTTATCCTGTATATAACCGATTTAACCTGTATATAGCCGGTTTAACCTGTATATAACCGGTTTATCCTGTATATACAGGATAAACCCATTTTCTACCTTCTCCCTCCACCAGGCGTCCACCCCTCTCCATCCGCCCACTGGAGACCAGCCTTGCCTGGCTTGAAAACAGACACATCACCCGAGTCGTAATAAAGCTATATGCTTATGAGCAAATGCACAGCAAGATAAGCTTACAAGCAAGGGCAGGACATTGCATCATAGCCCTGCTCTGCCTCTTGCCCACTCCTTCATGCTCCGAGATTAGCCATAGGGATTAGCGTATCCGCCCAATGACTTCACCTTCCTAATGGCCATCACTTCAAGGTCTTTCTGCCTTGTTCAATTATTTTCCTGTCAGCCGCTTGTGATTATTTTTTTTATTTTTTTGAGCAATGACTGCATATTCCCAAAAGGTAATGCATATTGTACTTGGTGGACAGGACTTTATCACCAGGTCCAGGCCTTGTTTCGGGGGGGTCTTGGGTCTCCTGTTGAAGGCCTCATAAAGTAAGATGGAGAGGAGAGATAGGCCTTGGCAGAGCTGCCTGAGGTGGCTGTATTATATTTACATACCATTCTTATGCTGTTGGCCATGGGAGACTTTCATTTTTTTCTGCTGAGTGGGTAATTTCCAGCATTGAGCCCTCAGTGGTTTAATGATGAAAAATGTATAAAACACAGGAAGCCTATTTTGTTTCAACATTTGCAGCCAAAATGATTAAGGTAGTTTGTCCCTGAGAGGACTAGATTTGAGTGTACTTCTTACACACTAAGTAGTGTGTGCTTTACCCTTAACACTTTACAATTAAGATAATTAGCATATTTTATTAATATGTGACCAGTCTTATTAGCTGACTTGATATAAAACACTATCAAATATGAAATGTATGTGAATAAGAACAATATATAATATGAATACTAACATAGAAATGTTTTCCTATCAGACCATGAAGAAAGGGATCCACATGCGATGGCCTTGTTAATCATTAATCAACATGTATAGGGGGCAACATGTTGTAGTAAACACAAACATAGGCCACATACTATTATGAACCATGATATTATTATTATTATTGTTATTATTATTATTATTATTGTAATGTAGAACTACTATGATGCTTATTGTTCACACTATAACAACACACTCAACCACTGTTGCTGGAGTGTATTCCAGGCCCCACAAACCTTTTTATATCAAACCTGATTAGCTTGATTGAAATATTAATGAGATGATATTGATTTCTTACGTAAGTGGACAGTAATACTACTTATGTGCTGTTTTTTGTCTCTACTTTGTTCATATGGGGGAAAATATAATCAAAAGTTAAAATCAAATAAAAAAACCCTAACACATGATACATGAAAAAGAAAAGCTAACAAACACAACAAATGGAGGGGCAGGAAAGTAATCTTGTGAAGAGTTGATGGGTTCAAACGTGAAGATATCCCCCCAGACTGAGACTAGACCACATGGGAGGAGAGAGAGAGATAGAGAGGGTGAGAGAGAGAGGGGGAGAGAGAGAGTAAGGAACAGCAAAGGACAGATTAGTGGACAGGGCCAGCCCCTGGGAGAATGGAGTGGCCTGCCAGTGGAAATGCATCCATGGTATTATATTGCGCTTGTGTGTTTTGGCTTAAAAAGTGAGAGAGCATTTATAATTCAGTGTGACTGGTATCACCCGAGGCAGACACTCTCAATCTGGCTTAGCTCTGCTTTTCTTTTACTCTCTCTCTGTTCCCTTCCTCCCTCTCACGTCCCTTTCATTCTGTGTTTCTTTGTCTTTCTCATTCTTGCTCCATTTTCCTGGTTTATTATTTTGATTACTTTTCTATGCATGCCGCCGGCTCTTTGTCCATTGTTATGTGTTGTTCTCGTTCTGCTCCTCGTTCCAGCACTGTCTCTCCTACTTATTCCACTGCACCTTTCGCCTGCCCTTATTTAACAATGCTCCGTGAAATTGAGGTGCATGGGTCTACTCTTCTCTTTACTACAGCATAGAGCAAGGGGAACCCAGTCAAATCAAAACTGCTGAGGTTCTGAAGGCAGCAGAATTTGGATTTCAGTGTGTGTGGTGCACAATCCCCTCTTTACGACTTTACCACACAGACCATTCGCACGCACGCACCTACACACGTACGCACAAGCACACACACACACACAAGCACACACACACACACACACACACACACAAGCACACACACCCACACACACACACACACACACACAGACACACACACAGGGAGTGGGGGTCTTCAAGTGTGTTGGGGGGCAAATTCACTTTCAAAGGCCCCATTGTCCCTTTGACGTGGGACAATGGGGCCAAGCATAACTGGGTGCTGGCGTTGTCTGGTGGGGTCTCTCTGTCACTGGGGAACCTCCTCTGCGCAGCATGTAGAACAAAGAACCACGCTGGGCTTGTGCCTGCTTGGTTAGATGAAGTGTGGGAAGGCAGTTTTATTCGCATGTTACCATGCTTCTATGTCTACGGATGCGTATGTAGGCTATATGCGTACGTGTACAAGAAACAGATTTTTGGTTTTAATGAGCATGCGAGGACATAGGGCTAAGACAAAGGCAGTATAGTGCGAGGCCATTCCACAGACAGGCTCCAGACTGGCTCAATGTGACGGCAGGGAGATGCTCTAGTCACTCTATGGAATATCACTTCCCAGCAGGCAAGCATCTCAAAGATGTCTGTGGCTGTACCATCTGTAACCTAGGCCTATTGCCACTAATTAAACAACACATTTTTTGGGCCATGAATGATGGTGTAATTATTAAGTACTAGAGTTTCCTCAACCTCAACCTCTAGTTGTAATTAAACCCATAGCTATAATGTAGAAACCCCAGTTGATAATGTTACACATTTCGGAGCGCATAGTATAACATTTTGCCTATAATGTTAACACCTTAACGTTTTGGTTCACCTATTATGTAATGAAGAAAGCAGAATTATTTTCTCATTTTAAGCCGTTTTCACACATGTCCTCCTCATTTTTGCTGCATTTGTATATCATGAGATTCAACCCTGAGGGCGATTCACACTTGATGCTTTATATGCGGACATTGATTTCGTTCAGACATCAGTAAAATCTACGGGGGGTTGAGGGGGGTGGGCTTGCAAGGAACGGAATATAACGTAGGGTCTAAGTTCGCAAGAGGTGGGATAAGTGCTGCCGCTGTCACTCTAGTTTGTTTTGGTTTGACCACAGACAGCATGGAGGCAGAACGGGCAGAAGTCATCGTGATCAACTTAGATGTTGCTGCAATGATGCATCATATATTCCGTTGCATCCACCACATCCGAAGCATCGATCGATGATTTTGCTTAATTTCACATATAACAAACACTGGGACAAATGTAGTTTATTTCTGTGTTTAACTGAGGAAACAGGGAGTGGAAGGGCAGGACCCAAAAATTTTCAGCTAACTGTTGACAGCTAACCATGAATGACTCTGAAAAGTGCCAACATTTAACCATTTTTTAACCATTCAGCAAAAAAAGGCAACAGGCTGATTATCATTTAGGGGGCCAATCAATGACATGCAAATGCAGACCAAAGTGTCATCAACACGCCCACTCAAGTGGTGTGAGAAATACAGACTTTCTCATCCTTATTCACAATGAAGGTAATTTACCTAACCCTATTATTCAGGAGATTTTTCAGGGTACAAATGTCTTTACATATTACATATACAGCCCATCAGGAGAATAGCAGGAGGATATCAGGACTTACACATATGTGTGAAAGCAGCTAGTGTGTGAGCATTTAGATACATTATAAATTGAGTCCATTTCTGGGTTATAGGGGTAATTGTTAAATGGAAAGTGTAGTATACTATGCATGCAAATCAATTATTCAATAGCTTTTACTGTTATTCAGGGTTCAAAGTGCATTGACATTTTTAAAATGCATGGCAACTACCATTAGTTTGTTCAAAATAATAATAACAAACTGAAACTGAAAATTGTGTTCATTTACAGAAGCACCAGTGAAATAAACAAAGTGTAACAGCTAAGGCAGCAACCTACCTAACTATACTGTATATATACAGTATAGTTATATATAATAAAGCCAGGGCTTGTGAGGGAGGGGGAGAGGGAAGAGGTGTGAGGGCAAGATTGCGGGTTGTACTTTTCATATGTCCTGGCCAAGACAGGCAGCAGTAGCCTTCAGTCACACATTGCCCACACACAAAACATTAGAAAAATAAATCAACTAAAACAGTCAGCAGAGGGAGGGGGGATATCAATATCGCAAGACATTTCATGAGGCTTCAGGAGGAGGTGGGCGGGGAAGAACAACCTGATTTTGGCTCTTATTCATGACATGCAGATAAATCGCCTCTGATTGGCTAACAGCACTGTCCATCACAGTAATAATACCAATTCAACTTAAAGCGAGCCACAAAGAGAGAGGGAGAACGAGAGAGAGAGAGAGAGAGAACCACTGGGCTCCTTGTGGGTTTCTGGTTGATTGAATACAGAGAGAAGAGCTGCCCCGGTCACCGTGCCCCACTCGCCGAGTCCGTGAGCTCGGCCGGGGCACAGCCGCCGGGGGGCCGCGACTGCGCCCGGAAGTGCACCGCGCCCGGGAGTGCACCGCGCCCGGGAGTGCACCGCGCCCGGGAGTGCACCGCGCCCGGGAGCTCAGCTCCGGCCTCTTCTTTCTGTATTCAATCACCGAGCCCGGGCGGCCGACCCGTAAAGGTTGAAACAGTGGTAATGTCCGTCCGATCAATTCCTCAACTCTTGTTTCTTGGCCAAGAGACGCAACGTTGATTTGTTAGCCACAAATAGCAACGGCACAAACTCAATACTGTCTTCCCGTGGGCCGTCACAAGCCAAGGTGGGTGAGGCCATGAATACTAATTCACCAACTGATGTCAGTTGGTGAGGCTTTTCTGATCCGATCGTTTATGCATCTACTGTAGTTTCTTTAATTTGCTAATGCAGGCAATTGAGGTAGGAGAACATTTTCACGTTCAGCTTGCAGATGCAACTCCGAGTGACTTATCGTATTTCAAAAGGAGGAGTAATAAACGGTTTCTCGGGGAATGAGACCGTTTAAAGTTAATGTTTTTTTCATGATAAAATAAACAACGCACCATTGCGTTGTCGACATGAGAAATTGTCTCTTTTATCGCAATTTCTACACTCTGAAGACAGAACGTCTTACCTGGGAGAGTGTGTCGACGGCAGGACCGTTAAAACAGTTGGAAGGGGGTAGGGGAGGATA
Source organism: Trisopterus esmarkii (assembly GCA_027123545.1). Lineage (NCBI taxonomy): Eukaryota > Metazoa > Chordata > Actinopteri > Gadiformes > Gadidae > Trisopterus > Trisopterus esmarkii. The sequence goes on from JAOPJL010000002.1 coordinate 2,051,058, forward strand.
TCAATATCGCAAGACATTGCGGGATGCTCAAGGAGGCGAGTAATATTTAAAAATAAATAATTTATCAAAAAAGTGGTCTACAGACATAACGTCTTAGCTGGGAGAGTGTATCGACAGCGGGGCTGTTATCTTGATCCTGCCGTTGTTTTTCAACTTCTGAGTCTGCGTGTGCAGTGTTTGTGAGCGTCCGTGTGTGTGTGTGCGATGTTTGTGTGTATGCGGTGTGTGTGCGTGCTTGCTATGTGTGTGTGTATGTGTGATGCGGGGTGCTTGGCACATGCACACTTGACCAAGTGTGGAGGAGAAACTTGTCTGACAGGCCTGTTATTATTATAGTAGTACGATTTCAATGCTCACATTAGACATAAAGTAATTGCAATGAAATGGATGGAGAATGCTTATTGACTATCCCTGAATAATGGTTTTAATATGCGGTCCAGTGGTTATATTTACATTTCTACAAGATTGGTTAACTTATATGGGCTTAATATGGGCAAATGGTCACTAAGAAGGTTAATTTAAAAGTAAAGCAAATCTATTAAAGCAATTTAACAGCACCTATTTAAAGTCCCACTCACCTACTTCCTAGACAACCTCCCGCTTTCCCCATTTCAGCATTTCTTTCAATTTTATTGTCATTACAGCATCTGTGTCAACTGTTCAAGCTTCTCAGCCCCCTTAACAGCACTTCTTGCTAACTTTAGCAAGTAAATTTATTTAACTACCAAATTTATCTATATTGGGTTTAATAAACCAATTTATTTAGGGTAACCCCTACAATAATACCTGCTAGACTCTAGCATTAAAGCCCACACATCCGATGGTGTAGTGTTAAAGCCCAAAGAATATGATGTTGGGACATGCTAAATAATGTTTCTAATATGCACATCCCAAATAGAAGCGAGAAACTAGACTAAGCCCCCTACATTGATGCTCTAGATTCTCCAGGGTGTGTTCTCCCTACTGATGGACCTAGGTATTTGGTACTTGTCGCACTGAATCTGGTGTTCATCAAGCAGGCATACGAGTAGGCTAGGATTGGTATCTATGAGAGAAGTACGGGCTGGCCAGCATTTCATTTCAGCATTTGCTACAAGCTAGCTGATATGCTACACATTGCGACCTTAAATACCCAGGATTTAGGAAATATGTATAAAGAGAGAGCAAACTGTGTATATATATATACACACACAGTTTATATATGTTTTGAATTAATGAACCCATAGACCCATGAATGAATTAACCCATAGGCCACATGATGAACATAGATGTTACAGATTTTTTAATGCAATGATCATTCTGGCAATACATTTCACAGTGAGACAACAATAACTGTGTCTAGGCAGAAGTCCAGACAGGCCAGAGATGAACAACATGCTTAAACACATCTGGCATATTGTCTTTAACGATGATTCACATTGTTTTTCTGTTTTTCTAACACTTCAGCTCTATAGGCAGGCAGCGGTTCCCTTATCACAGCCTTTCTCTGTAAAATTGAGAGGAAATCAGTCCCCCTTGGTACAATGCAGGTGAAATACTTTGGTCTTGTGTTGTCTATATCTGCATATGAAAAGAACCAAACCTAAAATTAGGGCTGGGCAATGATCATTTTTTTTATCTCATGAGTTCCTGTGATTAATCACAATTAATTGCATTGTTATACGCAAAATACAATAATGAATTCAAAACTATAGGGCAATTTTATTGTAAATGTACTGCCATATGAACAAAAGTGGCATAACATTTGCGAATGATTTACTGGTATCAACTGAGTGTATTGCATTTAGGTTGTATTTTTAGTTTGGAAGTACTCTGGTGATAAGAAAATTCAACTTTGCATAACTTTGGCTCTGTTGACTGCGTCTGGAAGAACTTTAAAATGAAAATGGGCATGTAAAAGTTCCCGACCCTTCACCATGTTTGCTTATCCGCCAAATATTTTCTGACTGTTTCCTCTTTCCTGTTAGCGCCGCCACAATCATGTGCAGCAGAGATGCACAGATGAGCTGTGATGTCATCCGCATCATCATTCATTATAGTATAGGGTGACCAGACGTCTTGGTCAGTCCCGATTTGGAGTTGCGTGTTCCGATTCCAGACAAAACCCTGTCAGGACACTAAAATGTCCTGGTTTCCACCAACCACTGTGAGGGCATACGCAACAGGGATGGTCACACAGTGGAATGCTGATGGAGAACCAGCGGAGTGTTGGGCGGAGATGTTCGCGCATTTCAGAAGCTTAGATGAAAAATTGATGTAAAATTTGTCAGTTTGCCATGTGTCTAGTCAATGTTAACCTACTTATTTATTTATTTATTTATTCAATTTCAATTATTTCAACCACAACCCACCCGCAATTCATCCAAGTATTACTTTATTTCACGCAATACACCTCCCTGGGGATTATCCATGATGTCTGTGGGTATGACCGCCAACCGTGCATCTCTAAATAATAAAAACAGTGTTAATGTGAGATCAAATAATTGTCTGCGATAATGAATCACTTAGTTAATGCGATAATAACGTATTAACTTGCCCAGCCCTACTAAAAATATGAATATGTAATCATACATACTTCAGAATTACAATGTCATAATTTCCATAATGCGTCGCTAAGTGGGTAATTTCCTCAGGATGCTGCACAACCAAGGAAGGAAAATACTTGTGATTAAACTCTAGTTCTGTGGGATGGCAATATCTTATCTTTTGAACTGTTTGAGAAAGTTTAGGAGGAGAGGGAGCGAGCCAACAAGAGGAAGCAATGGAGAGAGAGATGATGAAGAGAGTAAGGTGTGGAAGCAGACACTTATCACATCTTTACTTCATGGCGTGTGATAGAAAGCCTGTGGGCCATACTTAGCTTGCTTTACATTGCCTTTTTGCCTTTGCCTTTTATCTCCATCACTCTCTCAGTCCCTCTCTATCGCTGTGCTAAGCCTGAAATTGTCTCTCAGGCTTGTGCACAAACAGACAGAGATGGCTGATGGAAGCATAGATTGATGAAGATGTATGAATATATGGAATAATGGATGGATGGATGAATGAATGAATGATTGGATAAGTGTATAGCTGGATGGCTAGATTAAGGGATGGATGGATAAATGGGTGGAGAGCTACATGGATAAATGGTTGATCCAAGGATTTGGTGGACAGTTGAGATGCAGAGAGGGCAAAAGAGATGCCCCAAAAAGCAAGTTGCAGTGATCCAAAATGCAAAGAAATATACAAAGAATAATACAGAGAGCGGGAAAAAGGCTGCATGTCATCTTCCCTTCTCTTGGCATCCTCTTCCCCATCGCCTGTGTTTCCCCCTCTCTTGTAATGGTGTTGATGTGGGACCCTTTCAAGTCAGAGCCCCTGAGGATAGGACATAGCAGATTCTGCTCAAGAACTTTCTTCTCTTCTTAACCTCCCCACATGCTTATCCTATTCTCTTTTTTCACACTCTTCAATGTCGGCTCCCATGCTTCCCAGTCTGCCGTCATACACATCGATTTTCTTTCTTTTCAAAATCCTTTCAGATTTGTAATTCATTGGGTGTCTTTTGGGAGTAGGTCAAGTCTCTGGATCTATGTTTCATTCGCCCTTGTCTTGTTTTTGTCTGTTCCGTGTCTGACTTATGTCTGCACTATACGTGCATCTCTTCAATCGTTTTCTTGCCGTCCTTCCTTCAATGCCCTCCACTCTTTCTCTCTATCTCTCTCCGTCCATCCCTTCTCAAATTAATGATTCCCTTCAGGTCCGTCCTATGTCGTCTCTCCTCACCCTCTCCCACGTGTTCTGCCCTCTCCTGCCTGTGAATACCCTTCAGTTCGCCTCCCGCGCACAACCTGAATGTCTGCTCTAGCAACAATAAACATAATCTGTTCCACATGTCATACAATGGTTGGAAGATGTTTCAACCAGCAAGAGGCTTTTAAACATAAATTGAGGAGACAAATGGAATGGCCCTCATTCATTCACAAAGTCACCATATTTCACATTTTCCATCAAAGAGGTCACTCGATTGGCTGGAATCAACTGGAACAGTTCAAACCACGCTGCTCCTTTCCCGCTAAAATACCCTCCCTGCCTTCGCCTTGAGTCAGTCCACCTCTCCACCCTCCAGCAGCACCACCAATAACGACAGCAGCACCACCTCGCTCTTCACCCTATTCCCTATCTCCATCACCTCTCCACCCCACTCCCAATCTCCACCACCTCTCCTCCCTATCTCCACAACCTTTCCACCCTACTCCCCATCTCCACCCCCTCACCAACCTCCTCCCTATCTACTCCACCTCTCCACTCTCCTCCCCATCTCCACCACCATAACGACAGCCACCCTCCTCCCCCTCCACCCCCCCGCTCAGTGCTGATTCAGAGGACCAGACTGTCAGACGTAATTAGCAGCAACGTCTGGGCCGCTAAAGGCCACGAGGGGCAGGTAGTCGTGTCTGGAATGACGTGGCGGGACAGACAGGCGGGATGGCAGCGGGGGCGGCTGGATTCTGTGTGTGTGTCTGTGCTTGAGTGTGTATAGGAGAGGACGACTTTGATTACCCTTCTAAGCAAATGCCAACCGGCCATTAAATTCAATGCTTTTATGATTCTTTTTTTCTTTCTCTCTTCCCTTCTTTCTTTCTTTTTTCCCAGCTTCCATTCTTTTTCTTTCTCTTCCTTTCTTTCTTTCATCATTGCTGGCTTGCTGCTTAGTGATTTTATTGGTTTCCCCAGATTGACATATGCTAAGCCTTGCAGAGACAATGAGTCTCTCTCTCTCTCTCTCTCTCTCTCTCTCTCTCTCTCTCTCTCTCTCTCTCTCTCTCTCTCTCTCTCTGGCGCTCTCTCTCT
>JAOPJL010000002.1:2117372-2135685 GCA_027123545.1 Trisopterus esmarkii
TCTCGTCTATCTCACTCTGTAGTAAGTTTCCTATCTCTCTCTACTAACTCCCCTATCTCTCCCTCTCTCTCTCTACTAACTCCTCTATCACTCCCTCTCTCTACTAACTCCCCTATCTCCCTCTCTCTACTAACTCTCCTCTCTCCCTCTCTCTACTAACTCCCCTATCTCCCTCTCTCTAGTAACTCTCCTCTCTCTCCCTCTCTCTCTAGTAACTTGCATATCTCCATCTCTCTAGTAACTCCCCTATCTCTCTCTCTCTCTCTGCTAACTCTCACCTATCTCCCTCTCTACTTCCTTATCTCCCTCTCTCTCTAGTAACTCTCCTATCTCCCTCTCTCTCTCTACTACCTCTCCTATCTCCCTCTCTCTCTACTACCTCCCCTATCTCCCCCTCTCTCTAACTCCCCTATCTCCTCCTCTCTCTCTACTAACTCATCTTTCTCCCTCTCTCTCTACTAACTCTCCCTTATCTCCCTCTCTCTCCACTAACTCTCCCATATCTCCCTCTCTCTCTAGTAACTCACCTAGCTCCCTCTTTCTAGTAACTTTCCTATCTCCCTCTCTCACTTCTAACCCCACTTTCTCTCTCTCTCTCTGCTAACTCTCACCTATCTCCCTCTCTACTCCCCTATCTCCCTCTCTCTCTAGTAACTCCCCTATCTCCCTCTCTCTCTCCTAGCTCCCCTATCTCCCTCTCTCTACTAACTCACCAAACTCGCTTTCTCTCCAGTCACTTACATTACAGCCAGCCAGGTGAACAGAGAGCTGGAGAGGCTCAATCAGAGAAAAGCTGCTGGACTGGACTGCATCAGCCCTGGCGTGCTGAAGGCCTGTGCCGGCCAGCTCTGGAGTTCTCCAGCACCTCTTTAACCTAAGCCTCCATCTTCATCCTACCTTGATCCAGTGCCCAAAAAAGGACATCCTGTGGCACTGGATGACTTCAGGCCGATTGCACTGACCTCTCACATCATGAAGGTTATGGAGAGGCTGGTTCTAGCACACCTCAGACTCCCATCACAGGACCCCCTACAATTTGCATATCAGCCCCAGGTTGGGGTTTATGATGCAATAATTGACCTGCTACAGGAAGCCTACTCCTCCCTGGATCGACCCAACACTGCTGTCCGCGTCATGTTCTTACACTTCTCCAGCGCCTTCAACACCATCCAGCCAGAGCTGCTGAAGGCCAAACTGGAGAACATGCAGGTGGATTCTCCCCTCGTCATATGGGTCGATGACTAGCTGACGGGCAGTTTGTGACACTACGGAGCTGTGTGTCTGACCGTCTGATCAGCAACATCGGCACCCCCCAGGGAACGGTGCTGTCACCCTTCCTCTTCACCACCTACACTGCAGTGAGTCATTTCATCTACAGAATTTCTGTAGACATGGCCATTGTGGGGCGTGTAGAGGGCGGGAGGGAGGATGAGTACAGGGACCTGGTCGGCAATTTTGTTAAATGGTGTGGGGAGAATCACCTGCAGCTGAACGTTGCGAAGACGAAAGAGATGGTGGTGGACTTCAGGAGGAACAATAATACTAACCCATTCCAGTCTGCTTCGGTGGGTCAGACGTTGACATTGTGGACTCTTACAAATACCTGGGTGTGGTGCTGGACAATAAACTGGAGTGGACCACAAACACGGAGGCAGTCTACAAGAAGGGCCTGAGCCGGCTTTCCTTCCTGAGGAGGCTCAGGTCCTTTAATGTCTGCAACCGGAAGCGCCAGATGTTTTACGAGTCCGACCTGGTGCTGTTAGACAACGCTTCTCAGCAACTCCCGCGCAATACACACAAATAATTAGGGCCGAAGCATCGACAACGTCGGGCGCGAAGGCCCTATTGTAACTGTTGATTATTCTTAGTAAGCGGATTGGACTGCCTTTTTGGCGGCCTTATCATATTCAGAAGTTGAAAAAAATTGGTGTGCGCATGGAGACTGTCAAATATATATTTTTTATTCTAGATGTCAGAGGTGTCGTATTCGGACACGCTCACTAGCGCCACCTACAGGTCGTTAGGCCACGCAACACACACGTAACTCATACAATTAACATGAAATTGTGCACACATGTGCAGGGAAGTGTGCGCTACAAAATTGCCATTGGGATTACAAAAGTCTGCCTAGAAAAAAAATCCGCCATTTTTCATTTTGTGAAAAACACGTTTTGCTAACTCCTCCTACACCGTATATCTAATTCTCACCAAAACGTATATGGATCAATACTAGACCAAGCTGTTCAATCTGTATCAAAAGCTTTGTAAAGTACTGTTCCATTCAGAAGTTATTATGAACATCAGAGGGGTGGAGCTCTGGAAATCAATACCCATAACTCCATAACCTTTAACCATCATCACAAAACTTGCAGGATATGTTGACATATCTGCCTGGAACATATCCTGAAAGGATATGTAACCACTCGGGAGCGCTACAGTAAATCAGCCATTTCAGCCCTTTTTTACTTTTTTTGGCCAATTGTAGGGTTTGTATTTTAACGAACTCCTCCTACACCGTTGATCCAATTCCTGCCAAACTCACTAAGGTTGTTCTAAAGGCCTCAGCGATGAAAAGTTATCAAAAGCTCTTACATAAGTCAAAGGGTGTAGCCAGGCCTGCGCCATGAAGATCGCTTTTTCGCCACTAAACTGCAAACTATTATAACATCAGTGTCCATTGTCCGATCTGGTCCAAACTAACCCTCCAAAATTGTTTGATGAGAGGCACACACTGAACACGTCTGTTCTGCAATATTGACTCATGGTTTAAAGCGCCACCTACTGGCGACAGGAAATGTCATGTTTTATACTTTGGCAAACTCATCCTAGCAGCTTTATCAGATTCACCTCAAACTTGGTCAACAGGTACTCAAGTCTTCAATGGTGAAAAGTCAAAAGGTTTTGCAAAAGTCAAAGGGCGTGGCCAGGGTGTGGCCAGGGTGTGGCCAGTGCGTTGCGTTTTCGCCAGTGTACAGGAAGTTGTTGTAACTTCAGGATGCAATGTCCAATCTGCTCAAAACTTCACATGTTTGATGGGAGTTTCACCCTGAACACGTCTGCACTGCAATATTGACCTGTGTTAAGAGCGCCACCTGATGGTATCTGGAAATGTCATGTTTTTACACTTTTACCACTCCTTCTAAGAGATTGATCAACTTTAGCTTTGAAGTACATGCATGAAACTTTGTAGGTACATAGAACCTGGAGAGATGTTCAAAAAAGTCTCTTGGACCCAAGCCCTAAACCAAACAGGAAGACAGCTTTTTATGTCAAATCCTAAGCGATTTTTTCGCCTTTTTCATGCAGTGTATTTTAACAAACTCCTCCTACACCGTTGATCCGATTCCTACCAAACTTGGTGAGGCTGTTCTAAAGGCCTCAACGATGAAAAATTATCAAAAGTTCTTACATAAGTTTAAGGGCGTGGCCAGTATGGCGCCATGACCGTGAATGAATTTCAACTTTTGCTGCAAAACTCAAAACTGTCTATAACTACAGTGTACATTGTCTGATCAGCTTCAAACTTCTAACGTTTAATGACAGTGCCACCTTGAACACGTCTGCACTGCAATATTGTCTCGCAATCAGAGCGCCATGCACCTACTGGCGACAGGTAATGTCATGTTTTTACACTTTTATGAATTCCTCCTCATGCGTTGGCATGATCCCCCTCAAATTTGGACAGGAAAGCCTCAAGACATTGCTAATGCTTAATATTGAAGGTTGAGAGGATGCCTTGAACGCCGTTACCGCGGCCATGCTTTTTCAGCAACATGAGAGGAAAGAATATTTCCAGTGGGTTGCTACAGTCACAATGTCCTGAAACTTTGTACACCAGTGGAGCGTGATGACTTTAAATGTCTGATATGGTTATCAACAGATGAAAATTCAGGCACGGGGCAACCAGCGACGGGGCAGTGGCCGGGTAGGCGGCCGCAACACTGGCAGGCGGTCATAGCACTCCCGACTTGCATGTGTTGCGAGGGCCCGTTCATCACTGCTCGCAGTTTTAATTATGTATATAAGGGGGCAGTATAGGGTTTATAACCAGAAATATAAAGAATCGAGAAACAGAATACATTTAATAATAAACCTGGGGACTGTCTCCGGATGCCTACGAGCCACTCCAACCAACCATCTGCCCGTCCTCGGAGGAATCGCCCCTGCAGAAGTCAGGCGAGAAGGAGCCATGCTGGCTCCTGCCCGAAAGGAACTGGCGAGTCAATCGCCTTGAGCGAATGCGCCTCAAGTCCCGGCGCCCCTTTGCCACACACGCCCAAGAACTGCTCTGGAAAATACCAGCCGACACCTGCAAGGCTGCCTGGGTCAAGGCGACATGGAGGGAGCAGTGGAGGTCAGCAGAACCATCTGGGCTACACCACTACATTAAAGATCCCACAGACGTTCCTGGCCAGCACCTACCCCGAAAGCAGTGGACAACCCTCAACCGCCTGAGGACAGGTGTGGGACGCTTCGGGGCAGCAGTGCTGAAGTGGGGCATCACAGACAGTGCCCAATGGGAGTGTGGAGACCCAATACAAACTGTGGAACACATCCTAACCAGCTGCACTAAACACCGGCCCCCGAACGGCGAGCGTGGTCTAACTGACCTTGATTATAGGACGCTGGACTGGCTCGCCTCAAAAGAATTGAAGGTCTAAGGACATACGACAGAAGAAGATAAACCTGGAACTGCAGTTACTCCATTGAATATAAGTGTTTTTATTTCGCTAGATGCATTCATTTTATACTTGCGTCTGATGGACAAGTCCAAAACAATACACCAGCCTATTTAAGTGCCAATACATTCCCTGCTAGGCCTATGATCATTTACCTGAGTCATATCTTTGCCAAGACAGACGACAGCAGCTCAAGCAATCCTTCATACATCAAGCACTGCACTCCACATCACATCTGGATTGGGCCCTGCTTCAACTTTACCTTGTTTTAAAAATGATACCCTCATTCCTTAACCAGGTTATTCTAACTGAGTTATAAATTTTTTCCCCCAGAAGTGACCTGGCCAAAAAAGCAGCCTGGAAAAACATGCAGAACTACGGAGGCCCTCTGGGGTCACATGGTAAAAAAAATACCATGATGTGTAAATCTGTGCGCACAGATTTGTAATCAAATACCTTGATTCCCAATCCATGCACATTCATTTAGTTTGTTCTACACAGCAGGGATTCCCCATCAATCATTGTGACGGCGAACGCATATTTGGTTCAGACCGGCATCTATACAGTATGAATGGCTGAATTTAGTGTTTATCTTTTCACATTTGACTGTACAGTTATGTTGGCTTTACACTCATGTTAGAGCTTCTCGTGTGCTATAGCCTAATAGAGTTGCAGCATGACATAAAGCAATTCCAACAACTGATTTATCTGTGGTTTTCATGAATATGTTGTAATATGTTGTCCTGGGAGTGCAGACTGTAACGGCCTTGACAGGTAGGAAGGTGCCAGTCCAAGAATGCCTGCACAAATACAAGCAATAGGGCCACCTGAGCCCTAGCATATAGGCTACAGTGGTGAGTTTGATACCCACAGCCAGTAAGCCAACATGGCGCAGTGTGGTAGATGCATTGGGTCGATGAATATAACCTTTTGACAGTGGCGTCAGCTAGAAGACTTATCTCAAATGGTTTTGTCTGCAAACTGTGTCCTGGTACATACAAGTAGCAGCGGGATTGGTGTGATGAGCTGTGTTTGTCCTAAGATGATACCCCTCTGAAAATGTTCTATTGGAATAAAGACTGGAATATAAAACCACTTATGCTTTAGCACACCAACCCCTTGGTATACATCTGGCAACAAGGTCGTAACATTGTAGCACAGCCACCAATTACATCGCCCAGGCAATGACTCCGGTCCCTGTGGTCTCTACTACCCAAGAATAAGAGCCTTTTAAAAATCTAGAATTGGAATTGGTCCCTTTATGTATTACGATGAGCCAGGTAAAACTCGGTACGATAATGATTCTTAATGTAAAAAGTGTTATAATGGCTATAGGTATGCATTTGTCATGCATATTTAGTATACATTAAGCTAAGTGCTATATGACATGTTCCTACTCTGCTCCCCCTAGGTCCATGATAGAGAATACATGGACCTTCAAACACAGCAACACCTCTGCTTCAAAAGTATCTAATGAAGTTATGAGGTGTTTAATTGCCATGTCAATAAAGTTGGGTGGGTATCCATGGTGATTCTCATCAGGGGACTTTGGGAGGAGTTTACTGCACCTCACCTTACCTCACCTTGTGCTCTATAACCCCCTTGTGTCACCTTAAAGAAACCCATCCCTAGCCACCCCTGCCCTTATTGATCTGTGTTGCCTGGCATTGTTAATGCTGGGCCAAGGAGCCTGTGCTATCGACTTTCCTGGATGGGAGTGGCAATCAATATCTTCTTCACCCACCTATCTGGTCTCACCCAACCATCCATATCCTGGAACCCCTGCAGTCCAAACTTTGGGTCTCCTTAGGCTTTTGGAGGCTCCAAAATGTCTGTGACACAGCTTTTATAAGGGTAGGCGAGGGTAGGGAGGGTTCAGATATGTAAGAACCTTTAGGTATTCAAACCCAAAAGGACAAGGTACAGTGTTTAGCCACCAGGAAAGCTCATTCCTAAAGACTAAAACACACCGGCGCCGCAGCACCGCCGCACTTCATATAATGCACGTACACTGCAGCGTCTATAGGAAGACCCAAGCATGTCAAGCATCAGCAAACTAGTCACCTTTCGACTTTTTCAGGGGCGAGTGCTGGCACGCGCCTAGCTAAAACCAGTGTGGGTGTTGTAGATAGAAAATATTAGGGGCCGCTGTTTTGAAGCACGCCGTTCGCTGATTGTGTATTTTAGGCCAAAGACTAACAAATAGCGAACGTATATACAATGAATGCATTTCTATAGTCATCTACTTATTTTCATACATTTTCTGTATGCATCACATTGCAGACACAACAGATTCCTACAGGCACCTGTAATGACTGAGAAACTAAATGGTGGTGAAGGGTTGAGGCGGTGCCGGGGACATTAAGTGGCTAATCAATACCCTGCTCAGATTTGTCTTGTCACATTAAGCACCACATCTAAAATAGGCTGTGCTTGTAGATTGCTTAGCCTATATCATTTAATTACACAGCGATGTGTTACAGCTGGCTCGGCAAAGTCATTAACGCTTAACAGAGAGAAGCCTCTCGCCCCTGTATCATATCTTCTCATTCGTGTTGATTACACTTGATACGCAGTCGCCTACGAAACATGATGTGCAATTAAAATAAATGCCTCAGTTGATCATCTCAACGGATAAAACTAAAAATTGGAAATCGGCACAGGTCTTTTGCAGAACAACAGATTCTTTGTTTTGATTAACTGGGTTACTTTGCCATGTTTCATTCTGTTGTGAAAGTCTACGTTTTAAGAAAGGGATGCTGAACTTCCATACTATTTAAACCAATTCCTATGCAGCACTGCTGGAGTGCCCCATCACACTCTATAGTCTGTATTGAATACCTAAATAATTAACACACTACACCTATGTTTACACACTATGCCTGCAAACACAAACCTGTATATAATAGTATAATATAATATATATAATATAAATCTGCATCCACACTTATTAGCTCTTAAAAGAAAGTCACCCATTCTTCTGATTATTTGCAACAGAACGGCATATGGCCTCGAAGCAAACATTAAATTCATTTGTTTCATTACTATGAAAGCTAGTCCATTGATTGGCCACACACTAAAATCCTTTGATTCATAGCAGCATCGATCTTTCTCTGGGCACCCGAGACAAGAGCCTGAGAGACAATTGTCTTTCTCTCTATTTATCCAGTACGGTTTAGTTGTATTAATCCTACCCTCAGCCAACTGTTTCTGAACAGATACTTGGTGCAGTGTTGTATTTTGGAAATGTTTAACCCAATATTCATTTTGATGTAATTCTGTTAATATCTTTCTTTGAGACCAACATGTTTGAGTGACCACAACAGAGTTTAACAATAGATCCTCAGTGATTAACACTATTGCTAATATCTGAATGAGTATACAATACAATACAGCTTTTATTCTTCAAGGAAAGCCAATATTAAGTGTCCTTCAGATCTTGGGCTACATACCAACATGGTTCAAAGTATAAAATCATGACTAGGAGAGTAGCATGCCAGTATTCTCCATCTGCAATGTACAAAAGAGTCGAAAAGAAACGAACAGTCGGGGTACAGGGGTTTACATAGGACAAACCTCAATGACCACAATGATGCTTTGTGTCTAATGGAAGAACACTGGTGACACAATCATACAGAGTATCTTCAGAGTCCAATGTGTAAGAAGAGGCCATTCATGTCTGATTGTTTCTTTCAGGAAACGGCCACTGAAAGACAACGCTAGAAAATTATAAATTATATGACCATGAGGAGAATGGCAGTAATCACTGGGCTTGTTGAGCTGCTTTTCTGAGTGAGGTAGGCCCTCAACATGAATGGTTTAGAACCTCACTAGAACAGGGAACTTACTATGGGAAACAGGCATCATCCACAGCTGGCAAAACCAGAGCACATGGTCAGTACACTACAACTTTATATGGCAGGATCAAGGGGAAGTTGTAGCTGACAACACCACCTAGGATAATTGCTACCACTAGGAAATGATTATTACCAATTCACCCAACTTGACTATTGGCAACACAGGTTCGATACATATAGGGCTGAGACGTGGATAAATAAACATATATTTTTATTCAGTATCAAAAATATATAGGTTGTCAAATATAGAAACAAACATCAGTTGACTTCAGGTAGTCAGCCACAGACACAACAAGAGACAATCAAGGGGTGAGAGGTATGCCGCGGTATGGCAAGAGCGTGAACCTAAATAAAATTGAAATGGTCGATCAACTATAGCATCAATCTCTCCATCAGTGCGTAGACAGGATTGGGGGCAGACCACTGGCAGAACGCAGCAAAGGAGAGAAAGTCGAACTCACGCACACAAACCAACACACACTCACTGCAAGCAGGTGTTGGCACTGCAACGTTAAACACATTGTAATTGGCGAGGGCTAGTAAAGAAGATCACCACCTAGAGGCCACAAACCACCCGTGTATGCCCACTGATTCCTGTTGAGGAGAGAGAGAGAGAGGGAGATATAAACTGTAGTCACATAGAGGGCGGGCAAGCCACCAAACGAACACACGAACATACACACACACACACACACACACAATGGGAGTAATAGTAAACCAAATGAAACAAAAGTAACAATAATCAGATGGTAGCCTACCTACTCTTAATAACCCACCAGCAGTAAAATACGAATAATAATAAACAAATACAAGGATGATTTGCAGCGAAGCGGCAACCTAGTGTGGTGAGCAACCAAACCCCAGCAGCTAAAAGGAATGAACCAACGGATTAAACAAAAGAAAGTATTATGTAAGTATTTTTAGCAGACAAAAACAGCAGTCCTTTATTATGGTGGACAGTTGGCCCTCTTGAATGGTAAAACAGGCGATCTCAGCTCCCGGAGTGCAGCTATCGTAGCAGTAGAGCAACCACAGGATGGGCCTGAGGTCATACACGCCACCTGAATACAGGCTGACAACCAGACAGATCAATAAATATAGGTCAACTAGCAACAGCGCTACATTGCACAACAATAGGCGAGCTTCAGCGAGCCTCAACAACTTTAAATTGAAAGCAGGATCACTTTGGTTTGTTTTTTCCCATTATTTTGCTTCCTTGCTGCTAATCATTATTTTTTGCTTTGGTTTCCCCAAAAGGTTTTGCTACTAGCAAACAAACAGCACCCATTCGTTTTTAACTAAAGAGATGTTTGCCTTTAGAGGGCAACAGACCTACAGGACAGGTATATTTTGTACATGTTACAGTGGCAGATAATATAGCAACATATATAATCTTAAGTCATTTATTCTTCAAAGCGATCTGTCTGGGTTGAGTTTCTCTTCTCGATTGCCACGGCTTGTTTCCGTGCTATCATTTTGTTGTTTGTTGAGGCTGACAAACAGTAATTTCCAAAAAGCCACGGCAGCATAATGAGATGTAAAGTATAATAAGCCGAGTTGCAATGAGGCAATTTCAAAATCCACCGTTGGATTTGTGGGTCCCCCCCCCCCCCACACATCTTTTCATCACGTTTGTTTGATCAGTTGTTTTATTAGCCTCCACCTCTTTTCCTTTATTATTATTTTTTTTTTCAGTGTTTTTCCCTCCTGCACCCTCCATGTGTGGTAACCATTGCTTCTAGTGGATGCTTGTCCCTCAGCCCTTCAGATAGAAAGCTTTTGTCTCAAATCCATTCCAGTAACACTTGACAATAATGTACGCAAAAACGTCGGTAGTTACTGAGGAACGAATAAATAATGAATGATGAACGACTGGGGCCCTAAGTGACAATTATTCAGTAACTACTGAGGAGTTACTGGTAATCAGACTAGGGGACTACTGTATTTGTTACTGAATAACCAATGATGAACGACTAGGGCCATAAGTGACAGTTATTCAGTTACTACTCAGGAGTTACTGGTAAACAGACTAGGGGACTACTGTATTCATTACTGAGTAACGAATGATGAACGACTGGGGTCCTAGTTGGAGCCCTAAGTGACAGATATTCAGTAACTACTGAGGATTTACTGGTAAATAGACTAGGGGATACTGTATCAATTAATAATTCTGTGAATTACCAAACTGACCAATTGATTATGAAAGCAACTGAATTTTCCTGGGATTTCACAATTAGTTATTCAATTAACAGGGCACAGATGGGATGATTGTCATATTTTAATAAAGCCACTCACAATACATATACATTAAAGGGGTAGTTAAGGGTTTTGGACATTGGACCTCATCTCCAAGTGGGCCAGTGTGTTATTTATCATTGGAGACCATTTGCAACACTTTTCATTCAGTCCTAGTTGCAGAAATCGCTGGTCCTAGGCTAGTGCAAGTCGAGGGGATCTGCTAGCCTGCCAATAAACAGTTTTACCCACTCCAAAGTACAACCGAGGCAAACCAATTATAATGCCCGAATATCGATGTAAATGTCTGTTGATAGAATAATATTAGAAATAAAACTATCATGAAATTCTACTGAACACACTGCTGCTACATAGCTCACTTGGAAATTAGGTCCGATGTCCAAAATCCCGAACGATAGTTATGTTATTATAACTCTAGTTCTATGATTGTAGGCGTAGCTGTCTAGGCTTCCCCTTATGGGCTTGTCCCGTGCGCGTGCTTGAGCGCACTGAAAAGCTTCAGCTATGCATCAATCAACGTGGGCACCGCCCACATTCCCCACGGCACCGTGTTTGTAACGCGGTGCAGAGCAGCGTTCGTCCTCCACGCTATTCTTTCAGCAATTGAAGGGTACAGCAGGTGGGAAACTAGACAGCTACACCTACAATCATAGAACTAGAGTTATAATAACATAACTATAGTTATATTTCATGTAGGCTACGCCGTCTAGGCTTCGCCTTATGGGCTAAGGTGAAGCTGCGAGCGGAGCCCGATCAATGTACTCCTGCTGGACCCCAGTCATAAGACCTAAGTCACAGGGCACATCAGATTCAAGAACCCGAAATTCTCCTAAGAGCACACAAAGCGAGGATCAAGAGAATAAAGCGAGTCTGTAATTTCTGACTCAACCCGTAATTCATAATCTATGAAAATCGGGCGATGCAGAAAAACAAGGCTCCTCCTATGTCCGCTGCCACTGGGGGCAAAGCTAGGAAAAAACCCTAACTGCGAACTGCGGCGAGCAGCAACTGCCCTCTTATGTCCACTCCCAACGAGAGCCGGTAAGAGGAACCGCTGGCAGGCATAATAATGAACAGAGCATCTAATCGGCTTCACAAAGCAACGAAGAAGCTCTGGTTGCCAGTGAACACACAGAATGTGTAAAACTGTAGCAAATATACGGTAGACTAAAAGTCTACACATGCTCACAAAACCTTCTCAATAAATGCAATGCGTATAAGAGAAGGGGTAGTGGATCAATTATAAATTGTTTGAGGACAGGATATTAAGACGCTGATTACAAACCGTCACCAAAGCCAGAATAACCGGTCACTCCCGGCGTAAACGTAAATATAAAAACAGATAAAAAGTGCCGGGGGGAAAACGTGACACAAGATGGCTGCTTGACTTCTGCGCTCCCCGACTTGTTAAGAAAATAGCCCTAAAAACATTGAGAATATCCCGAACAACGAACTGAAACAAATATGGCAGAGGGCAGAGCTAGTAAGAAAGCAAGTAGGAGAACTCAGGTCGCAACAGAGACACGGAATGAGGAAGAATGGTCTCAGCTAACGCAAGCTAGCCCGAGTAACTCCCCTACCCACGTGCCTAGTGAGGATGATGGGGCAGAGCATACTACTCTGAGCTGCATATTGCGGGAGATAAAAGAAGAACAACGCAGAACAAACGACAGACTCGATGAAGCTGAAGGTAGGATTGAAGAAGCCGAGACAACACTACAGGCTATGGGCAGGCTCATGAAAAAGCTAATGCATCGCCAAGCTACCACCGAGGCTAAGCTAATTGACCAAGAAGGGCGAGCCCGCCGGGATAACCTACGGATTTATGGTATACCCGAGAAGGATGAGGGCGAGAACATGTGTGGCTTCCTAGAGAAACTATTGAGAGAAACATTGGATATTTCGGAGGACATGGAGGTCCGGATCGAGCGAGCTCACCGAGTTCAGGCAGCTAAACCAGTGGACGCACGGTCAAAGCCCCGGTCTATTGTTGCCAAGTTTGCTAGCCACAGAGTAAAGGAAGAGGTGATCCGCCGAGCATGGCAGAAGAAATCTGTTTACTACAACAACACCCGCTTCTTCATAGACCATGACTATCCACCCGCAGTGCTTAAACATCGCTTTGAATACTTTGAGGTGAAGAAGATACTGAAGGAGCGGAAAATCAAGTTCCAAACCCCCTACCCAGCAAAACTTCGAGTTTACTATAACGATGGCATCCAGCTGTACCAGAGCGCGGCGCAGGCAACGGAGGACATGGCTTCGCGGGGACTACCGGTCACCGTCATCACGGCACCACTCGACCAAGATGACCGGGAGCTTCAACTCATTTCGGCATGGCAGGTGGCCGGGGACCCGAAGGTGACAGCGGGCACAGCCGCAGAGACGCAACGAGAAGGGAGAACCAGACAGCGGTCCATCATTGAAAAACTGCAGGAATTCAAACGAAACACACACTCCACCAAGTAAATATTAGCCTGATTTATGTGGTTCAAGCCTAGCAACCTGATTTAATTGAACAATATAGTTTTTTGTGGACCTATTAAGAGCTAACCTGGAACTATAAGACCGTTATAAGCAATGTGTATTTCCTAGCTTGAATTGCGTGGGCTGAGATAGTTCTGATTTGTTTTGAGTTACAAATACTGAGGACTCCTACAGATAACACTAGAAAGTAGTCGGGACACAAAGATGCAGTGTGCATGTCAATGGACGATATGCAACCATCTTTTAGGGCTCCTCTCTCTGGAAAGAGAGGTTTTTCCCTTCATGAGTGCCTTAACACCAGGGGCACTAGAAAGGCTCGATTAGACTGAGCCTCACCAAAGGAAGCAACGCACGCTAAAACAGGTAGAATGGTTCTAATAAGATTGAAGTTCATCTTATTTTTGTATTTTGTTTTGTTCTTAAGGTTCATAAATGTTTTTGGGATGCATAATGTTCTTAAAAAAATAACAACACCACCCACCAAGAGGGAGAGGGCAGGATGGGATCAACGTAGCACAAAAAGTCTATGACAGATAACCAAAAAATTAAGATTATTTCATATAACATAAATGGACTCCTTAACCCAATAAAAAGAAGTAAGATTCTGAATAAATTGAAAAAAGAAAAAGCACATATTGCATTATTACAGGAAACTCATCTTAACTCAGTTGAGCATGAAAAACTTGAAAGGATGGGATTTTCAAAAGTATTTTACTCATCATACAAATCAGGCCATAGAAGAGGAGTAGCCACTTTGATATCCAATAGAGTCCCGTTTGAGAAAACCTCAGAGATAATAGATAACAAAGGAAGATATGTGTTGGTCTCAGGGAAGATAGAAGATACTGAAATAACAATACTAAATGTTTATATTCCTCCAGGCAGTCACATCTCTGTTTATAGGAAAATATTTGATTTAATGTCAGAAGCAAGAGGCATCCTTATATGCGGGGGTGATTGGAACATACGTATCAATCCGAGGTTAGACTCCTCGAGGATGAATACTCCAACCTCAACTCACAAAAAAATTAAAATTCTTATGTCAGAACTGGGGGTGATAGATCTCTGGAGAGAAATACACCCGACAGGGCGTGATTATACCCATTATTCTCATCCTCATGACGTGTATACAAGAATTGATTATATTTTTATTTACAAGAGAGACCGTCATAGAGTGGAACAGTGTGAACATGGAAATATTGACTTGTCAGACCACGCCCCAGTTATGGTAACAATTCAAATAAACAGCCAAATAGGAAATACTTTATGGAGATTGAACTCAAGTATCCTTAATAATATGCCATTTAAAACACAAATAAAGAAAGAAATGGAACAATTCTTAAAAGAAAATAATAATGGAGAAGTTGCCTCAGAAATTGTATGGGACACTTTAAAAGCTGTTCTAAGGGGGAAAATTATTTCTTATTGTGCAAGGAAAAAGAAAGAAAGACAACTGAGATTAGTAAAATTAAACGAAGAACTGGGAGAGCTTGAGACAAAACATAAAAGGACCTAAACGCAAATGTGGCAGTAAGATTAAAGGACATCAGGAGGGAGATAAATACCTTATATACTCAAGAGATACAAAAAAATATGATTTATACAAAACAAAAATACTATGAAGCTGGTACAAAATTTGCAAAATTTTTAGCGAGAAAATTACAAAAACGAAAAGCAGACAGTACTATCTATAAAATTAGAGACCCGGATACAAAGACCTTGGTATTCAAAAGAGAAGAAATACAAACAGCCTTCCAAAAATATTATAATCAATTATATACCCAACCACAATTGGAGGGGGAGCAAAATATTAAACAATTCTTAGATTCTCTTAACCTACCCACCTTAATCGAAGACCAAAATAATAAATTGACGGCAGACATAACAGTGGAAGAATTGGATAAAGCGATTTCTAAGCTAAAATCCAACAAGTCTCCGGGACCGGATGGATTCTCCTCCGAATGGTACAAGACTTTTAGGACTTTTAGCATCCTCCATATATTTAATAAAGCATTAAAAGAAGGCATTGTCCCCCCAACGTGGAGAGAAGCTACTATATCAGTAATCCCCAAATAGGGAAAAGATAGATTAGACTGTGGATCATTTAGACCAATTTCTGTCCTTAATGTCGATTATAAATGATATACATCAATCCTAGCAAGAAGAGTCGAAGCAGTCCTTCCCATGCTTATTCACACAGATCAGACTGGACTTATTTCACAGAGACAAACGCATGATAGTATAAGACGCTCACTAAGTATATTAAGCCATATTCAAGAACAAAATTTACAGGCCTTATTGGCTAGTCTAGACGCGGAAAAGGCCTTCGACTCAGTAAGCTGGGAGTTTTTGTACAGGGTCCTTGAAAAATTTGGCTTCCATAAAAATTTTATCAAAGGTATCAGCTCTCTTTATAATAACCCATCCGCCCAAATTAAAATAAACGGACATCTATCAAAATCTATTAAGTTAGAAAGAGGTACTAGGCAGGGCTGTGGATTGTCACCACTTCTTTTTGCATTATATATTGAGCCGCTGGCTCAGTGGATCAGGCAAAGAAACAGTATCAAAGGAATTAGCATAAATAATGATGAACACAATGTGGCGCTATAAGCGGACGATATTTTGATGTTTTTAAGTGAACCTTCTGAATCTCTACCTGAATTATTCGATTTGTTAGAAACATTTGGCAAATATGCGGGATATAAATTAAACATCCAAAAAACTCAAATTTTAAGATTAAACTATACTCGACCAAGAGCTTTACAAGACAGATTTCATCTGAAGTGGGACCAAACGGCAATAAAATATCTTGGGGTATTATTACCAAAAGAAATTACAACTATTAAAAAAATTAATTATGACCCACTCCTGAATAAGATCAAATCTGACATATTAAGATGGAATTCTAACCCTTTTATGAGTCTGACTCAAAGAATAGAATCCATCAAGATGAATATTCTTCCTAGAATTTTGTTTTTGTTTCAGGCTCTCCCCGTGGAAATTTCCAAAATGCAATTCCACGACTGGGATAAAATTATTTCGAGGTTTATTTGGCAAGGGAAAAAACCGAGAGCACGATTCAAGACATTGCATCTCCCGAAAAAAGAAGGTGGAATGGGAGTTCCTCATTTGAGAGATTATTTTTACTCAACTCAAATTAGGCCCTTTATTTATGCAATCAGGACTATAATGCAAGATGGAAGGACATTGAAAAGAGTTTAATTAAAGATTCCCCTATTCAGGCAGTCTTGGGAAATAAAGAGTCAGGCCGAATAATGGATACATTGAAAAACCCATGGCTTAAGTTTCAACTTAAAGTTTGGAATACAATCAAGACAGAATATAAATGAATGGATAAATTATGGATAATTAGGTGGAGTGCGTATGACTCTGACTTTAAACCCAATCAATTAGATCTTAGATTTAAAACATGGATAGACAAAGGGATTACAACCTTCTACTCACTTACAAAAAAAGGGCAATTGAAAGATTTCCAAACTCTAAGAAAAGACTTCTCCTTAGAGCAACAAGATTTTTTAGGTATTTACAGTTGCGTAACTATTTTGATAAATGTAGAAAAAAAAATCCAATAGATTTGGAAGTTTTGGAAATTTTAAGGGCCTATTCAGGTGAGTCTAACAAAGGTACAGTTTCTAGATTATATAAAGGTTTCTTGACAAAAAAAACATACTCAACAGAATACATAAAAAATAAATGGGAAAGAGAGGGAAACTTTGAGATGACAATAGAGGAATGGCATAGCTACTGTGATTCACAATGGAAATGTACTAGTTCATACACATGGAGGGAGTTCGCATGGAAGTGCTTAGTAAGATTTTTTATTACTCCAAAACTAAAAGCCCATTACTCTGGAGGAGACTCTAAATGCTGGAGAGGCTGTGGAAATCGGGATGCAAACCATTGGCATATATTTTGGGAATGCCCAGGGTTAAAACATTTTTGGTCAGAGGTACATAAAACAATGGGAAAAATATTCCACACGAAAATTCCTAATAACTTCCAAACATTTATTCTAGGTAAAGCTGACTTTTTTATGAGAAATATTGATAAATACTTATTTCAAATAATGATAACAGTAGCTAAGAAAAACATTACTAGACATTGGTTGCATCCCGATCCTCCCACATTAGAAGAATGGGCAGACACAATTAATGACATTTATCTGATGGAAAAAATAACCTTCTCACTTAATTTACAAATGGACAAGTTCACTAAGATATGGGAAAATTGGACTTTGTTCATAAAAAAGACGCAGACAAATGATATAGATCCGATGGATTAAGGGAAGAAAAATCTCCCAAACCGAACCCCTCCATGTGATGGACTGTTGCCCTTTTTATTTGTTTTTGTTTGTATTCTTATTTATGTCTATTATTTCTAGTCTAGAAAAAACATGCTACGTTTTTCTTATTTCTATTTTTCTTATTTATTTGACGTAAAAAATACACCCACTCTAAAAGGTGCTAGGTTATCCCCCTTCAAAAGGTGTCTTTTTTTATATTTTTTAATTTTTTATTTTTCTCTTCTCTCTCTTTGATATATTGATATATTATTATTGTCAATGCATCCCTGTTACATTGTTCTAGAAAAAAACAAAAAAAACAAACGAAAGGGGAGTATTAAGGTTTTGCTGGTTACGATCATTGATTGTTTCACTTGTTTTTTATTTTCTGTAATCAAAAACAAGAAATAACTTGTAAACAATGTTTTGATGTATGCAATACTCTATATAAAAAAAATAAAAAAATAAAAAAAAAAAGTGCCGGGGGAGGACCATGACGCATCCGCTCAAAAGCCTTCCACCGTAATGCCCTACAATAGAGCCGTCAAAGCGGCCACACCCTGTGTAGAGCAGAGTGTAGCGGCTCTTGACAGCGTCCCTATAACAACTGTTGTGTGGCGTGCTGGCAGAACCCAAATGCAATAAGAGCGCTGTTTTAAAGACAACATCCAAAGGGGCTTGAGACAGAGGCTCGAAAGGGTCCCTGGATAACCCACACAACACGGTGG
>JAOPJL010000002.1:2142626-2152647 GCA_027123545.1 Trisopterus esmarkii
TGTGTGTGTGTGTGTGTGTGTGTGTGTGTGTGTGTGTGTGTGTGTGTGTGTGTGTGTGTGTGTGTGTGTGTCGGCACCCTTGTGTGTGCACAGGGCTGTGTGTGTGTGTGCACAGGGCTGTGTGTGTGTGCACAGGGCTGTGTCGGTGTGCGCAGGGCTGTGTGTGTGTGTGTGTGTGTCTGTGTGAATGCGGTGGGCTGCGCTGCATACACACGAAGACACCCAGTAGCACTCTAGGTGTGTGGGATTGGGTGCTGGTGTGAGACCACCTCCATTATTATGCCGGGTGTAAAGAGAGAGGAGAGGGAGACAGAGGGAAGGAGGGAAGGGGAGATAAAGAGGTGCTCTAACTCTTTGCTTTGGCACTGGGGGGTTAGCGGCGGTGACCTCAAATGTAAGCCTGACAACCCAAGCGACTATACCCACTCCCAGTACCCACAACTCTCTCTCTCTCTCACTCTCTCCCTCTATCCCTGTCTTACTCTCTCTCTCTATCCATTTCTTTCTCTCTCTTCCTCTCCCTTGTGCTCTTTCTCTATATCTCTCTCTCCCTCCCACTCTCCTGCTCTCTATCTCTCTCTCTCTCCTAATGGGTTTTCTCTGTTGTCTGTTCTCTCTGTCTGTCTGCCTGGCTATCTGTCTGTATGTCTGTCAAGGCACACAGTCAGGGCCAGCTGAATGTGTGTGACAGTGTTGGCTTGGCGGTCCCTCTCTTTCCCTATTTGTATTAAGAGGACTAGACAATCTTTCCTCTCGTTTGCTTTAAAGTTAAATTATGGTCCCCTGTGGAAGAACACTGAAGTGTTTTCTCCCCGTCAGATATTATACTGAAGGGCATGAACCTGTTGCTGTTCAAACTATCTGAATGATACATTTGACCGCTGTGACTCCATTGTTTTGCCGAGCTGAAGCTGGGTTCTGTTAGCGGTTATTTAACGTGCGGTGGTGTGTGGAACTCAATGCTATTGTATAAATATGTGAAGTGGTCACTCCTTGTGGGTTTTGTTGTGTTTAATAGGATTGCATCAGAGGGTTGCTTGATATTGTAAAATTATTTTTAGAATATATTCATTAAGGGGTTGACAGTGGATTTTGACACAGTATGCTTTAGAAACATGGTTGCTGATTGTTTTGATATGTTTACTTGAGATAAACCAGTTATTAAAGCATACCAATGCCATACTACCATACAGACCAAGCTCACCTAACCTCCACGTAGGGAGGACTTCTATTTCACAAAATATACTCTAACTTGTACTTAAATAAATAAACAAATAACCATTCTGTGAGACTTGACTTCAAATAACAAGTGAGTTTACCATTATGTATTCATTAGACAATCACCATTCTCATACAGGCATATGGTCGGTCATACAGTAGAACCCCATCATTGTTCCTTGCAACTATATTTTTTATTATTTATTTCGTAAGTATAGGTAAAGATAAAGCTTTAGAAGGTGGATATCAGAAAACTGGTTTGGACCAGCGTATCCATATTTGACAAGGAATATTATAGAATGTAAACATATTCCCAATATTACATTCAACTGAAGTGAGAACACATTATAAGTTATTGAGTCTTTCGTTTTTTTTACCGCTGTGAAAATGAATTAATCAAATTCCTTAAATCTGTGCTTTGTCCCACAGTCCACAGTGAGACTGGAGGGGATTGCATTGTTGACATTGACACCTTTCAATTTGTGATTATTTCAAAAAAGTGTTGCTTTGTTCATTCCATCAAATGTTTTCTATTGTCATGTTCTCCAACATTGTCATGTTCATTTATGTTGCTAAACAAACACACTTTCTCTGTCCACCGTCCCCCACTGGCCTGGCCTTCCTGCACTGATACATGTGTGTAAAGGGGGGTGCTGGCGTTCTTCACTCAGCGGTTGATGTGTATTTATCTATACTGGAAAACCCATAGCTATTATGTGGAAACCCCAATAATCGATAATCGATAATGTAATGTTAATGTTATGAAGCAAGCATAATAGTTCAGGAGATTCAACCCTGAGGGTTAATCACAATTTATGCTTTATATGCGGACATCAATGTCGTTCAGACATCAGTAGAATCAACAGGGGTTTTAGGGGGGTGGGCTTGCAAGGGGCGGGATATGATTTAGGGTCAAAGTTAGCAACAGCCGGGATAAGTGGTGCCGCTGTCACTCTAGTCTGTTTCGGTTTAACCACAGACAGTAATAAAGTACTATCTAATCTAATCTAATCTAATCTAGACAGCATGGAGGCAGAACGGGCAGAACTCATCGCGATCATTAAGGGCCCTATCTTGCATCCGGCGCAAGTGACTTAGTCACTGGCGCATGTGTCGCTGCTAGTTTACAACTGGCGCAGAGCACATCTGTATCTTCTGTGGTGAACCTTTCATTGCGTGCACCTGGCAAACCCGCCATCATAATAGCAATCCGCCATGGAACATGCGCCGATCGTTCTTAAAGGGGATGCGAGAAAACGCTCTGATTGGTTCATTGCACGTTACGCCCAAACCACACCTACGGGTAATTAGGCTGCTTCAGACCAACCCTTTTGACACTTGCGCCACGGCGGAAGTGTCATTTATCCGCCTGTAAAATAGCGATAGCGCCGTAGAACCACCCACAAAGCTACTTGCGCCATGCGCTTTCCCACTTCCGTTTCAGACCGTTAAAATAGGGCCCTAAATGTTGCTGCAACGATGCATCATATATTCCGTTGCATCCACAACATCCGAACCACCCTACGATGAAAGATTGCAGCATGAGTTCTACACAAATAGAAGAAACAACAAAGAGGAAAGGACTGCATTACCAGAGAAAGAGAGCGTCTTTTTTGCTTAATTTCACATATAGCAAACATTGGGACAAATGTAGGTGATTTCAGTGTTGAAATGAGAAGACAGGGAGTGGAAGGACGAGACCCTATAATGTTCAGCTAACTGTTAATAATGTCAATAATATTAATACAAAAATAATTTTCGATATACGCGTGCAGCTGTGAACTCATGTATTGTAATTTATTCAACTTTTAAGGTTATGATAAGGCCTATCTTTTTGCGTTCACCACAAATTACTAATTTAAATAGGTGCCAATGTAGTGAGTGTAACATAATTCACCTACAGCATTTTGTTATGTGTGGTTCTTTACTCTGTGGTAGGCATGTCGTTTACGGTCTCGGTGTTTCAGGGATCGCGGTCCCTTTAAGGATTAGGAGTTTCTCATGACGGGGGGCCCGAGGCGGGATATACTTTCTTGCAGCACGTTTTGATTGGTGTTTTTTGTCTAACGAAATAAACGAGTGACACAACTGTGTGCTCAACGTGCGAAATTGTACCTTTCATTTATTGCAATTTCCACACTGGTGACCCCGACGTTAGTCTGCTGGACGTATCCAGGGACACGACACGACCATGACGCGAACGCTGTTACTCTCAAGCTCCCCGAATTCTGGGAATCGTCGGCGTCGGCATGGTTCGCCCAGACCGAAGCGCAGTTCGCGTTGCGGGAGATCACCGCGGATACGACGAGGTACTACTACGTTGTGTCAGCTCTTGGAAATTCGACAGCATCCAGAGTGGTGAGCCTCCTTAAAAATCCTCCGGCAAGGGAGAAGTATGCGGCACTCAAAGCCCACCTGTTAAAGACGTTTGAACTGTCGGACGCTGAGAGAGCCAGCAGGCTTTTCTCACTTCAAGGGCTCGGTGACAGCAAACCGTCTGAGCTCATGGACCGAATGCTGGATCTCATGGGTGAGCACGAACCCGATTTTCTTTTTGTTCAGCTTTTCCTGCGTCAGCTGCCTTCCCAAGAGAGGGCTGCTTTGGCCAACACCATGATCACTGACTGTCGGAGGCTGGCTGAAGAGGCTGATACATTTTTCCTGGCGGGTCAAGGGTACTGTGTGGCTACGATTTTTCCCGTGCGCATCGCTCCTGTGACACTGGACGACTCCACGCTCATCGCTGCCACCACTTCTCGTCAGCAGCTGTCTTCTGACCCCCAGCAGTCTTTAGGCCCGCAGCAGTCTTCAGGCATGTGTTTCTACCATGCAAAGTTTGGACCGAAGGCTCTCAAATGCCGTCCGCCATGCAGCTACGGCGGGTTGGGAAACACCAGGGCCGGCGCTCGGTAGTGGCCATGAGCGTCAGCCGTGCTGGCAGGCTGCTTTTCATCCGGGACAGCATCTCCAGACGGCGATTCCTGTGCGACACGGGAGCACAGAGGAGCGTCCTGCCTGCTTCCCGGTTGGACATGGTGACCGATGGCTACGGCCCCCCTATGGAAGCTGCTAATGGTAGCCCCATCCGTACCTATGGAACGAGGTACATTGAATTGTGTTTCGGAGGCCACCGGTTTGGCTGGGATTTTGTTACAGCAAAGGTCTCCGTTCCCCTCGGCGCAGATTTTTTGTGTGCACATGGACTGTTGGTGGATGTAAAGAACCGCCGTTTGATTGACGACGTCTCGTTTTGTTCCTATGCATGCACGCTCAGCGGGGCTGACTCCATAAGACTGTCTAGCATGCTCTCCACCTCAGATGACTTCCACCGTCTGCTTGCCGGTTTCCCAGCCCTCACTCAGCCTACTTTCTCTGCGTCTGCCGTGAAGCATGGTGTGGAGCACCATCTCGCCACTACTGGTCCACCCGTTTACGCCCGTGCTCGGCGCCTCGACCCGACCAAGCTTGCCGTTGCAAAGGCTGAGTTGCAAACATGGAGCGCCTGGGTATAGTCCGCCGGTCCGACAGCCCGTGGGCCTCACCCCTCCACATAGTCCCCAAACCCGGCGGCGGCTGTGGCGACTACCGGCGGCTTAATGAGGCAACGACGCCTGTGCCGAATATTCAGGATATTTCGGCCCACCTGGCTGGTATGGTGATTTTTTCCAAGGTGGACCTTGTCCGGGGATATCATCAGGTGCCTGTACACCCACTGGACGTTCCGAACACAGCAGTGATCACGCCGTTTGGTCTGTTTGAGTTCCTGCGGATGCCGTTTGGCCTTAAGAACGCAGCTCAATTTTTCAACGCTTCATGGACTCTGTTTTGCGGGAGCTGCCTTTTCTTTTTGTGTACTTGGATGACATCCTAGTGGTGAGCACGTCCAAATCCCAGCACCTGGCGCACCTCCGGACACTTTTTGAGCGGCTCAGCCAACATGGAGTAATTGTCAACCGCCAAGTGCCAGTTTGGTCTCTCCATCATCGATTTCCTGGGACACAGAGTCACTAAGGACGGTGCAGCCCCTCTCCCATCAAAGGTGGAGGCGGTCACACAGTTCCCATGCCCGCTCACTGTCAAGTCCCTGCAGGAGTTCCTCGGCATGGTGAATTTTTACCACTGTTTCATCCCTCGAGCCGCCCAGCTCATGTGACCCTTGCATGAGGCCTTGCAAGGTAAGCCCAAGCACGCTGTGGACTGGACTGAGAGTAGGGACAAGGCTTTTGTTGCCACTAAGGCAGCCCTGGCGAACGCCACCATGCTGGCACACCCTTCTCCCACAGCCTCCATCGCCATCACCTCGGATGCCTCAGACTACGCTGTCGGTGCCGTCTACGAGCAGAGGGTGGGCGGGGCCTGGCAGCCACTTGCCTTCTTCAGCCGTCAGTTGCGTCCCAACGAGCAGAAGTACAGCACTTTCGACCGGGAGCTGCTTGGTCTCTACCTCGCCATCAGACACTTTCGTTCCCTGTTGGAAGGTCGACACTTCACCGCTTTTGTCGACCACAAGTCGCTGACTTTCGCCATGGCCAAGGTGGCTGAGCCGTGGTCCGCCCGCCAGCAACGTCATCTGTCCTACATTTCCGAGTTCACCACGGATTTACAGCACGTTGCCGGTAAAGACAACCAGGTGGCGGACTGCCTGTCACGGGCTGTGGTAGAAGCTGTCCATCTTGGTTTGGATTACAACTGCATTGCAGCGGACCAGACCACAGACCCAGACGTGCAACTCCTGAGGACCTCGACTACAGGGCTGAAAATAAAGGATGTGGTTTTTAGCGATGCCGGCACCACGCTCCTGTGTGACGTCTCCACAGGCAGTCCTCGCCCAATCATTCCCACGGGATGGAGACGACAAGTTTTTGGTGCCATCCATGGTCTTTCCCACCCAGGTTCGAAGGCATCACAGAGATTGGTTGCGGCTAAGTTTGTTTGGCACGGCCTCAAGAAGGACGTTAGGGACTGGGCTAACACCTGTCTTGAGTGCCAGCGGGCCAAAGTGCACCGCCACACTAAGGCCCCGTTGGAGTTGTTCCAGGTGCCGCAGAGACGGTTTGACCATGTAAACGTGGATCTGGTCGGCCCTCTGCCCTCCTCTCACGGTTTCACCTACCTGTTGACCATGGTTGACAGGACCACCCGTTGGCCTGAGGCTGTGCCACTGACGTCGCTAGCATCGGTCGAAATGACACGGGCGTTTATCAGCACCTGGGTTGCCCGTTTCGGCACTCCTTCTGACATATCCTCTGACCGGGGCACGCAGTTTACGTCTGAGCTGTGGAGCGCTGTCGCACAGAGCCTCGGAGTGAAATTTCCACCACACGACCGCATATCACCAACAGGCTAACGGACTCTGTGAGCGATTTCATAGGTCGATGAAGGCTGCTCTTCGTGCCAGCCTCAAAGACTGCAACTGGGTCGACAAGCTCCCGTGGGTACTGCTTGGCATCAGGACTGCACCAAAGGAAGACCTACAGTCCTCCTCCGCGGAGCTTGTTTATGGCCAGCCGCTGCGGGTTCCAGGGGATTTCGTCCCTGGCACCACCATTCCTTGGTCTGCCACTCTCCAGCGGTCCACGCTACTGGACAATGCGAGGCTTTTCGCACCTGTCTCCACTTCCTCCCTCAGTCGCACATCCCCGCTGGGCTTCTGACGACTGACTACGTTTTCATTCGCCATGACGCCAACAGGGGACCGCTACGCCCCCCCTACGAGGGCCCGTTCCGGGTTTTGGAGACGGGGCAAACATTTTGTGGTGGACATGGGCGGAAGGCCGGAGCGACTCTCCATTGACCGCCTCAAGCCAGCTCACTTGGACGTGACCAGGCCCATTGAATTGGCTCAGCCCCCGCGACGCGGACGACCTCCAGCTCTTCCCCTGCCCCCTGCTCCCCTCCCTCCTGGAACTCCCACACTCCAGGCCTCATACCCGTGTCATGGCGGGACGCCTGCCGCAGTTGTGGCTCCTCAACCGCCACAACGACGCAGCCGTTGTGGCCGGTTAATACGCCGGCCCCCGCGATGACTGTTTTGTTTTTGTTTTCTTCTGATGGTGAATTCTGGGGGGACATGTGTAGTGAGTGTAACATAATTCACCTACAGCATTTTGTTATGTGTGGTTCTTTACTCTGTGTTAGGCATGTCGTTTACTGTCTTTGTTTCAGGGATCGCGGTCCCTTTAAGGATTAGGAGTTTCTCATGATGCGGGACCCGAGGCGGGATATACTTTC
Source organism: Trisopterus esmarkii (assembly GCA_027123545.1). Taxonomy (NCBI): domain Eukaryota; kingdom Metazoa; phylum Chordata; class Actinopteri; order Gadiformes; family Gadidae; genus Trisopterus; species Trisopterus esmarkii. The sequence continues at coordinate 2,150,076 of JAOPJL010000002.1, forward strand.
TTGCAGCACGTTTGGATTGTTTTTTTTTTGTCTAACGAAATAAACGAGTGACACGACTGTGTGCTCAACGTGCGAAATTGTACCTTTCATTTATTGCAATTTCCACAGTTGTCTAATATTAGGAAAGCATGAACTTCTCTTCCTAACATTGAAACCTTGCAGGGCAGGTTCAAAGGAATTGGAGGCATATCAAAATTGAATTTGTCCTTTCTTCACAACCTTTCTCCAGCAGTCTGTTAAACATATTATTCAGAGACTATTGTAGAAAATAATGAAGGTTTAAACTGAACTGTATTCTACTGTATATATATTATATTACTGGAAGTATTGTGGACAGCAGGGGCGGGAAGATAAATGCTAAAGGGGAACGGGGCGGCTGGTAGTTTGAGCATTTGTGATTGGTCAACTGCATGTTGGGAGAGCAACACAATGGGAATATATTTCGGGTCCTGAGGACGGTTGGGGAGTTCTTCATTCAACCCTAGTCCTTCTCGACCTCTCGTATTTTGTAAGTGTGAGTATTGTGAGTATTAGACTGGGTTTTATCTACAACACCCTCTCCCCCAGCACAGCAGCATCAAAGCCAACAAGCCCCAGCATTGCCCGTTGTTAATGTATACATATTGAATGTATTGTGGACCAGAGGGGTAACTGTGCACCTTGAAATTAGAATTTGTATATAGAAAAGCATGCAATTCAATTCATTAATAATTGACCATTCTGATAACTTACCTTTGTTTATTTACATCTGTAGACCAAAGTCTGAAAAGTTCAGTATAGTAGTCTCACACTGTCTTGCTTGTCAATCACCATTCCTATCCATGCAGGTTGCAGATATGACAGAAGAAGACAAGTATACCGTGTATAAGGGTGTGCATGTACTCAAAGGCATTCATACCACAGAGAGCCTGAAATACTACGAGGAGTTCTCTTTTCGTCCAGATGACATTCTGATTGTTACTTATCCCAAGTCAGGTAAGAGTTTTCCTGGTCACTCAGTGGAAGTAAATGGTGAATGACTATATATATAATAATAATAAGTAATTTAGCTAAACTACTTATAAATTGTTTTACATTTATATATATTATGTTGTTGTTTTCATTGTGTCTGCTTAATACACAACAACAGATGATAGTCATCGGGAATTAAAATATTCCTCCTTGATCCTGATCAATCAGGATCAAGTATTCAACAACACTGTGGCATGAATGTTATAATTATTATATTAAAAATTATGGCACAACCAGTTGGCAAAAAAGTGCATGTATCAAATAAGACAACTGCAGCAGGAAATACACAACAGCACCACAAATTTCAAAATAACATCCTGTGTGGGGCTTTCAGGGACAACGTGGATGCAAGAGATAGTACCTCTGATCGTGAGCCAGGGAGACCCAGAAGTGGTGGACACTGTGCCCAACTGGGTCCGGGTCCCCTGGTTGGAGTCAACCAAAACACGTGACCTTAACCTGGAACAGAAACCCTCCCCACGCGTCTTCGTTACTCACTTCCATTACAACATGATGTCAACGGACTTCCTCAAGGTCAAACCGAGGGTAAGCGATGCAGCTTGGAGCCATACAGGTTCATTATGGAAAGATAAAATAACAATGGACATGTCCTTGAACACTGCTATTTATATATTCTGAACTATGTGTATACTCATGCTTTATCATTCAGTCATTTAACAGACACACGTATCTGCTACGTGACTTGGGATGAGTAACAATCAAAACAATCAAAAAAATGATTGCTGAGGTAAAGCCATGTCTAAATGATAACTGTGTTTGTGTATTTCTGTTTGTTTGTCTCTGTGTGTTTGTGTTTTCTTTGTTATTTCAGGTCATTTATGTGATGAGGAACCCGAGAGATGTATTCACTTCCTACCTTCACTTTAGTAGGAGTGCCTCCTTCTTGGTTAATCCAGGGACACAGACTGAATTTCTCCACAAATTCCTTGATGGAAAAGGTGTATATGGATTGCTTGTGGATTGCTTGTGCAGGAAAAAAATGGTTGGGGCCACATTCCTTCCCTTACTGGACTTAAATGATCATTTACTGAATGAAATCCCAACAAACTAACACATTCAAAGATGTGTATGGATTGCTTGTGTAAACCGTTAGTTCACCTTTACCCTTTGTGTGATGGTATTCGTTGTCTTTGGCCAGTTGCACATTCACAACTTTTTTATTCATTCATCTTAGTGGTTTTCGGCTCGTGGTTCGATCACGTGAAGGGCTGGCTGTCTGCTGGAGAACAGCAGCACATCATGTTCATCTCCTATGAAGAGATGATCCTGGTAAGAAGTGGTCCTGGTCAAAATGCCACCAACTGTCCATGGCCAGTTGGTGTTAGAAGTGTCGGTTGGTTTGAGTCAAAGAATCTAGTTATCAAAGGTCTATGTAGAACCTACATAGGCTGGGAGGGACACAAAGAAATCGAAATGATACATAGAGACAATACCGATGATGATGGTGATGGTGATGATGATGATGATGATGATGATGATGAGGATGATGATGATGATGATTATGATGATAATAAATACTTCTGTAACTGTGCTTTGGTAA
>JAOPJL010000002.1:2158591-2175376 GCA_027123545.1 Trisopterus esmarkii
CTCTCTCTCTCGCTCTCTCTCTCTCTCACTCTCTCTCTCACTCTCTCTCTCTCTCTCTCTCTCTCTCACTCTCTAGTTTCCCACCCCTCATTGCACCCCCCCACCAATCTCTACTCGTTGTTGCTCTCAGGCTGACAATTTGTCTTCAGGTGGTGATTTGGAAAGAGCAAGAGAGAGAGAGAGAGAGTAGATGAGAGCGTGTGTGAATGTTGGCATGCGTATGAGTGTGTGCGTGTGTGTGTGTGCGCGTGTGTGTGTGTGCGTGTGTGTGTGTGTGTTTGGCACTTGATAGGGTAGATGTAAGCTGTTGTAACCTTTTATAGGAAGTCCAAATCGATGGAGCCTCCTAGCCAATCCCCCCCCCCCCACCAAACACCACACACACAGATACACACACACACACACATCCCCCCCTGATCGCGATACCGATGTTTGAAGACTTGAGCCATGGACAGAAACTAAGAGAAGGTGGGGGGTCTCATCTCTTCCTCTCACAGCCCTGTCTCATGTCCCCTGTCCCCTCTCCTATGTCCTCTCTCCTCTGTCCCCTGTCCTCCTGTCCTTCAGTCCCCTGTCCTCCTGTCCCTCTGTCCTGTTTCCTGTCCTATGTCCCCTGTATCCTGTCCTTTGTCATCTTGTCCCTCTGTCCAATGTCCTCTTTCCTCTGTCCCCTGTCCGCTGTGCCCTGTCCTCCTCTCCTCTGTCCTCTGTCCCCTGTCCTTCTCTGTCACACACAGATAGTGTGTGTGATCAGCGTGCGTATGCGTGTGTGTGTTTGTGTGCTTGTGGATGGCACTGGTACCAAACAGGTCCTTAAGCCACCACTACATCAAACGTCACTATTAAGTCCAACTCGTATCACCTTGTTACAATCCCAAATTGAGGATCAGTTTGACAGGAATAGAGCTGCTGGTGCTGTGGAGGGTAATGTAGAGCAGGGGGCCGGGGCCCAAGCTAGGGGCCTAGCCCCTAGCGTCAGCCTTCATCAGAGAGACCAAGGGTCAAGGTGCCAAGCCATCCACACTTTGTCTAATGTGCCAGTGTGACTTCAGTCTCCGTCTCCAAGCGGAGTGGCTCCCTGTGGAGTACAGTGTGGGCAGCGGGGGGAAGGGGAGGGGACTGGAAAGCTGGCCAATCAAGGGCCAGGATGGATGAGGTATGGGCCCACCTCTTATGATAAATCTATGGTGGCGGGGAGATGTGAAGTATGGCATGCCACCCCTGCTATGATGTATATGAGAGTGCAGGCTGGAGGCTCAAGCACAGAGATTGATTAAATGGCAGTGTGTGCGAGTGTGTATGCGTCCGTGTATGTGTGAGCATGTGCGTGGTCCGTGTGTGCTTGTGTGTGCGTGTGTGTGGTTGTGTTCTCAGATTTGTTCGAGCACACACAGTCTCAACGTTTGCCACTGTGTCTCTTGGGAAGACACGCACACAGTCACACTCGTGCCCAGATACACACCCACAGACACACAAGCATGCACATACACAGACACACACGCATGCACATACACACACACACACGTGCACAGAGCCAGGCACAAAGTCTCTTGTCAGGTTGACTGAAAGCTTCAGGCTGTTGGACTCAAATCACGTTTCTCTAAAATTGAAAACATCCTTAACTCAAGGGACCGCCAGTTCTTTTGCTCTCCCACACCTCCTTGACACCCGCCACTCCTCCTACCTCCTCTCACTCTCCCCTCCCTCTCCTTCCATTCTTCCGTGGAAGAGGAAGGCCTCTGACGTCGGTATCTTCCAAGACACCCACAGGGAGCTGTTGTCTGAACGGTGATTTCATTTTCTCTCATAGACCCCTAAGCCCTCTATTGACCAAGGTCTCAGAGGAAAACATAGGCTTGCCTAACACACACCACACACACACACACCACACACACACACAACCCAGTCTCCCAGTATCCCCCAAACAAAAAACACAAGTACTCACAAACCACATATGCACAAAAAAAATGGCCCAACGTACACACATACATACTGTACATGAATAGATTTATCTTTAATGTTTTTCTGCACCATTATTGGTCTGTAGTGTTCACAGAGACATAAAATATTTTGTCAAAACAAACCAGACTCCAACAAACAAACAGCAACATGTCGCCAGCGTGCCGTACAAGTTTAAGAAATGCTTTGGCTCATATTCTATAATTTGTCCTCTGCTTTCATCCTGCTGGACCTTTCAGCATCCTTTGACCCAGGAACTAGGTGTCTCAGGCTCTGCCCTGTTCCGATCATACATCACAGGGTCACCTTGAAAGGTCTGATCCTTGTGGTCTCTGTACTGGGGTCCCTGCGGGTTTTGTCCTGGCTCCAATCCACTGACTGTTCCTACCAAAAATATGCACATGACACAAAACAGTTTGGGTCTTTTTGCGCTCTGAAAGCCAGATGTCTTCCAGTGGATGTCGACTCCACCTGAAGCTCAATCTAGACAAGAGCAGCTCTTCCTTCCAGGGAATAAATCTCGCATCCACAACCTCTCCCATGCGCTCAGACTGCATCTTGGCCCATAAAAGACATGTTCTATATTGTAGCTGTTAAAGCTGTTTGCTTATTTGATTCATTTTAACTGCTCCAATGACTCACACTTTATACTCGGTTATATCTTCATCTTTGAATGCACTTATTGTAGGTTGCTTTGGAAAAAAAGTGTCAGCTAAATCAATGTTACATTAATGTTAATGTAATGTTAGAGCAGTTTGCCAGCATTGCATGAAAGAGACAAATGTTGGCAAATAATACACACATACTGTAAACATACAGCGTTGTTATGATGCATTTCTATTGTTGATGAATGTAACCCCCCATTTCTACAACATGTCATCTAAAATCTCATCTTTACATGGTTCCAACATACATACATTCACATGGTCATTTTTGAATTAATTGATTTTAACTTGTAAACTTTTACTGCTGTATTGAATTCAGGATGAATTCATAAATTCTTAAAGTCCTCTTACAGCGAGCAAGAAGACAGGAAGTCTATCAAAATGCATCATTGTGATCTGACTTCTCCATTATCTTGTCCTATTTGCAGTATGAATATTTTGTCGTGTTAAATATTGAAGGCGGAATAGTTATCACTCAGCAATTATCCTTTATTGGAAAGGAAGACAAGTGATTGGTCTTTCAGGACGAAACATAAGACAGTGTCATAGTTTTACGTTGTCATATCATACAGCTATTGTTCATCACCACAAATTATTTTAAAATATGAACGTTACGTTTGCAATTCTGCAGTGTAATTAGTCGTTGAAAGGTGCTGAACAGAAAAACCTCAACGACGAACAGTTGAGAATCTGAGATCTCGTCTCTAGGTAAGCTTGCTTGCCAAAGGGATCACAAAATACATCTCCTGAGCAAATTGTAAAAGATCTAATCAGCACTGCTTCACTTGGTCCAAGCTTGTCACCTTTACACTCATCATCATTTGGATGCGGCTTCATTTAATAAACCTATTCAATTTTCACTCAATATTACAAATCTCTCCACTGAACCATTGCAGGAGAAATTCAACAATTCTATTGTATCAAAATTGATTTGGGGAAAGAAAGCAGAGAGCTTTATCCTTGACACTGGCAAATAAGAAGGAAATTCCTGCATCGTCAAGGTAACATCCTCAACTTTCTGGACTTCTACAACGGCCCACATTCTCGCTCCAATGGATGTCATTCAGACTGACGATGTAATGTGAAATAAAAGATTTAAAGAAAAGCTCATAGGCTGAAACACTCTGGTAGGAAACGAAAGAAGAACATGCATTCATATAATATACATTTTTGTGTACGAGAAGCACTTCTGATGAAATATTAATAAGGCAAATGCCACTGAAGTTAATGGACACTGACAAAAACAAAAGCATATTTTAGGTTGATGCCAGATTTCTCCTGGCCAATTCTCTGTTCTAGCTATGGTGGAAAGCATTCCCGTTCTTTCAACTCCATGTCCAAGTCTTACAGGCTGAGAATGCATGTGTTAGTTAAAGTCCTGTGTTGTGAAAGTAGCTCACATGTAAATTACACAACAAAGGTGTTTTGAAGTGAATCACAGAGCAACAACACTGAGACAGTTGGCCCTCACACCGATGTTCACTCCTGACCGTCGATGTTCATTCCTCACGATAATGTTCACTCCTCACCATCAATGTTTACTCCTCACACCAATGTTCATTTTTCACGCCAATGTTCACTCCTCATGTCAATGTTCACTCCTCTTTGACAATGTTCACTCCTCATGTCAATGTTCAATCTTCACACCAATGTGCACTCTTCATGCCAATACTCACTCCTCACGTCAATGTTCACTCATTACGCCAATGTTTACCTTCATGCTAATGTTCACTCCTCATCAGCAGAACAGGCTGTTTAAGGCTAACCCCAAAAATAATGAAATATTGTTTTAGAGTAGTTTTCATTATCATGGGCCTCATGTACAAAGATTGCTTACGCACAAAAAAGCTGCGCAAGCCACTTCTCTCGCAAACGTTCGGATGTACAAAGACTGCCTTGACGTGAGAAAGTGCGGTACTCCACGCAAACTAAATGCCTGGCTTATGCACATTTCTGCTGCATTTTGTCAGTTGGTGGCACATAGAGGCAATGGAGCGCAACAACATTAGGCCTACTCAATCACGAGTCATGAAGTAATATTGCAATATGAGGCTAGTTAAAAGTGTATTTGAACGTCGGGATGCGTGATCTTATATGCACAATCATGCGTTATTGTTGTCAAGACGCATAATGTGACACTTGTTGATATTTGGCTAAACTTAAACAGAATCATAAAACTATATTGTCATTATTGGAATTAAAAGGAATTGAAATGGAAGCCCTAGCAGTAGTATTTTCAGTGATGACTTGTTTATTAAACATTACATATTTTCAGGACCACGCATGACATCTGGGCTATAAATCTCTCTCCACGCATTTGTTGTGAAATTCTTGACTGCAATATTATTATTTTATGTTGCGTGGAGTTAGCACAAGCCACTGTTACTTAAAATCAATCCATCAATGAACCAGTTGGTCGATTTCAATTTATGTAGGCGTACATATTATTGACACCTTGGGTGTATGGGAACAACCTATCGTCAGCATGCATCCAAATAAATTAGAATATAAAAGCATGCTGGCGGGACTATGCCAAAATGGAGCCGATCCCCTATCACAGCTCAAATAGGGCGAGCTCCCCGTCTGACCCACACTTCTCCGGTGGGCAGACCTTTTATTATGTTCACGTTAATGTTCGACCATTTTTTGTCAGCCACAGTTCGGCTATCCGGCCCAACCTCATTAACCGACTTGGCAATGTTTTCCCAAGCCAAACAAGATCTTATTTCTGGCCTCTACCTCCGAAATCAACACCTCCACCTTGCATTTTGATTAATATTTTTTGAAATTCCTTTCTTTATGTTCTCCTGTCTCCTAACAAGGGCATTACTGCATGCTTAATTATAAAAATTAGCATATTCAATGAGGGAGAAGACTGGGCGTAGAGTCGGGCTTGTGCATGTGCGCTCAATTTCATGGTAATAGGGATGTACAAGAGAATCTGCGTGAAATCGTGCTTACGCAAGGATTGATACATCCAGATTTATTTATTTATTTATTTAGTAAGAAATCCACGCAAGTCTTAGTACATGAGGCCCCATGTCCGCAATAGATGAAGACAAAGTGACACATGAAGAATTAACACAAAAAATCTCACATTACATACAGACCAGATGAAGCAACTGCCCTTGGTCTTCTCAGGTTAGTCAGCTGAAGAGCAGCTAGCAAGGAGGTGGTTTTGAACTTGCAGTCCTAGAGCCATGGCATAAAAGCACAAGAGGCATTGGTGCACTTAGTGCACTCAGCGAAGTAGAACAGAAAACTCTTACTTTGCACCCATCTATTGTCTGGAGTTGCTTGAATATTTGTGAGCATGTATGTCTTTGTTTTTGAATCTGTGTGTGCATTTATGCAAGTGAGTTTCTTTTTTTGTTCTTTTTTCTTTCTTGAGCCATACCAAAGTGTAACTTTAAAGCCCCCTGTGGACACAGACCCCCGGTGTTCCCATGCCTGACACTGTGCTCTGTAGGAATGGCCTTAGCATTCCAATCATCGTCCTGCTCGCGAGGAGCTGATGATTATGCTCGCCACTCGGGCGGATATTGGAAAAGCTGGTGATTTACAGTCGTTTCAAAGGGCCACAGTATCTCTGTGATAAATCCGCAGAGAATGTAACTTAGAAGAGTGGCGTTTTCCCTTTTACTCCAGGCCCTACATATGAAAGCAGAGTTGCACAAGAGATCAATCATAGATCAGACAGAGTCAATTTATTATGAAAACTACTCAGATGTCTTAATGCTGAGGTGAAGAATCACTAACACACACCCTCAAGGAACGGACCACAGATGCATGCTTGATTTCTATTTTCTTTAGTTTATCATTTAGTATTTTCAACTCTCTTCTGTTCTTTTACAGTTTCCCCACCATCCTCTCTTTTGCTTTTGATTCTTCTCCACTCATTTCTTTTAGACCTGGGAGGACCCCCCCCCCCCCCATAGGTCTACATCAAAAGTCATCATATCCATTATACTCCAGATGTTTGAAGGTGCCTCAGCCGTCAGCCAGGGAGAACTGGGCATTCTCTGCTAGCCGCTGTTCAGAAACCAAAGCACCAGGACAGCCATCTCCCTCTACACCCAAGGGTGCTTGGCTTGAAGTGGAAGAAGAGGGCCAGGGGCCGACGATAATCAATAGAGCAGGGGAGGTGTGAGAGCGCTCTGACATGTGTACAGTTTGATAAAGACTATTTCGCTGCCAGCTGTTTTTAACTTTGTTTTTTTGTGTCTGTGTTGTTTGTTTTTTCAGTTGTTGACTCTCATGGCACACAACACAAACAGTTCATTCTTAGATGTGTTTGGTTCAACTGGGAGTATGTGTGTTTTTTTCATCTTGATGTGAGCATGTCTGTCACACACACACGTGTGTGTGTGTGTGTGTGTGTGTACATGTGAGTTTGTGTGTGTGAACGTGTACACCTGGTGCATGCGGGGGGGAAGAAAGTCAATGTAAATAAGAAGGGTAGCGATGATAAATTCTTGTCATAATCTGGCTTACCTTAGGGTTGTCTTTCTTCTCTCCCGATAGGAAACTGCAGAGTTCCTTATCAAACAAGTCAAGATAACAAGGCCTCACTACAAAGCAGCCTCCCGCCTGTTTGCTGACAACTCAAGTAGCTTCAGTCCCTGTGGAGGAATCCCCAACTTTTCTGGGCCGAGTGCAAGAACAAAATAAAAACTAATTATATAATTATATATATAAACGTATGTATATATATATATATACTGTATATATATATTTATATATTGACAGCTCAAATTCATTAATATGTTGTGAGAGAGACAGTGAAATTGTTAAATGTGGGGACAGACAGAATGGACACTGAGCCCTTTACTTTCCTCCCTCCTCACAGGTTCAATGTCTGCCCGTTTACCTGCCTGAGACCTGGGCTTCGTTTGCCAAAAGCATAGTTGCTAACTTCCTTAGAAACCTACCTCTCAGGGACTCAACAGTTATTAGAAATGTGTTCCCCAAAACCATTTCACCTACATACGAAGCTCTGAAGTTATTAAACTCCATAGTACAAGGCAAGGTAAGGCTTCCTGACTGTTTCCCAACGACATAGTCTGGCTGAGTCCTTGTTACTCACATAGTTAAAAGGAAAATTATTTACATCAGCTCGAGGGCTGTTGTAGGTCCATATTATGTCACATGGTTCCTGGATATTCATGTCATGTGAGTCATTTGATCGACTTCAGTGTTCCTCGTCTTTTTTTGCGTTTGCAATTCCAAGTTGACTCATTATCACGAAACTGTTAGGGGTGTGGATCATCAGAATCTGACTGATGAGTTGTTACTCATTCGTTCACCATTCGTGAAGCTTTTTGAATCATTCGTTCACCATTTGTTTACCAGTAGTGAAGCTTTTTGTATACCTTCATGTAAAGTCATGCATCATACTGAGTTGTTACTCTTTCGCAAACCATTCCTTCACTAGTAGTTAAGCTTTTTGAATCATTTGTTTACCAGTAGTGAAGCTTTTTGAATCATTTGTTTACCAGTAGTGAAGCTTTTTGAATCATTTGTTTACCAGTAATGAAGCTTAATGTTTACCTTCATGCAAAGTCATGCATCATACTGAGGTGTTACTCTTTCGTAAACCATTCATTCACCAGTAGTTAACCTTTTGAATCATTCGTTCATCATTCGTTTACCAGTAGCGAAGCACTTTAGGGTCTATAAAACCCCAAACCATTGTTGATGACAATGAGGGATCTACAGCCACTTCAGTTAAACATTTATATAACACAATAACAGGACAAGATAGAAAATATTAACAATTGAAAGCACAAACAGAAACAAAAAAAGGCATTTTAAAATGGAACAAAAATAAAGGCTGCACTTTTAATCAAGGCCTTTCCTAGGCACCCAAAAAAAAAAAAATGCTCTCTTCTTTACTTGATCGGTAAACGGGCTTTACTTTGCCCGTTTACACAGCAGTTGGTTAGGGGTTTACTAGTATTAATACTATTCTTGTATTAGTGATATATAGTGGCAAGTTAGTCCTCAATTACAATTCTAGGGTAATGAACTAGTGTAGTGTTACGGTATGACTTGTCATGTAACTGCTAATGTAATGTTTACATGGTAGTTGTTTTTTGGGGAATGCACCTTTATATACATAGGTATAATAATAATAATTATTCTGGGTTACCGCTTCCCTTATTAGCTTTACAATTAACCAGATAATTTCACCTGCTTTCACTCTTCCTCCTGCAAATATTTAACCAGCCAACAAACTTACACAGGAATGATTCCTAAAAAAACATTAATCTTTTGGACTCTTATTAAAGTATCTGGTTAAATGTCTGACACAAGATCTGTTGTTAACAAAATAATTATTTTCCATTTTGTTTATGATGTTCATTATCTTTCTCACTGTATGCCAACCTGAACAATCTTTGAATTGCATTTTGGAAATGCAATACAATGAGTACATTTCCTGGTGGTAGGAATGAATGTTCAAACCAGTACTTGTCCACACCTGTATCAAAAAAATAGAATAGCAAATAAGACAAGGTTACATTTTGCCTAAAATAAACAGGCTTCTTAAATCTGACTTTAAAAATAATATATATCTTTCTCAATATCCACAAGAAGTGCACCTTTTCCCGGAAACTGTCAAGGCTCATGGTGTCTCTGAATTTGCAGCAAACTAGTGAAGCATCAAATATGCTTTTTCACCAGTGTCCAGAACTACCTCCAACAGTATTGCATTCAACAATTCTTGTGGTAGCTGTGGGGATATTATATTATATATTGATGTTACTTGTCAATAACCAGCAAAGATAAATGTTTACCCAGAGAATCCAGCAACATGTCTCAGTTGTGTCCTCCATTTTTGGTGGAGGCACAGGTAATTTAATTAATCCAACTGCGAGAGATAAGAGACAGCAGAGAGTGAGGTCATGTCTCCCAAAGCTCTGCTAGAGAGTGGGCAAAATTACTTAAATCATCGTTCACATTTACTTAATTTTATTTCATGATCATAATACATACTTGATTCCGTCTACCTCCATTGCTTCATTCAATGATATATTTTGGCCATAAATAACTTTTTATGACTACCGGATCATGACACAGCAAAAGCCTTGGACTTTTCTTCACTGTAGATTGTGCGGCAATCTACAGTTGCAGTTAACTCTGAAACCTTTAATCCTTGTGTTTAACTTGAGTAACTTGTGTAACTCGAGGCAGTGTAAACTAAGGTTCCTTAACCTAAGGCAGTGATTCCACTGCTGTGTTACTGATCCATAACATAGCGTTTGTAGGCAGGATTTTCATTTTTATACAGTGGCTAGTCAAATTTGAAGTGGGAACAAAGACTGGGTCTGGCTTTTCAAAGGTGATAACTGTAGTACACCACAGATGTGCCCCGCCTTACCCCCTGTTTGCCAACGTACCTCTCTTTCTTATCTTGGTGTTATTTTTGTTTCCTTTCTACCCTTTTTACTCTTGCTGTCTTTTTTTTCTTCTTCTTCCCTCTTTCTGAAGAAGATGATGAGGAAGAGGAGGAACTGGTGGAGAAGGATGAGGAGGAGGAGGAAGATGAAGGATTTTTCAATACTCTTTTGTCTCCAAAAAGAGAGGGCGCTGCTGTCACTTGGGCCTCTTCTTTATTTGCAAGCACCAAAGCTGAAACAAGCAAGAAGATAAGCATGTTACTAGTGTTTCCACTAGGGGTGTAAACATTTATGAAAATCTCTAAACGTTTACAGAACCACAATTTAAGGGCGTATTCACATCAGCAAAATCCTTTAGTTAGCTCTCTTCCGGACCAAAATGCAATATTTACTTTTTGGTTTTGTCTGGTTTCTTTTCACATTGCAATTTTTCGCAATGGTCCCAGAATCTGTCAACAAACCCACATTTCTGCAAAGATCATTCAATCATTGGACAAAAAGATTGGGGCGGGTAATGTGGTTAAAAAAAAAAGTTAACAAACTGGAGATTATGGAGATCGTATTACACTTGTTACGGTTATACGTTACGGTTGTCATCATAACGTATAACCGTATAACCGTATATGTGATTTTATGATGTGATGTTTCGCATTTTGCAACATCAAAGATGTTCAATAAGGCTACAAAGGCGAGCAATGTGCGCTGATGGCATGTTAACGGCAACCCTTTTGTCAAGAAGATGGACCAGGTGAGTTGCTACCAGATGCAAATGTATTTGCAAATGTTGTGTGGCTCCAGCAATTTGGGGGAATCTGGCTTGGTTTATGGCTGTTATAAATTACTGGATGAGGCAGCACACGAATATAACAAACACCAAAAAAGGTGACAGATTGACCTGTATTAACACCCTCCCAGGATTGGTGGCAACTCATTAACAACAACTGGACTGACAGAGTGGTTAATGAACTTCAGAATGTGCAAAGGCACTTTTGATCATCTCTGCGGCATCCTCTGACCCCATTTGACCCGTCAGCACACCAGGTACCGAAGGCCTCTCTCTTTAGAGACGAGGGTTGCAATTTGTGTGTGGAGGCTAGCGACTAACCTGGAATACAGGTCCATCTCCCACCTCTTTGGTGTTGGTTAATCCACATGTTGTGTCATCACCCAGGAAGTTGCAACAGCCATAAATACCATCTTGAAACCACTGTACCTTAACACAACCTCTGCTGATGAGTTTAGAGCTACAGTACAGGGCTTTAGATATAGATGGTGATTTCCCCAAGTTTCTGGAGCCATTTATGGCACACACATTTGCATCAAGGCTCCACCAGACACACCAGTGGACCACTTTAACAGGAAAAGCCAATATTCTGTGATCCTACAGGGTGTAGTAGACCACAGAATGAAGTTCTGGGATATTAATATTGGACAGCCAGGACGAGTGCACGATGGTAGAGTTTTTGCTCTTTCCTCTTTGTTTGATTGGGGCCAGAGAGGTGCATTATTTCCACAATGTACTGAAACATTTGAGGGTATTAATGTGCCTTTAGTCATTTTAGGATATGCAGCCTACCCTTTACTGCCTTCGCTTATGAAGCCATTCTGGGAGACGAGAGCAACACAGGAACAAATGAAGTTTAACTACCACCTTAGCCAGGCAAGAATGACCGTTGAGAGGGCCTTTGGGCGTCTCAAAGGTCATTGGAGATGCCTCCTCAAACAGAATGAAACTCACATTACTCTGGTCAGTCAAGTCATCTCAGCCTGTTGTGTGGTACACAACTTTTGTGAAGCACAGAATGAGGAATATGATGAGGAGGGAAACATTGTGGAAGGTGAAGATGAGGTGAATAGAGTGGAGAATAGAGAATCCTGTGCAGGCCAGAGATTAGCGGGCACATGACGTAAGAAATGCAGTGTGTACATAAGTTTCAAGGTTGTAAATATATATTGACGTGATGCAACATGTTATGGAAGTTATTGGATTTGTTTTGTTTAAATATAATAACTTTTGTTTATATATATATATTATGTTGATGGCAAGACATACTTGAAACATACACCAAAATGTTGAGTTGAGTGTAGGCCAAGACCTTTATTAGGTTCTAAAATGAAGGCAAGAAAACACAAGAAATTTTTTTTACCTTGTTTGTAACTGCACATACTTTTTGTTGTAAACTATAAGTTCCTGAGTTTTGTATAGCGAACATTCTTGAAAAAAAGGGTACAAAAATTAAATTCCATGAAATATTCACGTTTTCTTTGTGCAAATTTTGTTAGAAGCACCTCAACAAACAGCCAACCAACAGTCAGCCAAGCAATTAATGAACATGTATATAGACATATATACACATATATTATAAATTATATCAAGCAATAATTTCATTAATACACAGGCTCAGATGTTATAATCCCTTGTGCCAAAATCCAAGGAAATCCCATATTCAATTCATATATATTCTGCCCAAACTAACCTTGCAAGCACGCTGGCCACAAAACTACGAACCAATGGTGAAAAACACAAGCCAAATGGCCCATCTAGCTGCTGTATGCAGCATGTCATTTGGGTTATCAAGTGGGCACCCCAGGAAGTTAGGACCACGAATCCTCCTGAGGGCTTAACAATGAAACCATCCAAATACTCTCTTTACTGCATCGTACCCCTAGCCTACCCCTAACCCTGACCAAACAAACCCATAAGCACATTAGTCAGCTGGCTTACCTTAGCTTGCACCCCAGGAAGTATGTTTTCTCCTTACCCACAGCCATTCACTTGCTCGTTCTGCTGCCAAGGACATGATACTAACCGTACTAACATGTTACTAACTGCCATAGACTTGGTCCACAAATGCCCAGTTCAGACAGCAAGGTGGTAGCAGATCTGGCCACGAACCCCCGCACGCCGATTTTAATAGGCCTTAGTCGCGTACTCCAGCCTCGCTGTGCTGCCTCTCCAGCCATTTCAGCATGCTTTGCTTTTTCAGCATACCCTCTTTACTAGTGGCTGATTAATTAACTCCTCTCCATTAATCATCAACAGCCGCTGCCAAACATTTTAATACCTGGTTGTGACGCCACATATACTGTACCGCCCCTGGGAGAGACTGACCTTGCATCCTGACAGGAACATAGTGTGCATGTCTCATCCTCACCAAACCATTGATTTAAGTTCTGGGGAGATGGGAGCACATCATGTGTAGCACCTAACATAAATCTGATCCTGCTAGCCTCCATGCTCCATAGATCTCTCCATCGTATCTTCTTCTTCTCCACTCCCTCCCAGTTCACCCACTGCCCTTGCTTTGCCTGCCACACTGTCTTAGTACATCTTACAGTCTCCTCCTGTCTATGGATTTCCTCCACTACCATTTTCCTCTTTTCTCCTGCAGAAGCCTTACCCCATGAGGGTTTACCTTTGTCCCTCCCTAAGCCCCCCACCCATGCTGAACATGGCCCATGATATCCCTATGCCCAAGTGCTGAACCGCTTGTTTTGGTTTCCATTTCTTCCCTGTTTTAACTGTGGGTGCAACCCTCCCCCCACTGGGTCCTTGGACTGAGTAAGAGTCATTTCCAGTCTAACCTTAGCACACTTAAATTCTTCTGTCAGACTAGAAATTGGCAACTCTACAATGCCTTTCCCATACAAGGCTACGCTGCTTAGGCAGTATGGGACTCCAAGACATTTTCTGACAAGAGTTTATAATTTTTTCCATCTTTTTAGATCTGGTATCTAAATCCCACATCTTAATGCTTTATCTGAAGCTAAATCGTGTTGAAAAATCCTTCAACACGTAAAGATTAGGACAATTTTGCCTTAGCAATCCAGCAATTGAACACAGTTTAAATCAATGTTCCAATGCAAACATATTCATATTCAGAGGTGGAAAGTAACAAATTACATTTACTCAAGTAAATGTATTGTGGCGAATGCCAAAAGCAGAGGTGTGATATTCTTTCAGTGACTTTATTGTATCGCTACGAGAGTACACCAAGACTTAACTTAACCAAGAACCTGACATTGACCAACAAAAACACTAACCGTCTCCCCCACCATTGGACTCTCAAACCTTTTTAAAGGAAAGCATGCTGGGAACACATCAGCAACCAATAGCAGTGGTATAAACAATACAATGACCATGGCCCCGGTGCTAGAGTATTGAGTAGATCTCTTTGGTATTTTGTATTTTCAGTCATTTTTAAAAACGGTACATTTACTTCTACTTAAGTAAGTTTTTGTTGTGTATTTGTTGTATAAGTATTGTACTTGGCTACATATTAAATCACAGAAGTTACCAAGTAAAAAATTGCATGTATGTCGAGAGTATGTCGAGAATGACAAGATGCATGATGATGCATTGGCCTGAGAATTCCTGAGCTCACCTGGCAACAAGCCTACCTTTAGCCAGGTGCGGTCAGACTAGGCTGTAGACGGTAGGCTGCATGGATAATAGATGACTGTCTTGTTATGTCAAGATTCAAAATTAAACTTGAGTTATGGACTTGAAATAGTTTAAGTTGTTTTGTGTAGGCTATTGAACAAATGGTTCAGAGATAAGATGAGTGTTAATAGCACAGCTGTGCAGTTGGAATTGGCGACATCTAGTGGTTAAAAGTCCAACATTGTGATACAAGTCAAAGTAGGCTATATGCTAAAATAGAAGGCCTTAATGTATGTTTCGAAAAAATGCTCAATCACGATAACCAATATATTCAAGATACGTTTTCAAGAGTAATCTTATGACAGGATGTACAATTGCTATGACAGGATGTAAAGTTGCTCCAAATCATTGTTCAAAGTAAACCCTTATTAGAGATTTTGGATCTCCCCTTGCAGTTGAATACTTACGATTGGTGAGGCATTAAATATCACCAGTGAAAAAGTAACTAGTAACTTATACTCTAAGTAGGTTTTGAAAACAGTGCTTTGTAATTGTACCTGAGGTAATTTTAACTACAATACGTGTACTTGGAATTTAGTACAATTTCAGTGATGTAACTACTTTTACTTGAGTAGCTTTTTTCAGTAATTTTTTTTTAGTACCACCTCTGTTCATATTCATACCATTATTGAATTGAATGGGAAGACAAGGGCGACATCTAGAGGGTGATTACCAAACACACACAGGCAAATGAACGCAGCGGGCCAGGACAGAAGACCCTCCCCCTGTCTATAGGAACCCCTCCTGGCCATCACCCTGGTTGTGTACAAGGCACTATAGAAGCAATCTCCCAGGGGGGAAACGCATTACTTGAACACACCATCAGGGGGATCCCATGAACGGTCGTTGTCACTAGTTTTCAACAACAAACTCTGCCATCTGTCTTGTGGAATAGCTTCCAGTGGTAGTGGCTTAGTTGGGTAGTGGTTTGCAGTAGATAGCTGTGGTTCATAAGCCTGTTCATAAGGTGGCAGGTCCGACCATGTCTCTGAACGTCGGGGTTGAGGTTCAATGTTTTGGAACCACCTGTAACAAAGCTGAAGTTGGCTCCTCATTCACCAGTGATGTGCAACCAGGAAACAAGTCATTATTTTTTCAGGTTTTTTCATGACATACTGGTTACCACTGGTGTGATGTTTTTTCATCAAAAACAATGTTTTTGTAATGTGTAATATATTCTGTGTTATGCCGTCCATCCCCCAGTACAGGACTGGTCTAATCGGCAGCTGAAAAAATGGAAATTCCAGAAAAGCATAAACCCATTGAGAAAGCTCACAGCATGATTTAGAGCTGGTATTCACTTTGGGACAACCATGTCATTGTCACACACATTGGACACTAGCGCAGAGTCCCCCAGTATGGGATTCGGTCTTTCCCCAGGGGGGTTTCTGTTCAAACCATCTCAGATATAGCTGTGCAGCCTATTCCTCAGGTGCTGATAGCAATGAAAATGTACCTAGTGTAGACAAGCCTAACAGGCTTCCTGTAAGGAACCAAGTCCAGGCAGCGTCACTTTGAGACATATTGGACAGGAACCACACACTGATTGAAGGAGTGAAATGTAAGCAATTGTTTGCGTGTTCAAGCGGGTCCTGTATAGACAGAAGAGGATTACAGCCGCAATGGAAACATAATTCTACATAATCAGAGAGTGAATGTCCTGTTTAAGATACAACATGGGTGTTGTGGGGGCCCAAGGTAATTCAACCAGTGGAACCCTGGCCTGAAATAGGCCCTTCAGACCTATTTGAGATCGGTCCAGCGTGGGAAACCCAGTGAGGCCAGACTGAATCCCAAACTGAGAGGCTCTACATGAGGTGGTCAATAAGTCAATACAGGCTCTAAACCAGCCTTCATTTTTCCAAGTGTTTAAATGTGATTAAGGTTGCACACAACTAGGAGCCAATGGGGAGCTGTGGATGGGGAGTGAACTACAGTTTCGTATAGCTGTAGCTCTTGTGCAATCAATGCAGAGACTTGCTGGATCACAGCCAAATAATCACCACTGCAGTTTTCCTGTAGAGTCGTGTAGAAGGCTGCTTAACCTCTCAGTAGCAGGTCGCTTTGCCTATAACACAGTGTTGATACTGTCAAATGTTAAACCTCCCTGATGGAGCGAAGTGGAAGGGCAGCACCATCGAGAACACAATCAGACTGCACTGAACAGTCAAATGAACCCTGAATGTTCAGTCACAACGTAGCTGGGTTTCCTGCCTAGGATCAATGTGTGTGTGTGTGTGTGTGTGTGTGTGTGTGTGTGTGTGTGTGTGTGTGTGTGTGTGTTTGTGTGTTCAAGGTACATTTGATTATTCCTCCG
>JAOPJL010000002.1:2211953-2222368 GCA_027123545.1 Trisopterus esmarkii
CACACACACACACACACACACACACACACACACACACACACACACACACACACACACACACGCAGACACACACACACTCAAACAAACGTTCTACTTTCCCACACACACAAACACTGTCTTTAATAACTGTCTTTATAAATGCACACAAACATGAATAATTAAACTGTCAGTTTATGTTCACACACACACGAATAAGCACTAACACACAAGTGTACCCCCAGACCCAGCCTCCCAGGGGGGACATCAGACCGGGAACTTGTTTTGGCCCCTGACGAGTCTGTTTTTCTCTACTCATCTCCCCCCTGCTCCATGTGTGTGTGCGTGCCTGTTTGTGTGTGTGTGTGAGGCGAGTCAGAGATAGGGCAGGATGTAATTGAGCAGGCATTAGCCGGTGTCCAGCTGAGCGACAGACTCACGGTGAGCCGCTCATTTGGTTGAAAGGAGCCGCTCCTCCGCACCACGGAGGCAGGGGGCAGAGAAATGATGAGGTAGGACCGCTATGCCCGTCCCCCCTCCTCCTGCGGCCTCAGACACCTTATTCAACTCTGGAAAGGTAGAAGTTGTGGAAAGTCTCTAAAAGTACATTAGGATGAGTGGAGGGCTGAGGGAGCGAGGATGAGATGCAACACTGCTGCCTGGACTCTGTGTTCAGAGCCTTTTGATCCGCCTCTCTGAGGCGTCCTCAGCTTCTGCCTCTCTGTGTTGACCAACAAACCTCCAACTTATACATTTTCTTAACTTCAACTGCTGCTTCTTGAAATGCGTCAGCTCTTCTAGATGCTCAACACCATATTTCTGCTCGCAATGGAGTCCAAGGGAATGTGTGGAGTAACCAATATTTACCCAAAATATCCTGTTCATTATCAGTTGTCAGGCGTTATTAATAGATAACATTCTCTCAGCCCTCACATCAGGACCCTAATCCCTGAACCAACAACAATGAGCTCCTTGTCACTTTTGGGGAAGTGGAACTAGCTGATGTCTTTGTTCTTAAACAAAGTTATATTAGTTTAATATTAGTGAGGGGTGAGGTTGGCATGGTAAACATTACAGCGCTGAATGTATGTCCTTGTAAAGGGTCTTAAGACCCCACAGGGCAAGGGACTTCTTCCTCCAGAGTTTGTATTTTCATGGTGGGGTTCTCCAAGTCCCCATGGTTTCCAGCAACGCATCAAAAGGCAAACATGTGTGACGGGTGGGAGGGGGATAAACCAGTGATGCACCTGGTTTCAATTTGCATATGTAACAGGGAGAGCGATCACCGATTGAGTGATTTGCTCTTCCCTTGCCCCGCCTACTCTAAGTGGGAAATTAGCAGCGGTGCTGAATAAATAGGGCGCAGGTTTCACGGGAGGCATTCGCCCTTTCTTGCTGGGACCACTCGTTGGGATTTCTCGTCTCTCGTCCCTCCTGCACCGTATTGCAGAACATTGCAGGTATGCGCTCTGATTCTTCTACTTACGCTGTCGGTTCTCTGAGTTGGAGAAGTTAGAATGTTCTGTTTATCTTCTTGCCACAGTTGCGTGCTGCTCTTCCACGGCCGTATACTTTTTGAATCATCAACATCATGAGCGTGTACTTGTTGACCTCGCATTCAGGTAGGCTGTTGATGCCTTTCGTTTGATCGGATGTGGATTGATTGGCAAGGTTGCTAAATGTAGAGTTACGTTGCTGTGTTTATAGTATTCGGACGCGGTGGTCCTCTGCCTGGGTTCCGGCGGTTATATCTCTCAGCTATAGGTGTAGGTGTTCTGTCCAGTAGGGTTAGGGTTAGTGTTATATTATATATATATTATATAAATGACAGTATAACCGTATTAATGACTATGCAGTCCTCCCAGGGTCTGTGGCGTTTCATGGGGTTGCTGTTCTGTTCCCCTTGCCTGTGCGGACCAGTCTCCCAGCTGTTCTGTTCCCCTTGCCTGTGCGGACCAGTCTCCCAGCTGTTTCATGGGGTTGCTGTTCTGTTCCCCTTGCCTGAGCGGACCAGTCTCCCAGCTGTTCTGTTCCCCTTGCCTGTGCGGACCAGTCTCCCAGCTGTTCTGTTCCCCTTGCCTGAGCGGACCAGTCTCCCAGCTGTTCTGTTCCCCTTGCCTGAGCGGACCAGTCTCCCAGCTGTTCTGTTCCCCCTTGCCTGTGCGGACCAGTCTCCCAGCTGTCGTGAGCTTCTCTCTCCGTCTCCCGGGCCTGCTCGCCCAATCTCTCCTAGCTGTCAAGTGGCTACTAGTCACAGCTAGTTGGACTACTCGCTTGGGGCTTTGGCTCGGGGTTCATGGGGTGTGAGGGCGTGCGGGTGAATGCTAGTGCATGTAGTTGTGATTGGGTGCTGCTCGTTGTTTTGTCATTTTGTATGTTTTGTTTTGTTTGTATGATATTTTTTTTGCTTTGTTTGTATGTTTGTATGCAAAATAAGTGTTGGTGGCTCTGTCGCTTGCTGGCTTCTCCCCCTGCTGGTGGCTGAATGAATTCACCTCTAGTAGTGTAATTCCCTTTTTTTGCCTGTTTTTGTGCAGTATTAAGTTCTTTACTTTACGTTAAGTTTATATTTTGTTTGATTTGCAGTGGATATTAGTTTGTTTAATTTGCAGTGTGTGACTTAAATTGAAAAGCATGTTTTGTTATTTTACAGGGATTTATTCACCAAGGAGGTAGGGCATTCGTCGGGTAAGCAAGGTAGCCTGATTAGAAAGTCACCTTGCACACTTGTGGATTGCACACTTGAGGATTGCACACTTGTGGATCCATTGCTGCTATACTCTGTTTATTTTATATTGAAAGAAAATAAATGTATCTTTTGTATCAGATGAACCTTGCGTCTCTATTATAAAGTATAAACCCAACTTCTCTATGCCACATTTGGCGCTGTGAGCAGGGTAGTCTGACCTGGAACAGAGACGCAAGGTTTGTTATTTGGTTTATTTACTTCTTGCTTATTTTATTTTTTTGTTGTTGAAAGTAAAAGTGGTATCTTAAACAGTGTGGGTGTGTGGACGCATGATTGTTTGTCTGTGTTTTCTCTGGGAACAGAACAGCAACTGCTGCCTTTGGGCTGAACGCTACAGTCCACCTGTGGTCAAAATCTGGACCTACAACAATTATTTTGAGGTGAGTGTATCTTTCTGTGTTAAATTACGGAGGAAGAAATAGAACAGCTCCGAGAATTAGTCATGCAACTAAAAGCTGATAATGAAAAGCTGCGTCGAGAACTCCACCTGCAGATCCGCCTAGTGATCCTCCACCACTACCGCCAACTAACCCAGTCAATCCCCCTGTCGCAGTGAGGCTTGTGTTTGTACCACGAGACCGAAAGTGTCCTTCCTTTAGTGGGAAGTCTGGCATTAGTATAGATGAGTGGGTAGAGGAAGCACAGGCATGTATGCATGCCCGGCACCTCACCATTACTGACCAGGCCTTTTTCTAATATGATCATCTTGTGGGCGAGGCAAGAGATGAGCTCAAATTTTGTTGTAGTGCAGAGCGTAAGGACCCAGACAGAATCATTGCTATTTTGAGAGAGTTGTACGGGTGTTCAAGGTCTTATGTCGCTCTTCAGGAGACATTTTTCTCTAGAAAACAACAGGAGGGAGAGACCCTACAGGAATTCTCTCTGGCACTAATGACCTTAATGGACAAGGTTAAGCAGTCGGCTCCTGACTCTGTTCCAAATGCAGAAGTACTATTGCGGGATCAATTTACCGAGCATGTCATAGAGGGCGGTTTGCGCAGAGAACTGAAACAGCTTATACGGAGGCAGCCACTCTCTACCTTGCTGGAGATATGGACAGAGGCAATTCAATGGGAACGGGAGGGCTTGCCAGGGAACACTAGAGGGCGTAGCCACTCCTTGCCCTCCATCCAGGGTATTCAGTTTGGTGTGCAAGGAGGATCACGCTTACCTGTGGTTAGCCGATCACAAGATCCTGAGTTTGGCGAGCTGAAAGAGCTCTTAAAACAACAGCAAGAGCAGTTAAATCAATTGACTCGGAACATGTCTCTGATGCAAAGAGCTCCTCAATCTCACCGCCCGTACCATAGCCAGCCTTTGATTTGTCGCAGGTGCCAACGCCCTGGGCATTTTGCACGGGAATGTGATGGAGAACTCGTTCCGTTTCAACCTCCACCCCTTGCCTCTACTACCCGAGCATCCAACCACAGCAAACAGTCCTTTTCCTCTGCGGAAAACTAGCTCAACCCAAACTGACGATCCACAGTTTGGGAGGGCAAGATTATGAAGTTGTTTAAAGTTTAAAGTTGATAATGGCACAGCCTCCATCCCAGTGGTTAATGTAGGCAACACAGATGTTTTTCTGTACCCTCGCACTTCACTGGGAACATTGCAGTGTGTCCATGTGTTCAGTTTGCCTGCGGGAGTAAGGGAAGTCCTGCTGGTCACTGCTAGGGTCTCATCCCATGCAGTCCAGGTAACCAAACCTACCATCAAAGAGCAGATGGAAACAATTGAGTTACCCTTGTTAGAAAGGGCAGAGCAGGAACAAGTTCAGGCGTTGCTTGGTAGATATCATACAGTATTCTCTGCTCATGAGGGAGACTTGGGCTGCACCAACCTGTTGTCTTATGACATTCTACTGTTGGATGAAGCGCCAGTTAGGCAGAGGTATCGTCGGATACCACCGTCCGAATATGAGCTGGTAAAATCTCATATTAATCAATTACTTCCAATCAATTACTTCCAATCAATTACTGAATCCCAGGTCATCAGGGAAAGCTGTAGCCCATATGCGTCACCGATTGTCTTGGTGAAAAAGAAAGATGGCTCACTGCGGCTATGTGTTGATTATTGTCAACTGAACTCGAAAACCCGCAAGGATGCTTCTCCCCTACCTCGTATAGAGGAGTCGCTGGATGCTTTGACAGGAGCCGGCTGGTTTTCTACTGTGGATTGGCCAGTGAATATAACCAGGTACCAGTCACGGAGAAGGACAAGGCTAACACCCCAAAGCTTTTGCACCCCATTTGGGTTGAGTGGAACAGAATGCCATTTGGGCTCTGCAATGCTCCCTCAACGTTTCAGCGACTGATGCAACGGCTTTTCGGGGATCAGCAGTGCCAGTCTTTTTCCACCACAGTAAAGCAACATTTAGAGCGACTGGACCTGGTGTTGAGTCGGTTGCAGAACGAGGGCCTCAAAGCCAAACTGAGCAAGTATACCTTCTTTCAAAGGAAGGTAAAGTACCTGGGTTATGTTGTGTACGATCAGGGTGTTGCCACGGACATGAGTAAGATTGAGGCGGTGGCCCAGACATCCTAACACGGTCTCCAAGCTGAGATAATTTCTCGGGTTTGCCAGTTATTACCGGCGGTTCGTGGAGGGATTTGCCAAATTGGCAGCACCGTTACACAAACTAGTGGCTGAACACACCGGCCCTAAGGGGCGACCTTTAAGGAAAGGCCAGGCTGACCGTAACTTTGGCATGTCCTGGACCGAGGCTTGCCAGGCAAGCTTTAAGGCCTTGAAAGGTAAGTTGGTGGCTTCTCCGGTATTCGCCTACGCAGATTTCTCCCTGCCCTTTATCCTGAAGGTGGACGCCAGCCACGGGGGGCTGGGCGCAGTTCTTTCCCAAGAACAAGGAGGTAGGGTGCGGCCAATTGCCTATGCAAGCCGCGGTCTTCGGCCCACTGAGCGCAATATGACTAATTACAGCTCGATTGGAATTTCTGGCGCTCAAGTGACCGAGAAATGTAGGGAGTATTTGTGGGGGAATAGGTGTATAGTGTACACGGACAATAACCCCTTCAGCCATCTTACCTCAGCCAAGCTGGGGGCTACTGAGCAACGGCGGGCAGCAGAACTGTCATCTTTTGACATTGAGCTCAAATACCGTTCCGGGAAAAGCAATCAGAATGCTGATGCCCTTTCACGACAGAACCAGCATATTCTGGAAAGTTTGATTTTGGCTACTACTATTCCAGCCTCCCTTACGCAGGTGATGGCGCAGCATTCACCTCTGCTGGTGACTCAGGATCTTAGTTCTGTCTTCGCTAGCCACACTCCGGCAGACATGTGTTCGCTGCAACAAGCTGACCCTGCGGTAAGCAAGGCCCTTGCGTTTTGGAGACGGCAAGTGCGACCTGGTCCAGGGGAGCGTCGCCAGCTTCCAAGAGAGGCCTTGGTACTGCTTGGTCAATAGAAACGGTTGACCGAACAGGATGGGGTGCTTTTCCGGCGAGTGTGCCGCCGAGATGGGGGGTGAGGAGGCACTCCAAGTAGTTCTCCCTTGTACTATGAGGCAGGCAGTACTGACCCAAGCCCATCAACAGCACGGACATCAGGGTATTGAGCGCACCACTGACTTACTACATTTGCAGTGCTATTGGCCTAGCATGTTTGCAGAGGTTGCTCGATGGTGCCAACAGTGCCAAGGGTGCCAATTGGCCAAGGACACACGGCCCGCAACGCAGAGTTTTATGGGCCATTTGTTGGCTGCTCAGCCAAATGAGATTTTGGCTATTGATTTTACGGTACTGGAGCCTTTGTCGTCAGGTCCCGAGAACATCTTGGTAATGACAGACTTGTTCACTAAGTACACCTTGGCGGTACCGACTTGGGACCAGCGGGCGACCACGGTTGCGAAAGTTATCATAGGGGAGTGGCTCTGTAAGTTTGGCGTGCCTGGTCGGATTCACTCAGACCAAGGAAGGAGTTTTGAGTCAGTACTCATTCAAAAACTTTGTGGTCTTTACGGAGTGCAGAAATCTCGCACCACTCGTTACCATCCGGCCGGTAACGGACAGTGTGAGCGTTTCAATCGTACCCTCCATAACCTGCTGCGAATGGGTCCTGGAATACCAAACTTGGTTGCGAGTGGCTTTTGAAGGGATACGGGAACGCCTGCAGGTAGCAGCTGACAGTCGCAAGGCATGACATAAATGTGCATGTGCACCCCTGGAGGAAGGTCAACGGGTTTATCTCCGGGATCTAAATGTGCGTGGCAGGCATAAGATCGATGACCTGTCGAGTGCAGTGGTGTATCAGGTAGTGAGATCCCCCCTAGAGGGAGGCTCAGTTTATGCCATAGCATCGGTGGGAAATCTACAGCAACTAAAGCGTGTCCATTGGATACTGCTAAAGGCTTGCGTGGAAATGGCATCCCCAACTGCCAGCCCTCCCAGTCATGCACATGCTCCCACCGGCCCTCCCACAAGCACTGGTGAATCTGACGGCCCTAGTCCCTGAACCACCACAGGTTTTGAGCATGCCAGCAGTGGATGTTGTGCCAAGCACTTCAGTTGAAGGCGTGCCCTCCACTTCAATGGACCCTGGTATAACTGAGGACCCCGGAACATCACCATCCTGCAGTCCGCAGTCAACATCCACAGATAGTCAGGTAGGACGGCGGAGGACGGCCCGAGTAGGAGCGCGTCAACATCCAAACCCTCACCGACTCCCACGTGCCGTTGGTACAGTGGAAGAAATCTTGCCCTCTCAGACCTTGTAGTGGTCCCAAGGTTCCGGTAAACACTCTTTGGCGGCGGGTACCTTCTATTACCAGCTCTCTGTCGTCGGGACGACGACACAAAATGAGGGGGGAAATTGTAACAGGGAGAGCATTCACCGATTGAGTGATTGGCTCTTCCCTTGCAGTCACTTTTTAATCAGATGGCGCGACTAACGTAGTGGCTGGTTGTTTGCGTGGAAACTCTGCCAGCGGTGACTTAACACAAGATGGGTAAGGGAAGCGTCTTTGTCTAACCTGTTTAGGCATAGAGATCAATACAAGCCGTAAGCTTACACACTGTTGTAACATTTCAGTGTATCAGTCGTCTGGTGCCTGGTTGCTTACATTGGCGGTAGTACGTGCATGGTCCCTCGTTTGCGTCGCGTTCAAACAGTGGCTGGCTCACGGTATGAATGGGTATTGAAGATTTTATGAAGGTAAATGTTATGTATATTAAAGTGTCAATTCATGAATGAACTAAGATGAGAAACATATGTGCTGCTATGTATTGATGTTATGTGATCATTGTTTTTATAGTTGTCCATAAGGAAAGTAATAATTAACAAACTAATGTGGTCTTTTGTTAATTCCAGGAGCTGATTGTTGCCACTATGTTTCCCTACTTAAAATTGTTTAGCTCTGTATGCCTTATCATTGTGTAAGACCACCTCCAACTTATGTTGTTTATTTATTTCCTTTCTTGTTTTGTTTGGCGAGGTTTGTTCCTTTATTTTATTTTCTTAGTCAGCCGGGGCTGGGAGGACGTAGAGGGTAGTATAGCATATACATGTTCATCGCAGTGGGTCTGTTTTGGCTGTAGCCACTGCTGTCTGTGGTGAGGTCTTTACTAATCTGTTTGTGTGCAGTGATATTAACCTACTGGAATTAACTGTGTGACTAGGCACATTATAGCCCTTTAGTGGTATAGTGTGTAGCTGTCTCTCTGGGTAATTCTACTCTCGGCTGGCGGACCCCTTCCCTCACCCTTATAGAAGTGATTGTGCCCATTTGTGGGGTGATTATCATATACTTTACTTTTCTTTTTGTAGCAAAGACAAACTTAATTAAAGTACATTATTCTTGTATATCGTCTCCTCCCTCATTCATTCGATTGAATACCTGATAGGGGGAATACTGTATTACACCTTGGGTCGGGAACTCTCATACATATTGATAGTGTTAGGGAGGTTTTGGTTACACATGGATACATGGTTTGATGGATGCTCTCCTGCCAGTACCCTTGACCAAGGCACGGACATGAGACCTGGAGGTGGTCCCCAGGTGCAGCTTTGAGGCCGTCCACAGCTACGATAGATGGGTTAAAAGAGAGGACAACAGTCCCCAAGAGAACCAGACAAAACTCTGTTATCTGACTTCCCACACCTGGTAAAGACCCTGTAATTCTTTAACTCTCTTTTTTAATGCTTTCTTAATGAAGAAGAATAAATTGTGCCCTGTTCAACAGACCAGTGTACCGTGTACTGTCTTCTTTAAACAACATAAAAGAGTCGCTAAAGATGGAGCTATTCTGAATAAATATTCAAAGAACACATCTTAAACTGAGATTAGCTTATGCGTAAAACACAGAAAGTCAACCAACTGAAGAAATACTGAGAAGTTTAGAAACATTTTAAGACAATACAAATCATATTGTATCGTTATCGAACGTGACACGCTGCACAAATTCTTCATTTCCTTATCATTTGGAAGGAAAGCGTAACAGCGTTTTTGACAGTTACTGTGTCACTCTTTGACAGTGCCTCTCAGAGGGTCCTCCTCACACCTGTTAGTGTAATGAGATAAACTGATTATGTCAGAATCGACAAAGCCAAGAACCGCTGCCCATTCAAACACACACTCTCTCACAACCGTAAACAAAGCACCGCTGGCTGTCACTATATTCCTGAAAGACATGGCACCTGTCACAATAGTCGGGCCAACCTCCGCCGAGATGGCTAGAATATACATTAATAGTCCAGCAGAAAGCTTCCAGTAGCCTGCTTCTCATTACAGGGTTTGCGGTTGCACACGGTCTCTCAGGGACTATAATTGCAGCCCTCCAATATCTCTCCAGAATAGCTTAGTGCAGTTGGCAGCAATAGAATGTTATTTCTCTTCGCTGTGTGAAATTATGCCAATTGTGGATACCTCAAATAGTCTGGCAAACCAGAGATAATATTTTCTAAAACAGTTTATGAGGTTTTCCAATATGAGGTTTTCTTAAATTTTTTTCAATTTTGTTTCAATCGCTTTAAAATGTATATTGTCTCAAAAATGTTAAATAACTATGCTGATATTAATACTGTAACAGCAAAACAAACTAAATAACAAAGAAGCAGTGCCTATTTTTATAAATGGGCAGTTTTAACTCTATTTCTAGGCTAGAGATATCTACATTTGTTAACAGATCATTTGAAGATATGTTTATTTTAACTTTTATTTTATTTTATATGTTTATTTTAGTTTGTTGACTGATTAAATGCTATTATACAAAGTACTAATAATATATTTCCCTATAACTGAAGGATTAACATCCATCCCATTCTAAAGAGTTGCACAGAACACCAGACAAACAAAATTTAACCAACAAATTGAATGCAAACACAAATAGCTTTGCTATTAAAGCTTGTGTGTTCCCTTTATAGTGGTGTGTATCCTAGCGAGGGGCCTCCTGTCATGATATTAGCAGCCATTACCTGGGAGCAGGAGGGTGCTGGGGAGATTCAAGCAGGGAATGCTAAAGAACATTCAAGTGTTCACAAGAGGACATGAGTGGAATGGAGGGCCTTCAAATCTCCTTTGAAACGGTTATCATTGCAAGCAGTGTTATGATGGCGTTGTAATGTGAGCATTTGGTTGAACCCAAGTGCACAGACTGGCAACGAGCGTGGAACAGTGTCAATAGTTTATTCGGATTCAGGATCGGCAGGCAGAATAGTCAGACAGGCGGGGATCAGG